>CM020516.1:19582500-20100000 GCA_009823395.1 Thamnaconus septentrionalis
GTCTGCGGCTAGTGATGGACTCAGCAAGCAGTAACCCTCTAAGCTTGACAAATTGGAGAGGATTGAGCACACTCTTCAGCACCATGAAGAGGTGATCATCGCATCCGCTAGTCACCTCTGCCAGGCTACCGACGCACAGGCTACAGCGTTGGCAGCGTTGGCTGAGCAGCTCCAGCAGCTTGTGTCTTCCAGCGCGCGATCCAATCTGTCGCCACTCCAAGCTGCAGCGCCCTCTGCTGTCTCTGCTAGTGCCTGACGGTCCCGAGCCACATGTGGGAACTCCAGAACGCTACAGTGGCCATGAGACCTGTGGTCCTTTCATCACGAACTGCACTTTGCTCTTCGACCTACAAACACGCATATCATCACTTCAGCCAAGTCTTCAATAAAACCAAGACCACATTGCAGGTCTTATGACTGCGCCATTGTTCTCCTGCCTGGTTCTGGTCCTTCTAAAGGCCTGTTCTCCCTGTCAACCCCAGAAAGGAACACTATGAAGGACTACATTAAGGTCTCACTGGCGTCTGGTCTCATTTGTCCTTCTTCTTCTCCTGCTGGCGCCGACTTCTTCATCGAGAAGAAGGACATGACTCAAGGGGGCCGTTTACACAGAGACAGATTTTTTTTTTAAACCGCACATTTTCTAAAACGCTCTCGAAAAAAATTGTGTTTGTTGTGTCACACGAAGCCATACACCTGAAGCACGCCATGTTTAAAGAAGCAGCTCCAATGTTTCCTTGGGTTTGCCAACTATATAGGCGGGTCATCCGTAACTACAGCACTGTGGTAGCCCTGCTCACCGCCCTCACAAGCTCCAAGAATCCCTTCCACTGGTCACTGGCTGCTGAGGGTGTCTTCAAGAAGCTCAAGAACAGGTTCACGCCTGTCCTGATCGTCCAGATGCCAGACCCAGACCTCCAGTTTTCGGTAGAGGTGGATGCTTCCGATGTTGGAGTTGGGGGTGTTTTCTCACAAAGATCCCCCTCCAGCCAGAAACTCCACCAATGCGCCTTTTTCTCCTGGTGTTTGAAACCAGCAGCGCGGAACTACGACTGCAGCAATAGGGAACTATTGGCAGTAAAGTTGGCCCTGGAGGAATGGCGACACAGGTTGGACGGCAGCAAAGAACCTTTCCCAGTCTGAATTGACCACAAAAAATACATCAAAACTGCAAAGAGACTGAACTCTCGCCAAGCGCGCTGGACCCCGTTTCTCTTCGCTCAACTTTGTCTTGTCGTATCGCCCTGGTTCCCTTAATATCAAACCCGATGCTCTGTCACACCAGTTCCTGCCCGACGATGGCTCTTCAGCGTGTCCGCCCTCTACCTAATTTTTTGAGGTAGGTTTACAAAAGTGTAGCAAAAGGTGCAAATACACTTATTCCAACAGTGCGTTACTCAAGTAAAATAAGTTCTTCCTCCATCTCCTCCACACTTAGTTGATTTTTGCACCCCCTTCCTGATGTCCAGTATAACCTGAGCGTCTGCTTCTGGGCCCTGACTGCCACCAGTTTAGATGCACACAAGCTAAAACAGGAGGCGTTTCGCTCTCTGGCTTCTTCCTCCTGCAGATTTGGTGTGCAGCACTTTTTTTCATGAGGGTCAACGCCAGTAATACACTCTGCTACATGGCACTTGTAGAGTGGAGAATTCCTCCAATAAACAAGCAAAAAATAAAAAAAACAAAAAAAAAAAAACTCACATCTACTCCTCATCATTTGTAAATTTAAAAAACCCTTTTCTTTTCACATTTTCTTTTAATTTCCTTTAAATCCCCCAGTAACTTTCTCTTCTTTGCTTTCTCTTTTTGCCCAGTGTTTGGCCGGGTACTGGGGGTTTCAGAAACATGTAGTCTAGCTGATTGGGTACCAATGTCGCGAACTGAGAAATTCAGTGGCATCAATAAACAGCAATGAGCAGGTAATTCCGCTCCTCGTTCCGCAGGAGCGAGCGAGGTGTGTTTACGTTCGACACACTAAAACAAGAGGTCTTGCAATAATAACAGGTGACCTCACCTGTTATCCTGGTGCTCGGCGAACCCAAAAAGTTCTTCTGCAGCGCTTCTGGTGGCCCACACTGGATGAGGACACCAGGGACTTTGTAAGAGCTTGCACGGTCTGCAGTCAGCACAAACCCTCTCATCAAGCTCCTGCCGGCCTCCTACAGCCACTCCCAATTCCTCATCATCCCTAGTCCCACATTTCCTTGGACTTCATCACTGGTCTGCCACCATCCGATGGGAATACAGTGGTTGACCAGTTTTCTAAAATGCAGCACTTTGTGGCCCTGAACAAGTTGCCTTCGGCCAAGGAAACAGCCCAGCTGGTGCTGCAGCACATCTTTCGCCTTCATGCTCTACCTAGGGATGTTGTCCCCCGGGGGCCCCAGTTCTTCTTGGTTTTCTGGAGAGAGTTCTGCTCCCTGATTGGAGCCCGGGAAAGCCTTTCTACCGCCAGACCAATGGTCAGACTGAAAGGAAGAATGAAGAGATGGAGACAGCCCGCTGCTGCATGGTTTCACAGAATCATTCATCCTGGTCGTGGCGCCTCCTCAGGGTGGAGTATGTGCATAATTCCCTCACCAACTCCTCCACTGGCCTCTCCCCGTTTCAGTGTGTTTATGGGTACCAACCACCAATCTTCCCCACCTTGGCTAAGGAAGTGTCCTGCCCGTCTGCTCTGTCTTTTCCCCGCCGGTGCCGGAGGAACTGGGTTCGAGCTTGAGCCTCCCTTCAGAGTGGGACGTCAGGAGCTGTCCATTTGGGGTGGGGGGTTCTGCAATCTATACACCCCTGTAGCTCATCCCCTGAAATCAGTTCCAGCTCTCTTAAGCTCCAATTTAGCAGTCACTCTTTGCCACATGCAAGCCTTTCTGGCACTTATATCTGGACTGATTCCCTGTTGCTGACCCAGTTTGTCCTTGTACCTGCCTGCATTGCCCTTGGACTGATAATCAATTTATGATTCATTCTGGCATTGATCCTGTCTATCCGCCTGATCCCCAGAATTCTGATCATTCGCCTGACCTGGACTTTGTCTCAGCCTGTTCCCCTGGTTCTGATTGCTGTGAGTAACATCTGCAACCAGGCGTAGCGTTCTGCTGCTGTTTCGCTACTGGGTCCCGTCCCGTCTGCGGCCGTGCGACAGCATTATCATAAAGATTGTATCTTGTGAGGAAAAAAAAGAAGTTCATGGTTTCAGGCTTCAAGCCGTACAGCTTCTTTTATTCCATTCTATTTTAGACCGGTTATTATTCCCAATAGAAGTAATTTCCATAAAACATTCAAAAAAAAAAAAAAAATGCAGATGCTTTTGAACGTTATCTTCATCAAGATTAAGAACAATGGAGCGGGTACCGACAATATTTTGAGTTACTGGTTGTAGAAAATGCAGTTCTGTTCTGTTTGTTCATGGTGGCCTGACCACACATTTATAATAGTTCTGAATTAGCTCTCCGCACAAAGAGCTGTTACTTTGAAGATGGCTAAATCTTAACTCCATGTTTTGTGCTCCACAGCACCAGCATGTCGACAGCAGTGATAAAATTGAATTGAATTGAAGATTTATTGTCATTCAGTGCGTTTACATGCAGAGCTTAATCGGACGAAGCAATAATTCGGTTTTCTGGTCCAATCGGAGTTCTCACCTTGTCCCCGTATACATGCAGCTGAGAAATTTGAATTATTGACTGGAACATGTCCTCCTCCCAACACTAGGGGGTGGAGTGAGTCTTTTCAGCTGGTCAGCTGCTTTCGATTGACATCCATCCATCCATCTTCTATACCCGCTTATTCCTATTCAGGGTCACGGGGTCTGCTGGAGCCTATCCCAGCTGTCATAGGGCAAAGGCAGGGTGACACCCTGGACAAGTCGCCAGTACATCGCAGGGCGACATAGAAACAAACAACCATTCTCACTCACATGCACGCCTACGGACAATTTAGAATATTCAAATTGACATGCATGTTTTTGGACTGTGGGAGGAAGCCGGAGAACCCGGAGAGAACCCACGCAGACACGGGGAGAACATGCAAACTCCACACAGAAAGGTCCCGGGCCTGGGCCCGGAATAGAACCCACGACCTTCTTGCTGTGAGGCGGCAGCGCTAACCACTGCGCCACCGTGTAGCCCCTTCATAATGTACGTGTTACTTACTTTGCAGATAAGGTGTACGCTATTTCTTGTGCTCATGGTGATTTTAAAAGGCAGACAAGAACGTTGTTTGCTATTGGAGGGCTACAACAACAAAATGTCTTCGATGCTACGCTTTGTGCTGTTACTACGGACCCGAAACTCTCGTTCTTGTTGGATGCGGGTTCGGAGCAGACTGGTGGGAGAGTTTGTGTGTTTGCGTACAAGTTTTGCAAAGGAATGGTGACTTCAGTTATACACACGCTCATTAAAGTGCCGACCGTGGAGGAAGCTGGTGCCACTGCACGCTGGTTCCAGCAGAATAACAGCGAAATTACCAAAATAAAAAGTTAAAATTCTTCTAACTTACAAAAAATGTGAACGAAAAGGTAGAAATATAAATACGAACAAATATGTATTTGTTCAGAGGTGCGCAAAGCTGGAGCCCTGCATTTGCTGCGGTACCTTTTTGAAAAGGTCTCCGTTGCGCGTTATTTTAATATGTCCATCTCTTTTAGAAGAGAAAGCATCAGCCCGGTCTCATCCTCTCTCCAAATGTGAGCATTCTTATTTGCGTTTGCCAGGTTGTTTCGCGCCGTCTGTTTTGTTAGACGATGTAGTTCTGCGGTCATGAGTCGCGAGAGGGAGGCGTGATGCGTGCGCACTCGCATTGTCCAGTTAATAGTCCGACTAAGGCGTATACATGGCAGAGAAATACGAATTCCAATCGCATTATCTGGGTGTCTCAATCGGAGTTCTCCGATTCCAATCGGAGTTCTCAAACTCCGATCATAATCGGACCAAGGTGTTTACATGCACATGAGCTCTCCGATCATAAACGGACTAAGGCAATAATTCAAATTTCTCTAGTGCCATATAAACGCACTGATTGTTCAAAGAATTGTACAACGAAATTAAAAGTGCCCACATTCAGTGCCGTTTTAGGAATAAACGGCTCTAAATAAAAGTGGTTTTACAGGATGTGACAGGACATTGATTGTCCTATTAACATTTCATCAAAACATATCAAAATAAAGTTTGATCATCCTTTTTATGTCGCCATTAAGAAATAGAATGTCATGTGGAATGTCACCCACACACCTTGTTTAGTCACAGAAATTATTTTCATTCATTATTACATTTTCAAGTTAACGATGCTAGCTGCAGTGCTTAGTGTCACTGGTAATACATATTACCATTCCTATTGCTATAGTTGTTGTTCCTAAGAACCTAATATCTTTGTATGACCAGCCTTTAAAAAAAAAAAAAAGGTTAAAAGTCATAAAGGTTTAGCTTGTTATTCTTGAGGTATGTATTTATATTTTCCAGAAGTTTTTGTAGATAGTGTGTTTAGGTGCCAGTTTATTGAATGAATTCACCAAAGAGACCTCTGTATCATCTTTAAGAAGGGTCTTTTAGAAAAAAGAACGAGGTGATTCGTTTTCAGCTAAGCAGAGCAATTTAAACCTTATGGCAGAATTCTCACCAGCTAGCATGCAACAAGTCCCTGCTCTAGCTTACTTTACTTGTATACTTGAGGATGTTTTGTGGCTACAAAGTATTCATGTAAGTTCTAAGCTTTTCTTCTGATAAAACATAAGTCAATTTTATTTTCAATAAGTCATATTTTCACTGCATTATAATGCTCTCAGTCTGGAGATGCCACTAGCTCAGGCAGTTCCAGCTCTGATCTTAAATCTTCCGTAATCACCCCAAAGGGTTTCTCATGTTCACACATACTGTATTCTCCAGAGAGGTCTTGGAAGAAGGATGGATGTAACTTGAAGCCGAACGATGAGGCCCCCAAACCCCTCTCCCAGAACCCCGCCACACCAACCACCCGTCCCACCCCCAAGGCTCAGCTAACCTTTGCTCCTCTGCTTTCCACTTTGTTCGGCCCACGATTCGCAGATTTTTTTCCACATCTCGCACTGCTCTCTGATTTCCCGGACTAATTGAGTCACGATCACGCGGCAGCAGCTCCTGGTGACTGAGCGTGTCAGTCAGCTGTCAGGCATCGGGGAAGATCCAGCTGAATCAACAGGTCCCGTACGGAAAGAAAAACGTCTCGCTCGAGACGGGAGCAGATGCGCCGTAGCTTCGGTTTCTTTTGCCAAGCACAAAAACACGACTACAAAAATAGACAAGATGTGCACTCTGCCACGCACGGACATTATGGGAACGTGACCTGAGGCCAACTGCACGGCGTTGCTGACAGAAGCGGATGAGAGGTGCGCGGCAACTCCTCTCCTGGCTTCGCGTCTCGGCGGTGACTCGTAGGAGTTAAAAATATTAGCTCTTTTTCCTGTTCTCCTTTTCTTCTTCTTCTTCTTCTTCTTCTTCTTCTTCTTCTTCATTCCATTCCCTTCCCTTTCACTCCCTCGAGTTCGCGACACTGGAAGCGTGCCAAGCAAAATGTTGACCCTGTTTCTCTGGCGTCAGTCGAAAAAAAATAAAAAAAAATAAGCCGGTCGAAGGCCCTCGCTCTCTCTTTAGCTGCAAAATGCTTTTAGGAGACTATAGAATTTTGACAGAATTTTGCTCTTTAGGTTTAGGTTGCTGTCCGAAGGGTTAAGGGGAACATCATGACATTTGAGTTTTTTGAAATCTGCCCTAGAGTGTCCAGGCAGTCCGGTAGGATTTATCTCCAAAGAGGCATGACGTGTCTGACATGCCTTTTGGTCATTCACCAAAAGGGTCAAGCTATTCTCAGAACTCCCCAGAGGGTTTTTAATTATAATTCAGTACTAGAATGACCAACAAAAAAAAAAAGATCCTTATAAGCTCTTTTTTTTTAATTTTTTTGCAAAAGACAATGACTCAAATTAACAAAAATAAGAAGAAGATCGAAAATTAGTAACTACCATCAAGTATGTTAATGGATTTGAACAAACCACCCGTCTCATTGCTGCTCTGGCGTTGTATTTCTAAAAAAAACCCAACACACACACACACACACACACACACACACACACACACATGTCTAGACGGTCTGCAACCTGGAGACCCCTTCACATCACATCCTGGCATTGTGCTGAGTGCAGTGGGCCGCTGAAGAGAGTGGGCCAGTAACGTCCCAACAATCTCAGGCTGTCTTCACTCCACTAAAACAAACAGAGGTTACAATTAGAGGAAAACTATAAGAACAACAGACTTGAGCCCAGTCACAACATGGCTCACACGTCAAGCATGCAATCTATCATGAGGCCAAGCAAGTATATCTGTACATTATTTTGGCTGTAATCCCAGAAGATACGAATTCAGCTCTCTCTCTGCCAGTGAAGCTTGTTGAAATGCTGCAGAACATTGCAGATGTTCTGTTGAACTTGTATTTTATCATTCTTTCTCTCTACAACACACTCTTTATGAGCAAGTGAAATTTTTTTGTTTATGTTATTGCAAATTATATTTATAAGATCATATTAATCTTAGCTGGCATAATTTTGCTTTGAAGATTTTTTTTTTTTTTTTTTTTTTTTTTTTACTTTAGTCACAGTGATTTAGTTTCCTGCTTGTGTGATTTTTTTTTTTTCTAGCCCTGGCACCCCTGGCAGTAAAACTGCTATTGATTTTTTTTTTTTTTTATTATTCATTTTGTCTTAATGAGAATGAATTTTCATATTAATGAATGTTCAGAGAAGGAAACAGGAAGTTTTGTCATCAACAAATCTGTCGACGACAAAACTTACTTTTCTGGCCAAACACAACAAGAATATGGCTGAGCTTATCTCCTGACCCCGAGTTCAAGATAAGAGGCGTGTTGAAAGATGGAGGTGTGACATGGCAGCTGTGAGTGTAGACCCTGGAGCAAGAGAAGATGGAAGCAAATGTACTCCTGTAAATTCTGGGGGATGCAGCATGAATCAGGCCAACCATATAGGAAGAGGCAAAATCCCCCCAAAAAGCCAGCATGTCATACACAAGGGCCATCAGAGATTCCACACATGATAACTATTGTGTGAGGAAGCTAGCACACTGGGGCAACTGAAACAATCCAGAACAATGGCCAGGAGCAGAGAATAAATATACATATAAATGAGGCATTGGTTGAAACCGACCCGGGCGGACACAACATTTAAAAGAGTTTGAAAACCAGAATAAAACTTCAAAATAAAACAGGAATTCACAGGCTGTGATGAATGTGGATTTGGTTGCAGTGATTCTTGGGCAAAAATGATCAAGCAATATTTTTGACCATACGGAGAGAGTATGGCGGCGTGCACAGACACAGTAGCTGAGTGCTCTCACGATCGGTGCTTTGTATGGGTCTTTGTATATGTGTTGCTGTGTTTCTGGAGTACACTCTGCTGGGCGAACAACATCTATAGCTGGCAAGAACTTAGAAGGAGCACACAGCAGCAGTTCTGGGCTACATCAAGTACTGCATGGATACTGTTACCGTGGATAAATGCCTCTGGGTGTATCCAAACTGGAAACCCTGGATGACCAGAGAAGTCGAGCGCCTGCTGCGGGAGAGGAACAGGGCTTTCAGGGATGGTGAAAGCCCTGAAAGCCCTGTTCAGTGCTGCAAGAGCCAACCTGAAGAGAGGCATCCGGCGGGCCAAGATGGACTATAGGCAGAGGATTGAGAACCACTTCAGCAGCAACAACATGAGGCGGGTGTGGTGTGGCATTGAGATCACCAACCACAGACCCAGCCTCGCTGCTGTAGACAGTGACCCAATGCTGGCAGAGGAGCTTAACCTGTTCTTTGCCCGTTTCGAGGTGGAGCCACCAGAGCAGCTAGACTCAAAACATCAGCCCTAGGCGGCCCCTCCCTCACTGTGCAGGAGCATGAGGTGAGGCGTACGCTGAGAGCGGTGGACCCTAGAAAGGCTGCTGGATCTGATGGCATCGCTGGACGGGTGCTTAAGGACTGTGCAGACCAGCTGGCGGGGGTCTTTACCAGGATCTTCAACCAGTCCTTGCTCCAGTCCACCGTGCCACCTGTCTGAAGTCCTCAACCATTGTCCCTCTGCCCAAAAAAATCCACAATCAGCAGTCTCAATGACTACAGACCAGTTGCTCTCACACCAATTATCATGAAGTGTTTTGAGAAACTGGTACGTAGTCACGTCATCTCCTGTCTCCCACCTGCACTTGACAGTCACCAGTTTGCTTACAGGGCAAGAAGATCTACGGAGGATGCTATCACCACCACTCTCCACACTGCTTTGTCCCAGCTGGAACAGTCGGGGAGCTACGTGAGGCTGCTGTTTGTGGACTTCAGTTCCACGGCCCTCAGGGTCAACACTGGCTCCCCACAGGGCTGTGTGCTGAGTCCCCTGCTCAACACTCTCTATTATGCCTGTGCGGTATACCGGTTCGTACCGAAAGCGGGTCTTTATTTTCGTTTTGATATGAGTTTTTCATATACCGCTATACCGGTGAATAGCCCAAACAACGTCCGGAACGTACGCGGCGGGAAAGTGTTTTAGCGTGGACCCATTTCACTGCTGCACACCAACAGCACAGCGTGTGCACAGGAAAGTTTTGAGCCGAGATTGGCTGCCGACGAGAGCTCTCAAACTGAAGCACACATTGTTGACCCAGAGGAACTAATATCAAAAAGAGGAGCCACGTCTGTGGTTTGGAAGTTCTTCGGCTTTAAAAGGTTGGCCGTGGACCAAACAACTATATTTTGCAAATGCTGTCGAGCAAAAGTTGTAGCCGGCGGTGGTAACACTAGCAATTTGCTTTGATAATAATGATGGTTAACTGCACTGATTATGCAAACTATGTTTAATATAAATGTTCTATTTTGACTGCAACCATTGTCAATCTAATTACTGCCACCCTGTTGGCAACCATACTTTGAAGGGGTCATGCTTTTACCTATGGATGGACATGAAAAAAAAACATGATACAGCCCTTATGACAGTAAAATGGGCTTTTTAAAGCCAATCAACTGGAGTAATTATTTTCTTATTAGAAGAAAACGTGTGGAAGAACACTCTTGCATGAAAAAAAATACTGTCAAATACCGTGAAACCGATATGATTAAAAAAAAAAAAATGTGTTATGAAAATTTAGTCATACCGCCCAGCCCTACTCTCTGTACACACAACTGCACCCCCACCTTCCCCAACAACAACATCATTAAGTTTGCTGATGACACCACCGTGGTAGGCCTCATCTCCGGGGAGGACGAGTCTGCCTACCGGGATGAGGTGGTGCGGCTCTGTGCCTGGTGTGGGGGTAACACCCTTGACCTGAACACCTCCAAAACCAAGGAAATGGTGGTGGATTACAGGAGGAAGAAGGCGGAACTGCAGCCCCTGAACATCGGTGGGGACTGTGTGGAGAGGGTGGCTGCCTTCAAGTTTCACCATCGAGGAGGACCTGACCTGGAGTACTAATATCAATGCTCTGGTGGAGAAGGCCCAGCAGAGAATGAACTTTCTCAGACTTTTAATGAGGATTTACTTCTGTGAGAAACTGCTGGTGTCCTTCTATCGCTGTTCCATCGAGAGCATCCTGACATACTATATGTGCGCTTGGTTTGGTAGCTGTACAGTTGCGGACAGGAAACCACTCCAGAGGGTCACCTCCACCGCCCAGAAAATCATTGGCCGCCCTCTCCCGTCTCTGGACGAGCTCTACAGCTCCAGATGCCTCAAAAAGGCAAAGAACATTTTACAGGACTTATCCCACCCTGCCTTCTGGCAAAAGATTCAGGTCTCTTAGAACCAGGACTAACAGGCTGAAGAACAGTTCTTATCCGAGAGCCATTACGTTTTTAAACACTTCTTAAGCTTATTGTCTTATGAGATGGATGAATGTGTGTGTGTAAATGTGGAATCGTGAGTATGTATATTCTTATGTATTTTTGCCTGCAATGTTGGTTTTGCACTTAAAATTTCATTGTACAATGTGCAATGACAATAAAGTTATTATTATTATTATTATTATTATTATTATTATTATTATTATTATTATTATTATTATTATTATTATCTTGTGGCCATTTGTTACATGCTATTTGTTGTGTTATAACATTAATGTTGTTTAAAGGTATTATCTTAATGCTGCTGTGGCACAGTGCAAAATGAAGCAACTCAAATTCCATGTATCATTGTATGACATGTGACTCACAGATATGCAAAGCTAATTTAAATAAATAAATATATTTTAAAAATCCAAATATTTGTTTCTTGATTGCATCCACAAGTTTCCATTTTTAATTGGGCTGTGTGCTTAAAGCCATGCCAAGAAAATCTGAAAACAGGGAATATTTCACCTGTAATACAATAAATCTGCTGAACCTTTTTTTCAGTCTGCAAATGACTTCTGGAAATGCTCTTACTCCATGTCCATCAAGTACATGAGGCAGGTTTGTTGCCAGGCTGTGGTTGAAATATTCACATCTCTGTAGATATAGACACGTTTTATTAGATATAGACACATTTCATCAGCCAGCGCAGCCCTCTTGACTCAGCATACCAGGGAGAGAAAAAATTTGTGTCTTACTGAGTCATAACATGAAGGACAATACCTTCTTCCAAGTTTAAGATCACCAGGATTTGGGTTTTAAAGCCTGTGCTGTTTTCACCAGGATTTGGGTTTTAAAGCCTGTAGACAATGAAAATGTTTTAGATGCTGATATCACATGTTACAAAGACATTTGCTGATGCGTGTTGATTGCGACTTTTAGACTTGCATCATCTCAGCTTCTTAATAATTCTTTACACCAACAATTCTCTTTCCATCATTCCATCATTAATGTGGATGATGCCTTGACACGCTAACTGTTGGACGAGCTTGGCTCCCCGAGAAATGTGCGAAGACAGACAGTGTTTCTTGAAGATAGTGTTCTCAGAATCAAGTCCAATAATTCAACAACAGGGTGAAGTTAAAACATATTTGACTAAATCAGGGTTTTAAAATGCAAAATAATCTGCGAGCATTATTTCTGCTTGAGGGGAAATAACTCCTTAGCTGCAACCTCTTTTCTGCTTTACCGAGTGTTTATATAAGCATCCACAATCTCATAATCCCACCAATAGACTAATTCAACAACAGTTTAACTTGGATTCAATTTTAAAGAGACATATAGTGCATTTTCATAACATTCCAAGGAAATTTGAAGGCAAACACGGAAAAATAAATAAAAATGCAAGTGCCCACATTTTCATTGAGGGAATTCATGTGATTTAATGAGGCTACCTAAAGCAGGAGTGAACAAGGATTTTAGATTTCTAAGTTAAAACATTTTCTTGAGATCATGAAGGTCATGAAGATCGCTACTCTTTTGCCCCTTTACCACTGGCCAAAAAACCTAATGTAGACCCGCTACGAATCGGCATTTGGTGGCAGACCCCGCTGGTTTTGGTCAGTGGGAAAGGGGCCAAACGCCGATTGATGGAGAGTCGTCCCGTTTTTATATATATATATATATATATAAAAACCTTTCTGCCACTTTTCATAATTTCACTTTTTTGTTTACAAACTTAAATTAAAATCCCTTTAGGTGATTCGCTGCCTGACCCACCAGGAAACCCTCCGCTATATGTCCATCTCGCACCATCTCCACCATCTGAGCCCTTTGAAACACCGGTTGCAGAGCCTGGCCCGTCAGTACAATGTGAGGAGATCGATCGATTCCTCTATTGCAAACAACAGCGGCAGACCAGGGCTCATGAAGAGCACACAGCTTCATTATCCCAGTTAAGTGTGGAACTTAAAGATGTACGCCGGGCACTAACGCATGCAGCGAGGAGCTCCAGGCAGTGTGCTCATTCGATGGCAAGCCTCAACCAAACTATCTCTGCCTGGAGTAACCAATAGCAGGAAAACCACGCTGAGCTGATAGGGGCTCTGGGGAGGATCGCTGCTGCTCTCGAAGTCAACAACGCGCAAACAAGGGAGCCGGAGAACCTGCAGTGTGCTCAGAGAAAGAAGAAAGCGATAATTATCATTATTTATTTATTTTTTGAAATAAAAAAAAAAACAACAAGCCACTTTTTTGTGAAACAATTTATTGTTCTTGCTGTGGCAAAATGTTTTGTTTTGAAATTATATAGACAAGATATATTATCATAGGCTATTTAAGTTGTCGTTTTTGTGTCCAATAATGACCTTAAATGTTTCTCGTTTGAATAAAAATGTGATTTGAAAACTCATCATGCTCTGTTGTTTTACTTCACTGTAATGCTTCTGTAGCCGAGCGTCCCGGGTTAACATCGAACAGTCTGTTACACTTCTTCAGAAACCATTTTAGATTCCTTCCTGAACTTTTTGCCTTTAGGCTGACGACGATATTGCCTTCCAGCATTCGATCCGCTCATCGTTCAACGTTGTCAACTTTTAAATTAAGAAGTAGAAAATTGTGAAATTTGCACATCTGGCTAATAAGGTGGGTCACATTTATTTGATTTGACTGGTTTAGGTTTTGGAAAAAACCTTTCAATTATTTTTAAGAATTTTATCCGAATCAATGTCTTTAAACACAAAAATCAAACTGCTGGAGACACAAATTACATTAAACGAAAAATAGTTTTATTTATCACCACGCTGGGGGAAGAACAAATATCAAATAATGAAGTCTGTTCCGGGGAATACTTTTAACACAAACTGATTTAATCAAAGTAATTGCTTATTAAGTTAAGTCTGACATCCCTGCCTTGCTCTCTAATGTCAAATGGCGGTATTTCCTCCAAATCGGCGTCATCTCCAGCGTCAGCATGAGTATCCTGTTCATCCACAGGCACACCAACTCTTGTGGCAATGTCGTGCAAGATACTGCATACTACGACAATCTGACATACTTTGTTTGGCCTATAGAGCAGTGCCCCACCACTTCGGTCCAGGCATCTAAAGCGGCTTTTCAGAAGTCTGAAGGTGCGCTCAATAATCCCACGGGTTAGGATGTGCGCGCGGTTGTAAAATTCTTCCCCCTCACTGGTAGGATTACGTACAGGTGTCATAAGCCATGGTTGCAGCTGGTAGCCGCGATCGCCTGTAATCAATAAATCAATCAAAACTACAGCAGCCATCCATGTCCAGCATCTTTTTGCGCTGATGCTGCTTGTTGTATCTTAACGGACTAAAATAAGACCACAGAGAGAGCGGTTTATGATTCTTTACTGAAGACCAACGTGGAACTGGCAGCTCGTGACATAGCATGTACCTATAACAAAAACGTCTACACAGAGACTCTTGAAGGGGCATGAACCATAACACTGCTATTTCTCAAAATGTAGCTGTCGTGGACAGATCCCGGGTATTTTGCGACAACATTCGTTATTATCCCATTTGCGCTTCAAATCATCTGCACGTTGAGCGAGTATGTGTGTTTTCTATTTCTATAAGCATTCTCGCTGTTGGATGGTGGAACAAGGGCAACATGTGTCAATCGCACCCACAACGTTGGGAAAGCCTGCAACGTTGAAAAAACTTGATATGGTATCTTGAATGTTCTGGGGGAACTTAATATACCTGTTCACCCTTCGCAACAGTGCAGGTACCACCTCCCACATTGCCCTGCTCACAGATGACTGAGAGAGTCCAGATACTCCTGCAACCGGAGTCTGAAATGAGCCTGACGCAAGAACCTGCAGTGTGGACAGCAACTTCACAATACCAGGCACAGCATGGCTTCTTTGGGTAGCCGGCTCAATGTCATCTTTTATATCTTCCAGCAAAGCAAGAATTGTGTGTCCCGGCAACCTGTATCTTTTAAAAATGTCCCGTTCTCGGAGGTCAAACAGCGAAACTCTGCTGCGATAAACGCGCTCCTGTGCGCGCCTGGCATTACGATGCCTCCTCCGTCTTACCAAGACTGCTGCCATAATGGAAAGAAAGTCAAGACGCAAGACGCGCATTGGTCATTATATAAGCAAGACAATCACCAACACCTGAGTACCATTTGTATTTTTCATCGCGTATCTAAAATATTGGCATATATACTGTAGTCTATGCCTGTCTATATATAAGATTTGGGGAGTCATATATATATTTCAGGCTTTTCAGAGAGGAAGTTTCATTCAGAAGCAAGAAACACTTTGACAAACAGAAGCTGCGCCTGGTTTTTTTTGGCGCTATTTACACGGATTTTCTGCCGCAAAAGCCGCGCAATCGCTTTGTGGTTCCACCCCACAGTGTCAACCCCCTAATTTCAGTGGGAAAGTGGCTTTTGATGTAGACAAAATCATATGAGGCCGAAGCACAAGTTTTACATGTAATAAGGCATAACAAATTGCTAATTGTTGTTTCCAATCGTGCTGGTTCTGTAAATTATCTAATTTAGTATTCAAGTTTATGTTGTTGTTTGTTAATTAAGTGTTTTTTTGGAAACACAAAAAATGAATAAATTAATAATGAATAAATCCCCCCATGTATCCTGAAAATGACACATTAATACTCCATTGTTAAAAATTCTACGTTTTGGCAAATTTGCCTTTTGCCACAACCCCGGCAGTCAAATGAGTGGGTGCATTCCCATTAATTTTCTGTGACTGTTGTTTTGAGATCAGAAAGGTGAACAGTCAAGGTCTGCCTCCCTTAAAACTCATCCCTTTAATATTACTGCTTCGAATAAACTTTCTGCCCCTTCTCCTTTTTTGTTTTTCTGTTAGTTTTTTAAGTGTGTCCCCTTTTAAATGGACTGGCTCAGCCCAGCAGCTCAGGAAATAACGAGAGGCAATTAATGGGTTCTGGTCAGCCACAAGAGGAGGGAGCCCCGTGGACTGCTGCCCTAAACTTCACTGACAAGTTAATCTAGAGAGAGCCCTCTGCTGAACGTGCCCTCAAAGTCTGTGCAATTGTGTGTGTGTGTGTGTGTGTGTGTGTGTTAGTACGTCTGTGTTTAGTCTGACATCAACTTATTTGCTCGCGTTTCCTGCAGCACACATCGCAGGCTGCGAGCGCTGACAATAAAATCATAGCTCTCTCTGCACCTCACTGTAAATATCACACCCACACCACTGCTCCCTTCCCAGATGTTGACAGTCGCGTGTAATGAATTGAGCAGACTGGAAGGCAATGCCGTAACGTCTGTGTGCATACGGTGGGAGGAAAAAAAAAAAAAGGTTTTCTTCTCGTGAACAAAGTGTTCGAAGACAGGAAACCCGATGTTAGCTGCTACCTGCGATACGTTTCCTCTGTGGTCGCGCGGGTCCGCTTAAGCTCATTGCCCTTTTTTACATCAGTCCCGATCTTAATTTGCTAAAGCAGTGAGCATCGCAGCTCGGATGGGAATATGCAAGGCTGTGCAAACATCATGTGTCATGATTCGGTGAAGGTGAGGCGAGCGCGGCCTGCCGGCGGCCAAGTCACACTTTAGATTGCTGTCTGGATGGCGACATTCAGGGAAGCTATTTATTGCTAGGGGTCAAACCGAGGCCGGATAATATTTGAATGTAAACACGGTATCAGCCTGCGGCTAATGGACTTTGAGGTCTGAAATTAAACGATTATGGTGCACATTAAAATTGTTATTATTTCTGGAAGCAACAGTTCGAGATAGTGGCATTTATGACTTATTTATTGCATATCGTACGATTGTCTCTCTGCCTTTATCACTGAAATTGCTTTGATTAGTAGCCTATTGTTAAAAATGATGATGGCAGTTTAGTTTAATTACAGCAGACAGAGGCAGAAGTTAAGTGTCTCTTTTTTTACCCTTCACAGCTGAATCATGGCAGTGACAGGGAGAAATGCAGTGCATGTGGCAGGAAGTGTGGTGAGCAGGGCGGGTCTCGGTTAGCAAACTTGGACAGAGGAAAGAGACGGGCAGGGTTTTTTTTTGTTTTTTTCTTCTGAATTCTAAATTGAGGTGTCCCTTATTTGAACTTTCCTGTTATAATCAGTCAATAAAGAGGGCCCCTCCCATTTTGCACAGAGGCCTTTTTTTTGTTTCCTGTTTAAAAAGGAAATCTAAATGGAATGAAGCATGAGGTAAGGAAATCAGGCAGCTAAAGTTAGAAACTCCACATGACACAAACAATCAACAATCAATAAGAGAATGTGCATCTCCAGAAGAATCAGTCAGTGGCAGTGGCAGCTCCAGCATGACCTGGATGTAACCAACCTAGTAATAGTGTACGGCTGCACGTAAATAGGTAACAGGGAAGCTTTTCCAACATGTTATGTGTAATAATAATAATAATAATAATAATAATAATAATAATAATTCCAACTTATTTTTTAGGTAATTAGATAAATCTTCCTGCACATTTTTACCTGTCAACCGCTACTATGATGAATACTGAAAAAGAGAGAATGAACAAATGTCTATGTGTGTGTTTAAGAGAGAGTGCTCGCTCTCTCTTTCTCTCTCTCTCACACACACAAAGACAGAGATACACTTTCTTTACACAACTTGCTGAATTCATAAAACTTGGAACACAGTTTTCTTAGTTACAAAATTAATATCTGCTTTTTTTGTCTCAGACATCTGTCCTATCTTTTCATTGCTCCAAGGGAGAGGGCTTATTTTTCTTGTTTAGGAACTCTGCTTGGCCTCAGTGGGACTAACCTGGAAAAAAATGAATAAACAAAAACAAGGATGAATAGAAGCTGAGGAGTAAGAGAAGTGAGGATGTACTGCAACATCAACCACTGCAGGTGCTGTTGTGATCCCAGCCCGGTTCAGTTGGGTGCTTTCTGCTTTTTGGTACTGAAAAAAACAATGTCATTGAAGAATTTTAACCTATCGAATGCCTCTCTCAGATCGGAAACTTTTAAATTTGAAACTGCACTCCGTGTTCATCCTAAATCAAAAGCAGAATCACTTCATTAATCCTTCCTGTAGAACTTTAGTTTGTTACGGTTGAACCTCACCTATTAGTGCAGTGTGCCAATAATTCATAAACAAAAGATCCATAAGAAAAGGAAAATTGATGACGGAAAATCAAAAGATATTTGCAAATTAAACCATGGTGCAGCAGTCGATGCAGAAAAAAGAAAATAAACAAACCCAAATGAAAAAAATTTCAATAAAATTAGCATCAAGCTGCTGAACCCGGGTAGTGAACACAAGGTCACACCTAGTGCAAGACAAGACCAAGTCCTGCCATGTCAACTTTTTCAAAATAAGTCGTCTAACACCTGCTAATTGAGCCAAAACCTCAGCGACTTCCCTCTGTGCGGGGGGTTAATCAGCCCGAGCAGCAGATGTGTGACAAACGATAGCGATACTAGGCCCCCTGATTGAACCCAGGGCTGTCACTCCACCAGCTGGCCCCTGCCCACCGGCACACACTCGTCCTTCCATCTCTTTCTTTCTCTTTTTCCCAGAGTGCGGCTACTGACCCTAATCCCAAACTGCTGCTGTCACTTCTGCTTAGCCGCTGTTTCTGATTCCTCTACAGGGGGAGCGCCATAAAAAAAAAATAAAGAGATAAAAAAACCTTTCTCCATCTTCTCCAGTGCAATGCATGCGGCATGCTGTCAGTGAAATACGATACGAAGGAATTAAGAAAACCTGTCATTTTTTTTGTTTTCCCCCCCAACTATCTCATCGGCTGCAACAGATTAGCGTGCAGAAGGAAGATCCAGCGCGATTTAAACAGCTTTTGATCTTTATTTGTACTTGCATTATTTCACAAATTCCAGAGCATCGCACAGAGGGTTTCCAGGTGTGTGTGTATAAAATGGAATAAATAGGCATCAAGGACAGTGCTGAGTACCCTTTGGACGGCGCTCAAATTCATATGAGGAAGGAGGAGAAAAACCAAAACACCACAAAGGATCGCGCATATTTATTTAACATCTCGCTCTGCTGGTTTCAAACAGGCAAAAGAAAAGATATTTATTTTTACCCACAACCCTAGTAGATCACTTGGGAAGTAGCCCAAATCGTGCAAATCGGAATGGAATGCAACAGCGACTCTGCCACAAAATCCCCTTCGTTTAAATATAATCTAGCTGCAAGAGTCTGATGGAGATGTGAAGGCAAACGTGGGGAAACGCACAGTAAACACAGACAGGAAGTCAATCTACCTCATTGACTCATGGCTTGCCATCTCAAGTGGACCACCTGCACGGCTACAGACTTGTTTCTCTTGTGGATGATGGGAACACTGGGATGAGTCTGAAAATAGAAGTGACCAGACGACTGGTTTGTCTGAGTTTAATGACCTTTCATAGGAATAGTTTTGACAGCAGGGATGCTTTAAAAAAAAAATGAATCCCACTGGAGACATAAAATATGCCATTTGGAAATGTCTCGAGCCATGTTGAGCCCATTCATGTATTGCCCCTGTCCAAACACCATGTCCAATATCCTGAAACAATGACAAAACAATTAAGCTTGGCTCAAATTTTTGGTTTCCCAGCGATCAAACACTGACACAAACAAGCAGTTGCCCTGGCATTAAGTGTTTGATAGAACATGTTGATTACACATTCAAATGGGTTTAATATGATTTTGTGGATAATTTAGTGTTAATGTTTTCAATTAATCTTCAGCTAAGGAGATGCTTGTCTTGGGGGAACACCGGGGGCTGTCTGGGTGGTAAACCTGGCACAGGTTCAGCAACAATACATATGTGAATAGTGCTGTATTATTGTCTTTTCTTTCAGTTTACATATTCCCCATGGTCCTAACATAAGTTTTGCCTTTCGGGGAAGCAGACCCACGCAGTCGACCAACACTTGTTCGAACAGTTCACAAATCACCGGTATCGGGTAGAGGGGAGCCGGAGGAATCACCTGATTAGGCTTCCCAACTACCTGACACGTATGGCAGGTTTTGCAAAACCGCGCCACATCTCCCGCAGATGACTGGTGCGTTTCCACCCAAATTGTCGTGCCCCGCCCGTATCGATCCGAGATCCTGAGCTTGACTCTTGAGAACCCTCTCTCTGGGCATTTGGGAGTTAGAAAGACGTACAATCGTATTTTGCATCATTTTTTTTGGCCTGGATTGAAGGGTGATGTGGCGCGGTTTTGCTAAACCTGCCATACGTGTCAGGTAGTTGGGAAGCCTAACCAGGTGATTCCTCCAGCTCCCCTCTACCCGATACCGGTGATTTGTGAACCGTTCAAATGAGTGTTGGTCGACTGAGTGGGTCCGCTTCCCCGAACAAAATCCGGCAATGAGTTTTTGCTTACGGTGATGTGTGCGTCAACCCGGTTTCCCGAGGTTTTTCCACTGCGGAAGATCACCGCTCTGGTAATCATGAGAGCGCTGACAAAAGTTCTTCTCCCTGTTTGGGTTGCCTAGGGTGGTGCAGACAGATCAGGTTCGAACTTTATGTCTGTTCTCGCAAGTCCTGAAGCAGCTCCGTATCAAACACTCGTGTTCGAGCGCTTACCATGCCGGACGAGCCCCCAATTTATGTTACAACCCCACCCTTAAGTCACCAAATTACACCTAGCCAGGAGGACGCACATAACAGGGATAGCGGAGTATTAGTGATGCAAGAGTTTATTGACACAAAGTGAGACGATGTGGGACAATAGACCATGAGGTAGTTGACTGGACTGGCAAAACAAAGTAAACAAAAGAAAAGGATGGCCACCGCAACCAACCCACAATGGGCCGTCGGATGAGGCACCGTCCTTCTAGCCTTACCGCAAACACACTACAACTAAACCCTTCACCCAAGAACTAACAAAACTGACAAAAGCTCTGCCAGCCAGCGCGACGAGTACGGTGTTCCACGAGGCGCCAGAAGAGGGAGTGGCCAGATGGGGAGCACAGGACCGGAGGAGGTGGAGAGAGAGCGACCGCACAGGAACTCGATCCTTAAATACTGCAGCAGCAATTGCGCACCTGGAACACCTGGGACAGGGGAGACACAAACAGTGGTTACATGCACAAGCCACTAGAGGACAACAACGTAACAGAAAAAAAAAAAAAGACGTGGCCCAGTTACAAAGGAGTGGCGGAGACACAGGTGCAACAAGTCAATGAAGTGCCAAGAAGCAAGGCTACGAGGGAGACAGTTGGGCAATTTGAAATAAAAGAAGCAACGTTAAGAATTGTTTAGAATGTTTAGAATTCAGAGCAAAAATGTGCGTCTGAAGGATTTCTAACATCTGGTTTAGACTGCATTGCATTTTCGGCGCTTTGTCACATTAAGGCCCTGTCCACATGGGAACGTTACCGTTTTTTTTCTTTCCCGGGGTCGAAAAAAGTCGCGTCCACACGCTGGCAGATGGAAACGGAATGGTGGGTGAAAACGATAACCACGATAATGCGTATGCCACATCGAAACGTGGCGCTGTTAACAGACGCTGACACAGCCACCGGACCCAAGATTTAGAAAGAGGGCGTTTCCGCTACACACTAAACACACAGAAAACAAAAATGGCGAGTAGCGGGAAAAAAAGTGAGTCTGAGATTTTGTGAGGTTTTGTCGTAATATTGCCAACAAATCTTGAAGCGCCTACAACACAAAGATAACTCCGCTCACCGCCTTCGTTGTTGTTTGTGCGCATTGCATTGCATGCCTTGTTTTTTTCCGGTCACATGACAGCGACAGTGCGATGACGTCATCGTTTTACAAGGAAAAGCCGTTTTCACAGTCCAGACGGCAACGATGTGACAACGACGAAACGGCGTTGTCGGATTTTCCCACTCTGGGACCCGTTTTCAAAAAATACCGTT
Organism: Thamnaconus septentrionalis; assembly: GCA_009823395.1. Taxonomy (NCBI): domain Eukaryota; kingdom Metazoa; phylum Chordata; class Actinopteri; order Tetraodontiformes; family Monacanthidae; genus Thamnaconus; species Thamnaconus septentrionalis. Next base: position 19,604,188 of record CM020516.1, read on the forward strand.
TCGGGGGACCCAAAACGCCGTTGCCGTATGGACGAAGCGGCGTAACGGTTAAATACTTTACCGTTTCCACCAAAAACGTTCCCGTGTGGACAGGACCTAAGTAAGCGGCACCTTTCTCTAAAGTAGTGATGGGTAGTTGGGCTTTTTTTCAGCGAACAGGGTCTTTTAATATGGCTTCTAAAGAAGAGATGGTTTGACATTGTAGTTTTTCTCATACAGTATGTGTCAGACTGCACTTCTGTTTGTTGGTCCCCATTTTCATTGTTGTTTGTTCATGAACACATTCATTTCACGACAAACAATGAACAATATTTTTTTGACAAACTGAACTGAACTGAACGTACGCACCCTCCAAAACATGAAGGTTTCTCTGAACCTGTTCATTATGGAGGGACAACAGGTGTTCAACATTGTTGCCCAAAATACTTAAAGAATGAAAAGATGGGCCATTTAATGTTGCACGTATCCAGTCTTCTAAAGCCATTAACTGATATTCACATCTACTGTGCTCCGAGACAAGATGAGTCCAGTGAACCAGGGGTTCCCAAACTTCTCCATGTTATGGCCTGCCAAACAGCAGCATTGGCATCTTGCTGGGAACCCCTTTCGCAAACCAACAATGATACAAAATTGTTTTTTTTTTTTTTTTTCCAATTTTGCACCTGCACCTTTTATCTTCCCTCCAATCTTATGCAGCCCCCTGGCACCTTTGACGGGGTTAGGGTTAGTCTAACCTTTTATATTATTTTTTTAGTACTATAACTTGTTAAATTCTAGCCATTTGTGACTCCTTTTCTGAACATTATGCAAATGACTGGAGGTCACTGATGAATGGCTAAGAGGAGACTGAAGAAGAAAGAAAGGCTTGGATGATCAAATTAAAAATGATTAACTTTCATTTTTGGGGGACAGTGAACTTTGTTATTTATTTATTTATTTTTTTAAGTATGAACTATGGACTCATTCATCATTCATTCATCTTCTATGCCCGCTTATTCCAATTCAGGGTCACAGGGGTCTGCTGGAGCCTATCCCAGCTGTCTTAGGGCGAAGGCAGGGTGACACCCTGGACAAGTCGCCAGTTCATCGCAGGGCCACATAGAAACAAACAACCATTCACACTCACATGCACACCTACGGACAATTTAGTATATTCAATTGACCTCACATGCATGTTTTTGGAGTGTGGGAGGAAACCGGAGAACCCGGAGAGAACCCACGCACGGGGAGAACATGCAAACTCCACACAGAAAGGTCACAGGCCCAGGCCCCGGAATCGAACCCACAACCTTCTTGCTGTGAGGCGGCAGCGCTAACCACTGCGCCACCGTGTCGCCCTGAACTATGGACTGAACTAGCTAATTTTAAAATCTGTTGACTGAACTCTGTAGTACTTCATATTAGTTATAAAGTATACACTGCCTATAGAGGGTTTTCACCGACGTCACATTTTTGCCAGTTACCCGGATGCCCGGCCATATAGGCGATACTCCGACGTAAACAATACAATGAACAGAATGTTGAATTGACATTTTTGGTGGGATTTTAAATGCCAAAACTACAGGAAAACCAAGAGGAACGCGTGGAAGCTCAAAAGATAATCAGAGAAGGACTCGATCAGCGGGATTAACAGCGATATAGGGAAAAATTCCTTAATAGGAGGTAAAGATCTGTGTGAGCTATCCCCCTCGTCTTGGAAAGATGACCCAGCAGTTCTACCTTCAATATCATATCCAGATATAGTGAACTATCTCGTCTTTTCTCTGAGCCCATACACAGCTGAAGACCTTTAGTTTTATAAAGGTTTGGATGCCTTTAACCAGTTAGTGTGTGGTTGGGTGAGGGAGACAAAGTCTTAGCTAATCGATTGCATGTGTGTAATAAAAGCCAATGTCAGCGATGCTCTAACTCAGTGGTCACCAACACTGCTTCTTGAGATCTACCTTCCTGCGTGTTTTAAATAATAATAATAATAATAATAATAATAATAATTAAAGCTGCAAGCAGCGTTTGCGGGACTGAGCCGCCGTGGCCGACGCGACCCACGATGACCCACGACCCCTGCCGACGCCTGCAATTGCCCCACGACCTCTGTATACGCCTGCAATTGACCCCCGTCCTCTGCCGACGCCATCTGCTGAAAGAAGTCTATGCAAATGATGCAGATTTGTCAAATTTTTTTTTTTTTTTTTGGAAGATTTTGTCCAATATAAATTATAGGCCTTAATGAGACAAACACGTGGGTGTTTGAATGACGTCTGTATGACTTCCCTAAAGGAAACTGCAGCTATTTTTGTATGTGTTCAGAAAGAGGGAGAAGAGGTCTATCATCATAAGCCTGTGTATGGAAATGATGCAGATTTTTCACCAGGATTTTTTTATTTTGTTGGTTTGTTTTTGGACGAGGCTGTCAAATGTAAATTATAGGCGTTGATGAGACAAACACGTCGGTGTTTGAATGACGTCTGTAGCACTTTTGTAAAGGAAACTGCAGGCATTTGTGTGTTGAAAAACCTGGACAAGAGGTCTAATCATGATATGCCTGTGTATGCAAATGATGCATATTTTTTACCAGCATTTTTTTTCTATGTGGCTGTCAAATGTAAAATATAGGTCTTGATGAGACAAACACGTGGATGTTTGAATGACGTCTGTAGCACTTTCATAAAGAAAACTGCAGCCATTTACAGTATGTGTCTGTTGAAAAAGAGGGAGAGAAAGAGAAAGGCGTGAGGGGCTCCCAACCTGCAGGAGCAGAGTCAGCGCCGCTAGCTCCGCTAGCTCCGCTTTTGGAAGCATGGACATCTAAGCTCAGAACTCCGCCATTTCGGCGTCTACAGGAAAGATATTGGTATCTTCTTTTAGCTAAGAGCTTCAGCTATCTAACTATGTATAGGTATCCGGGGTGTGAGTAACGGTGTAGGCGTGGTGAGTGAAAATACGAACTTCGTTTTTTTTTCGTTCAGGCGATCTCAAACAACTCGAAATATTTAACTTCCTGTTTGTCCTAGGGCAAAAGTTAGAGCGTACGCGACGTAGAGCTTGATGAGACGAACGCGTGGATATTTGTTGCATGACTGTCCGATGTTCCTAGAGGGCGCTAGGTGCTTTTTCAGTAATTTTTCTGGTGTGTTTTTTTTTGCTGTTTTTCAGTTTTGACATCATCGACTTTAAAGGGCTGTAAAATGAAAACGGTGCAACGCTTCCGGACCATTGTTTTAGCGTTGACCTTCTGACAGTCTAGTCTGTGCAATACAAAAGGTTTGAAAGTTGCAGCATTCACGGTTGTTGAGTTGTGTCACTGTGGATGATTTCAAACAAGTGTAAATAACTAACTTCCGGTTTGTCTGGGGTCAAAGGTCATCATGTCAGAATGTAGGTCTCTATCCAAGGAACGCGTGGGTTTTCGTCCCATGTCGTTTCGACCTTCCTAGAGGGCGCTAGAGGCATTTTAATTTTTGCGACGGGATTTTGAACGATTTTTGGTAATTTTCAATGTTTGTTGACTTTGGAGGGCCGTTGCAGGAAAACGGTTTGAAAATTTCAGGGTTTTTTTGATGATTCCGTGGATTGAAGGTCCAGTCTACGTCATACTGAATTTTCAAGGCCGTCGGACTTGGCGCTTGCTGAGCCTTACCTTTTCTCTCTATTCCAAAGAAGTGACGATAGCTCACTTCCGGTTTGTGTGGGGTCAAAGGTCATCATATCAGCAAATAGCACCCAATTGCCCGCACGCGTGGGTGTTGGTCCCATGTCTCTACGACCTTCTTAGAAGGAAAAAGTTTTGCAAAAGGGGCAAAAACAGGCAAAATACAAGTGGAAATAACTCACTTCCTGTTTGTCGGGCGCCAAAAGTTAGAGCGCACGAAATGTCGGGCTTGACGAGACGAACGCGTGGATATGTTCCCCATATTTTTTGACCTTCCTAGTGGAAGCTAGGGCCATTCTAACTTTTTTGACAACAGTTAAAATTTTTGGACGCCTGTAGGGGGCGCTAGAGAGTGGAATTTTGCCTTTTGTCTTCATTTTATGAAATTTTCACCAATTTCTGACCTATGTGGCAAATTTAATTTACATATTTTCTATGGTCAGGGGTCAAATTTGAAGGAACTTCGCTTTGCGGCGACGCTGAACTATAATAATAATTAAAGCTGCAAGCAGCGTTTGCGGGACTGAGCCGCTGTGGCCGATACCCGCTGATGACCCCGACACCCGCCGACGCCCCCGACACCCCCCAACACCCACTGATGTGCCCCGACATCTGCCGACACCTGCCGACGCCCCCCAACACCCACTGATGTCCCCCGACATCTGCCGACACCTGCCGACGCCCCCCAAAGCCCACTGATGACCCCCGACATCTGCCGACACCCGCTAATAACCCCTGACACTTACCGAAGCCCCCTGATACCTCCCAACACCTGTGGATGCCTGCCAATGACCAATGGCCGCAGTTGATGTTGCGAAACCCATTCCCGCACAAGACAGAAAGAGCTGCATGAATTTTATGACATCATACAATATCACTTTTCTGCAGGAACTGACATTCAACAAAATACAAAACACAGTTAGGTATACTTTTGTTGTTTAGACAAGCATTTTTTTTTTCTTGGCGATACACTGCATTAAGTTTTTGGGTTTTTTTTTGGACAATTTTAATTTTAAATAAAAGTCTTGGTAAACTTTGACCAGTGCGTTTATCTCTCATCTTTATATGATGGCTTACAAGTTGGTTGAAGAAACCTAAGTCGACAACTTTTGCAGATCTTGCAGGCCTTCATTCACTGTCATGAAACAAACAACAGCGCATGCTGGCCGTTATTCTCATCAACTGTCAGTTGTGTTTTTCACTTACATGCACATTTTTATGTCATACCTCGGAAAAGCGGAAGGTATGTTTTCTTACTTTGACTTTCGTTTACACGCATTTTGTGAAAATGCGGCAAGTCTATGGGATGATGTTGCTGTGAAAACCCTGTTGAAAGAAGGATTTCAAATGATGCACTCTGCGCTGGATGGCATCTCTTGCATCAACGAGGCATCAACTTCATCTTTCAAGATGGTCCATTTTCACTACGTGGTGGACATGCATGGTAAAAACTGAGTATCAAGGCATAATACATTACACAAACAAGGTTTTTTTTAAAAATTTGTTTTAACATTGCAATAATAAGAGTCACATATTGAATTTGTAGTGATGTCAACATTTTAAATGAAGAACTGAGACAGTGATTAGCAGAACACAACAGTTTAATAGAACAAAAACAAATTCTTCAACTCATGGAACATTTGAACATCAAAAAATGTCTAACCTGAATGTTGACATGAAAAGAACTATATACACATGTCAATGAACTATATGAACTAAGACAGTGATTACCAGAACACATAACAGTATAATAGAAGGAAAACACATTTTTGAACTCATGGAACTTTTGAACAATAAAGAATGTCTAACCTAAATGTTGACATGAGAAGAACTACATACACATGTTAATGAACTATATACATGTAAATGCAACCCCCCTCTACCCTTAGACCCTCGCACCGGGTGAGGAAAAACTTCCCAAAAAACCCTGAAAAGGGAAAAAAAGAAGAAACCTCCGAGAGAGCCACAGCAGAGGGATCCTTCTCCCTAGGACGGGTAGACGTGCAATGGGGGTTGCAATTTAATTACACGCACACACACACACACACACACACACACACACACACAAAGCAATACAAATACTTTTTACACATGCACACGTATATACAAATTAATATACATATGTACACACACACACACACACACACACACAAAGCAATACAAATATTTTTTTACACACACGCACACGTATATACTAATTAATATACCTATGTACACACACACACACATATACAAGTTATTATACATATGTACACAAACACACACACACACACAAATATAATAAATATATACAGGTACATAAAAATAGATACAGCAAGTTAAAAAGTCTATATACAAGAGCAGTCCATTTATATTACTAGAAGGACGTGATCCTCCTGGATGTCGCTGGCTGAAACGGCATCCGTGTCCAAGAGCAGTCCATTTACCGTTACGCAAAGAAGAGATGTCCTTGGATGCCGCTGGCTGAGACGACACCCATCTCCTCAAGCAGTCCATTTAGTTTACCAGAGGTGATCCTCCTGGATGTCGCTGGCTGAAACGGCACCCGTGTCCAAGAGCAGTCCATTTACCGTTACGCAAAGAAGAGATGTCCTTGGTTGCCGCTGGCTGAGACGACACCCATCTCCTCAAGCAGTCCATTTCTGCTGCTGCAAAAAGGTGGTGTTCCTCGATGTCGCTGGCTGAGACGACATCCCCTGGCCGCTGCTCAGATTCCCCGTTCTTCTGGACAGCGTCTCCAACCAGGCCACCTTGAAAAGAAAGCACACATAAAATGTAGACAACTGCTAAAAAAATATCAAGCTACAGCGACACACTACAAGCTAAACACGACGCACTAAAAGCGGCACACGACACGCTACAAGCGACACACGACAAGCTACACCTCTTCACGACGGGGAAAAAAAAACTCATGGCACCACGTAAAGCACAACTCATGCAACGCTACTAAACACAACAACAACAAAAACAACAGTTTGCACTGGGCAGACAGGCGTGTAGCTCTACTTGGCTCATCAGACAAGGAACTCTTGCCTGCCTCCTTTGCCAAACGCACCTAACTAAAATCCGCATCCATCAATCCTTCCAAGTCCGCAAACTCGTCTACACCCATCATCTCGATATCGCTAATTTCCCCCTGGTCACCTTGAAGCCGAAAACTACACAGAATTCCTTCATGATCGCTGAAGTACGTGGGAATCACTGCACAATCAACATCAAAGCGTGTTGTCCTGACATAGACGTGGTCAATTAGTGTCCCCTTCTCTGTGGTTTCCTGTGTTACGTGCTGCCGGAATCCTTCTGTCTCCATGAATTTGCAAATTGTGGAGCCCTTGAGAATGTTATCGTTAAAATCGCCCATGACGACTGCAGTGGTGCCAATGGGATGCAGCCAACGCAGCAAGGCGTCCAGGTTTCGCCGAAATAGGGAAATTGGATAGCACGGTGGACGATAAATTACTGCCATGACGGCGCTATGTTTGCGGAACAGACACACCAAACATTCCAGATTGAAATCGGGTGTCTGCAGAATGTCGACGTCCAAATTGCCTGAGGTGTAAAGTCCAACGCCACCATGCTCTAGACCCTGGAGCTCTACCAATTTGGGGTGCGTGCCGGTGTAACACGAACCACGGGGACGGCTGTGAAACGAGTAGCCTTCCATTTGGACACTGGCTGAAGAAGAGTGTGCAGTGAGCCACGTCTCTGTGACAGCAATACAGTTAGGCTGTAAATGCTGCGTGCAAGGCACCAAATCTAAAAGGTGGCGACTCAAATTCTGAACGTTCATGAGAAACACAGTCAAAACGGGTCTGTCCACCTCAGCCTGTGGTTTCTCCACCAGAAACGCAGGCATGCTAGCTACGTTCTCCTTAATGGCGTCCTTGCAGTAAATGGCCTTCTCTTTGAAGTCCTGGATGACCAGTCCCGACAAAGTCCGAACGCGACTTAACGCTACGTACGCCTGCCCAGGTGCAAACACTTTGTTCAACGAGACCACTGCCTCGTCCACAGTCAACCCCTGTACCTTGTGTACAGTACACGCCCACGCCAACTTCAGAGGAAACTGCCGGCGGACACCTCCTCGCGGGGTCGCCTTTTCTTCCTCGGGATCGATGACAGTAGAATCCCTGCATTCTACTGCTGCATGCGCACGTACCTTTCTCCTCTCGGAGCCCACTCTGGCGTCGTCAAAACGAACGTACACAGCAGCGGGGAAAGCTGGGTTGTCCCTATACTCCAAGTACGTCACCGTGCCACATGCTCCATTCACCAGACCGTCCCCAACGTCCACGTTCTTAACTAGCATAACACGCGCATTGGGGGCCAAGGACAAACTCGCTGGCAAACACGTTTCCTTCGCGTTCACGTGATGTCCAGCCATCCGACGCAACCTCGTTCCTTTCCGGCTCATGATGTAATCCTGAGCCTCGATGGTAACGTAATCGGGGCAAGAGGCTTGCAGCTGGTGCACATTGTGCAACAGAACTTGCTTGTTTGTTGGAAAAATGTGCAACACTGGTCTCTCTTCGCCCGTCTCGCGCGCCTTCAAAATCTTCACGTCGCTAGGCAACATGGGGGTCGTTCGGGAACGCACTCTCACGCGGTTGAGCAGTTCGGCAAAAACACGATCCTTCTGTCTGACAATCGTCGTCAGCTCGACGATGCTAAAGTGGCACCACAAATCAACACCAGGCTGAGGCTTGTACAGAGGCTTCCCTTTAACGGGAGGCAACTGATAAAAGTCTCCCACGGCGATGACGGTCACGTTGCCGAACGGTGAAAAGTCACCAGTCTGCTTGATTTGCCTCAACCTGCCGTGAATGTAACCCAACACTGTGTGATCAACCATACTGATTTCGTCGATGACTACAATTTGGAGGTCCCTAAATTTGGCTCTGAGGGTGTTTAGTTTGTCCTCACCCAGAGGGGTGTAAGGCAAACTAGCCCTCGTGCTGATGGAGAAAGTGTGGTGGATTGTTGCTGCGTTCAAATTGTACGCAGCGATTCCTGTCGGCGCAGTTAACAAAACTGAAATGTTGTCTGGTTGATGGCACAGTGTCGACAGCAGCCTCTCTGCCTCGTACTGAAGGGCCCGAATCAAGTGACTTTTACCTGTCCCTGCACCTCCAGTCACAAACACATGCATTGGTTGAGGATTTTTGCCCATCAGCTTCTGCATGCACCAGTCTCTGACCCTGTAAAAAACAGCCATCTGAGTCTCATTCAGAGACCTGATCAACGCCAAACCTTCGGTGCGACTCATCGTGACCCTGGTCTTCTCAAACTTGGCAGTCGGTTTGTCGCCAGCCAAATCTGGGATGTTGTCGAGCCCTTCCTCTAACTGCTCCTCAGCAATCTCCTCTTCCTGTTGCTGCTTCCTCTCCGCTACACTCTCAAAGTGTTCCACCTGCTGTTCAGGACACAGGTCACCCCAAGCATCATCATCACCCATGAAGCGCGCGAGTTCCTGGGCCTTCTCCAACTGTGGAGCGTCCACTTCAAACCTCGCCCTATTGGCGTCGACGACCGACTTGACGGCGCGCACGGACCCGTCGCTAAACAACACCATTCCCTCGTTGTAGAACAGCGCGTAGAGCTCGAAACCCGCAGGTTTGAGTTCAGCGTCAGTTCTGTAAGGAAGGAACAACTGCAGGAGGGACATGTAATGAGCTTCCTCCCGTCTTCCTACCTCTTCCTTGTCCTCGTCCTCGACATCTAAACTGACTCGCATGTACCGAACAACAGCGAATTGCGTTCGGGTTCTGCGTAGCACAAAGCCCATTTCCCCCTTCAGAGCGACTCTGTTTGCAGAGTGCTCACTTTTGGAGAGGACACGATACTCGGAGGCAAACGATGCAATGCACATGTCATCGAAGTCGGCACCATCCGGCCTGTTCTTGTATCTGTCCACTATGCTAATCATCCACATGCCTTCCGTCTCAAGCCCATGTGATGACGCCTTCTCCTTCAAGACGCTGAGGGGCAAACTCATCCTCACTACGTTGTTCCCCGTCGGCACAAACACAACGCTTCGCGAACACTCTTTCAGGTGCATGTTCGTTAGCCGGTACACCGCCTCCTGGGCACAAACGTCCCGGTTGTGGAGATATACGCTGCCAAGTTTTTTCAAAGCCTCTCTGGCAGACGAATTCCCCTGTTTGGATGCTTCGTTTTGCGCGTTTGTGAGCATCAGGCCAATTTCCCTCTCCGATTTGGTCACATACTTGATCATGTATAGCACCACAGTGAAGGCGTCGGTGACAAAGCTAAGGTCCATGTTAGCGTTCCAGCACGTCAGCAACTTCTTGCTAAACTGATTGACCCAAACATCGTTCACTCCTCTCTTGTAAACGACGACACACTTGTTCTGGAGTCTCCTGAAGGCCATTTCAAAGGTGGGCTGATCGATGTGCAATCGCCCAAACAAATCCTCCACACTCGCAAACGGAATCTCGTCAATTGCAACTCGCTTCACAGCTGCCAAAATCTTCTCTGCCCTGTCCTTGCTAATGGGACTCTCGTCTGTGTTGAAACAAGTACAGACGCCACTGCTTCCCGATTCCGATTTGCTCTTGTTCCCCCTGGACTTGGATTTCCCGCAAGTGCACTCTTTTACGCGACAAATAAACGTACGCTGCGAAGGTGGTTTGGGAAAATTGAAACGACATTGGGTTTTCCTCGTAGTCTTTCGGCAAGACTTGGAATGCCGTTTAGAATGCGTTTGTACCGATGACACAATGTCCAATAATGCATCGTCGTCAGTGGGTGTCTCGCACGTCACGTATTCGTCGATAAACTTAACTACCTCCTCATCGGTGTTCTTGCTAATTTGGGGTGCACCCTCAACCCAAAACAAACAATGAACATGAGGAGAACCGCGCTGCTGAAACTCTACTCTGTAAAAGCTATCGACGATTTTGCCAATAGGTTCCGCAGGGGACTTGAGCACCTCGTTGAAAAAACAATGCCATCTGTAGTCAAACATGCGCGCAGCCGTGACCGGATTACGACGCAACAACTCGCACTTGGCCGCCCAGTCCAAATCCTCAATCGTCTGAGTTCTTCCTTCTTGTTTCAGGATACTGGTCAGGAGGTTCTGCCAGCGCAAATCCGCAGAGGAAAACGAACAAAACCACGTCGGAATCCCTAACTGACGCACGCAAGCCAAAAGGTCCTTCTGTACCGAACTCCAAAAAGCTGGCGTTCCTCTAATCGGCCTAAGAAATTTAAAGCCCTCATCAACTTGCAACAACTTCTTCAACGACTCCTGGTTCGTCAAAGTCTCAACACTAACCTTCCGCGGAACCTGACCACCTTTGCCTTTGCGCAAGGCAACCGACACACTCGACGCTACCTGCTGAACCTCAGCCATATATTGACCGGAAAAAATATACTCCACGTTGCGCGCAAAACGACCGTCGGCATGCATAACCCTATTGTTCAAATAACGCGACAACGTCAACTGGCGGGGACGACTGCTGTGAAACGTCCTTCTACCCTGCGGAAACAACACCGGGAAACACTTGGCCTCGTTGGTTTCGTCTCTAAGAACCCTAACCGGACTGTTGCCTTCTGCAGGCGCAATATTCAGAATCTGGTCAAAATGCTGATCCAGCAGTTCTTGACCTACATCTACAGGCATGAGACAAGTGTCCTGAAACATGCAGTGCTGCTGCCTGTCATGTAACTGTTCATCTTGTAACATGTCTGCATCTGCATCCTCTTCCTGACCCTGATCCCCTTCCTGACCCTGATCCCCTTCCTGACCCTGATCCCCTTCCTTTCCCTCCAACTCGGCAACCGCTTCCTGCTCTTCCTCAACTACCTGACCAGACTCATCCACCTCCTCCTCCCGACAGAGCTCATTGATCCAAGCGTCATTGAACTCAATGTCCCTATAATGCGGGTTCAGCCTAACTAAACACTCTATCGCTCGCCTGACACGCATGGTATCCACAAACTGATACTCATAGTGCCCTTTGTACGTCAACTTGCGCTTCAGCTTAACTTGTAACAAAGACCCTTCCATACTAGAACGTGGCAACACATTAGTGGTCTGAACAATATTGGCTGGAACACAGGTCACCGGTCCATGCACTCCATTCTGCCCTCCTTTAGGCAGCGCCAACATTTTCATGAAGGGTATATGCAGCGCAATCAAATGCTGCTCTAAACTGTTCAAACATCCCAGTTCGGGTGGAACAGGGTCAAGCTGCAAGTGGTTATTCCAGCATTCAGCTGGCTCCTGACCTTTCAGGAGCTTCCCGTGGCACGTGTAACAGATCCACAGCTGACCTCTACAGGAAAGCAACTGACACGGCGCAACACAGTCAACATTGCACGTGTGCAAGTACTGCTCACTAATGCAATTGTTTGCTACACTTTCTGCATAAACCTGCCTATCACAAGCATGCACCTGATTACTAAAGAACAACCTGAGACAAACGCAACAAACAAACTCAGGTCCATCTCTGACCTTCTCGTTGAACTGCTGCATAACAAAACCAAAGTCCTTTGACCTATCCTGCTTCTGTGCGCGAGTCAACTGAACCCTAGCAAAAACTCCCCGTCTGTGTTCTGAACTGACGCGATACTTTCTCCTACTCAGGGCCTTTTTCATTTCCTTGTGCTGAGCATTGTCCCTGTATTTCACAAGACTGTCTGTCTTGACTCTTTCCCTGTGATGAGCATTGTCCCTGTATTTCACAACACTGTACGTCTTAACTCTTTCCCTGTGATGAGCATTGTCCCTGTATTTCACAACACTGTCCGTCTTCACTCTTTCCCTGTGATGAGCATTGTCCCTGTATTTCACAACACTGTCCGTCTTGACTCTTTCCCTGTGATGAGCATTGTCCCTGTATTTCACAAGACTGTTTGTTTTTACTGTATCCCTGTGCAGAATGCTGTCCCTGTATTTCCTAATACTGGCTGCCTTTTCCCTGGCTCTGTAGTTGATGTTAAGATCATATTTCTTGACTCTCCTTGATTTTATTTTTTGCCTAAACTCCACGTTTTCAAAGTATGCTTTCCTATACTTATACTGTCTTCTGTCCCCTGGCAAGTGTTTCGCCTGTCCACTTTTCTTTGCCATCAGGTACCTTGACTTTACCAAGTCCAGTCGCAAGTTGGCATCACTCAAAACTTTTACAGGTACATTTTCATGTAACTCACTTTTTATGTGCGACCTAAGACTGTAACCTGCCGCCTCGTTAAGTAAACAATAGCCATAACAAAGGTGATGTCCAGGTTCACGAACACAAACAACGTTTTCAAAATGGTTTCCGCCAACATTCTCTAAGTAAACACTGCACGAGAAAAGCTTCCTACTTGCGCTAAACCTTAGCCAACGACCATCGACAAAGGTGTACACATTCACACCTAACAAATCTGCTGCAACCTGAATTTCCACTTCTGTGGCCCAACTGTGAACATACCTCATCCTGGACTGCACAATGTAGTCAGAGACGGAGGAATAGTGACTGCGCAAGATACTCTTGTATTTGTCAGCATTCCCCTCCAACTCTTTACACACAGCTAATCGCATCTTGCGATGGTGCTTCTGTGAACCACTCACAGCCTGACTGATGGCTCTGAAGAAGCAGTTCCCATCAGCCACTACACTCTCATTTTTACAAGGAGCACCCAACAAACCATTGCGTTCAGAAAGTGGAAAACTAACGCGTTCCAAATAAATGTTAAATTGTTGACAAAGGTCAACACAAACATCAACACTAAGAGGACAGAAGGTCAACTCTTCATTGGTCACAGCACCGACAAACTGTACGTCGGAATTATCTGCGTCAATGTTAAGAGTCTTGCTGCTCTGAACTGAATCACTGTTGCCAGCTGATGCTGGACTTGGAGCACTGTGCAACACACTGCTGCCAGTCGGCGCTGGCTCATCAACAACACAACCATCAAGGACATTGCTGCCAGTCGGCGCTGGCTCATCAACAACACAACCATCAAGCACATTGCTGCCAGTCGGCGCTGGCTTCTCAACAACACACTCAGACACATGGTTGCCAGGCGGCGCTGGAATCACCTCTGTGTCTGACACGCGAACCTGAAGATTGACGTCGTTCTTGCGAGGGGCCACGGAAATGTCGAAACCGCACAATTCAAATCCTTGGCCAACTGAACTCAGAGTGTTTGCCAAAGAACAAAGGTAATGGTGCAGGTCATCAAGACCTGCAAAGTGCAAAATCACACTCTTACCACGACCATGAGACAAGCCAACACGACTACGTGGGTGGCTGTCAACCACGACAAAGCGGCCATTGTCGTGGATGATGGCTGAAGAATTGCCACACAGTGTCAAAATGCAGGTGCTGTGCTTACTCAACACCCTCTCCAGTCCATCTCGAAAAATAACCCAGACGCCCTTTTCGATGTTTTCACCTTCCGTTACGCCTATTTCGCCTGACACTGTGTCTCCAGAAATGCACTGCAAAGTTTGGCCATCTACTTTCAACTCTTCTGGCAAATCTGGGACAGAAAGCCACTTTTCTTTCTCAACAGATGGACTGTTGTGACGCACGTGTGCGTACACCTTATCACCTCTAACCAAAACAGCGTCCAGGTCATGCACACACCAAGACTCCACACTGCGCAACGTATGTTTCGCTAAACTGGTTAAAGCTATGGCCATACACTGCACTCCTGGGTACAAGAAACCGCGACCCGTGTTTTTCTGATGAAAAGAGCCACGCAAAACCTTGACGAGCCTAATCCCGGTGCCATGATCTACCACTGCATCTCTGCTACTAACCGACTGCGGACCACAAACTTTACATACGCGTGGCACAGCGGAACGAGCGGAACGAGCGGAACGAGCGGAACGGTCAGAGGCAGCAGAAGAAGAAAGAAAAGCAGCCTTAGCTTTGTTGATCTTCTGCGTTGCCTCCTGGACGGTGCTGGCCTCCTCTGGCTTGGCGCTGGCAACCACGGGAGCCACAGGAACCACGGGAGCCACAGGAACGACGGGAGCCACAGGAACCACAGGAACCACTGGCACGACCCTGGTCATCTGCCGCGTCACCTCCACCTGATGAAAATATGAAAAACGTAAAATTATGCAATGAGAAACAGAAAGGAAAACACACATGTGATCAGGTAGAAATCAAACACAAACCTGCCGCACTGCTGTGACGTTGCTGGAGGCAGACTCAGTCAAGTGGACAGGTGAACGTGTTGCCGGCACCTACACAGAAAAGGACACAAATTCACATATAAAGTATTGCAATTCTTGTCATAACATAGAGACGTAAACAACAAATTGCGCATTACATATCAGAAATACCAACCTGTCGCTTTGTTGTTTTGGGCTTTGAGGCAACACGTGCTGACCGACGCCTCCGGCTGGAGGTCTGAAAGAAAAATGAATGAATGAATGAACAATTGAACAAAGTAGTATGCCTGTGTATGAAGTGTATGAATATTTGTGATAGAGTTACCGTGGCAGCAGGGGGAACCTTGCCAGACTCTGTGACGGTGTCCATGTGGTCCAGCACAGCCGCGCTGAACCACACGGGGTTGGACGGGATGTCCGTGTGGAGCGTAGGCTCAACAAATGGTGTTGCAGCCTAGAAAAAAAAAGAAAGGAAAAATTATTTAGGAGAGTTTTGATTTTGATTAAAAAACAAAACAAAAACTTGCACTTTGTGACAAACGCCACATTGGAAAAAAATTTATTAACATGTTACCTCGACCTCCCGTCCAACAAGAGTCCATTCAGGAGCGGGTCCATACACTGGCATGCGGACAGGGCCCGTCACAACCAGCGTAGGACGCACCCTGGGCAGTGACGATTTGTGGCGTGGCACCTCTGGCCGAGGCGCAGGGGGTGCCAGCTGGCGGAGCACTGCAGCATGCAGAAGCTCCACCAGCACGGGCGTGCCAAAATCGTCACTGAGGTGCACCTACAAATAAATCAATAGGTTAAGACATGTTTATCAAATGAACAGCAAATAAGGTCTAAGGAGGCTGTACATACACCATCGTAGCACCACAGCTTCCGGCGGTGGACAGGGAGGTGCTCTGCCACAGACACGAACGTTAAACCTGGAAGAAATGTTACATTATCACTATTTGTAAACAAGCCTAACAACACACACACACACACACACACACACACACACACACACACACACACACACAACCACAAATAAGAAATTAACATACCCATGCCTGCAGCAAGACGATGGAATTCCCGACGCATCGCTGCCTGCAGGTCTGGCTCGACCTTCAGACGTGTCGGGAAGTCGAGCACAAACACCTCAAGAAGTAGAAAAAAAGAGAGAAGAATTTCAAGAATATATTCTTGACAAAATAATGTAATGATGAAAGTAATGTGATGAAATTTGATGCCGTCAGTGGCAGACAAACACACCTTGGGCCAGCGGCTGCACACAGTTGCCAGGAGTGCGGCAAACTCCCGGCATGCGTCTGGGAAGGTTCCCCGCGTCAGGTTGTTGCTTGTGGCAACCACACAGACTGCGTCAGGCGTGAATGGCACAGCAGCGTGGAGCACCTCGGTCCTGATCTCGGAAGCTGTAGCACCAGGTACCGAGAGGTAGCTGTACAGCACCGGGCCCTTGGGCATCGACACAAAACCATCCACGAGTGGACGGAGATGTGAAGCTCCCACAACCAGAACGGTCTGCAGGAATGGAGACTGCGCTTGTTAGACAAATTACATTGTTTCTCGTGTCTTGACAAAATCACAGCTCATACCTTCTTGTCTGGCTGCTGGGCTCGAAGGACAAGCTTGACCTGCTTGCCGGTCAGGTGCGAAATGGGCCATTTTCGCACCCGATGTCGGTAACCAGTACCGCGCCCTGTGTTGATTGAAAGAAAAAAGTTAAACATCAAGACATTTTTCACATGAGATATTATTTCCATATACTTAAAATGCAACAGAACAACACAGGCAAAACATTTTAAAAAAATGAAAAAAAATAAATCAGAAACAGTGAAATACTCACGAGACCCAAGGACGTCGGTAGGTGGCAACACTGTCACCTTCACTGCCTGCTCCATGCGCCGCTTGGCAGCAAGAGAGCGACGGGATGCCTTGGTCTTCGGCATCTGAACATTATAATGAAAGATGGTGACAGTATACAAATGGCAATGAGAAACATAAAATCAACAGAACAGTGTTTTATTACATAACGTCAAACCATTGAAAGGTTTCAGTACCTTGGAAGGTGGACAGGACAGGCTGTAAAAGGCAAAAAAATAAAAAAGTGTGTGTGTGTGTGTGTGTGTGTGTGTGTGTATGAATGAAAGAAAGAATGAATGAATTAATGAATGAAAATGTATGCAAGTCCAAATAAATGTGTGGTGTTTTGAAAATCCAAGTGTAAGAATGATAAGTGGGGTGATGCAGGTGATTATCCAATCGCTCAGTTCAGGTTTTGCCAAGGCAAAGGGTTTTTTCTGCAAAAGAGAGAAAAAAGTCAGATTTTTTTAGAACAGTGTTCTGTGATAATGACTAAATGAACATGCTGTATAAATGATCGCATCCATAAGGATGACAAATATTTGAAGAAAAAAAAAACCAACAAAAAACACACACACACAGCCTGTGAGCATCGTTTAAGGCTCCACATGCCTTATTTTACACAGACAGACTGAGCCGCACAGCCCTGAACTCTGAGGAATGAAGGGCGTGGCATGGACATTAATGGCGGGAAGTGCATGAGCGATATCCATTGTGCTTGCAAAAGAGAGGAGAAAATGCGCTCGGTCATTACATAAATAAGCCTCGCTGTATAAATGATAACCTCAATAAAAAATGACCACCCGCAACACACAAACATACACACATGGCTGTTAGTATCGCTAGGCTCCAGGCCTGTAACCTCATTTTAAACAGACAGAAGGAGCCGCATTGCGATACATTCGGAGGCATTAATGGCATGAGGAGGAGTGCATAGAAAAGACGGGATGGTGTGCGCTCGGCCATTATAATACACACCGCCACACACATCCACACAACCATTCCATTGTGCTTGCAAAAGACAGGACAAAATACGCTTAGTCATTACATAAACAAGCCTTAATGTATAAATGATCACCTCTATAAGGACAACAAAGAGCCGCAAAGCGCTGAACTCTGAGGCATAAAGGGCGTGGCATGGACATTAATGGCGTGTTAAGCTTCGCACTCACGATATCCATTGTGCTTGCAAAAGACAGGAAATAATACACTCGGTCATTACATAAACAAGCCTTACGGTATAAATGATAACCTCTATCAGGACTACAAAATATTCAGAAAAGACGAGCTGCAACACACCGCTGCCAGGACACACACCTGCACACGCACATGGCTGTTAGCATCGCTAGGCTCCAAGCCTGTAGCCTCATTTTAAACAGACAGACTGAGCCGCATTGCGATAAACTCGGAGGCAATAATGGCATGATGTAGGGAGGAGTTCATAGAAAAGATGGGACAATGTGCGCCTGGCCATTACAACAATACACACCGCCACACATATCTACACAACCACCATGTCTGTTAGCAGTAGCACAAGCTAGCGTGGGCTCGGCTAGCAAAGGCTAGAAGCTAGAAGCCTGGCCCGATCCTACACGGTGCTACGCGTTTATTGAGACATATAAAAACCAGCATTTTGACGGTAGAAAAGCCCGACTCCAAATGTAGATGAACATTCACATGTATGTAGCAATTTATTTTTTCCAGAGAAAGTTTAGCTGGCAGTAAGGAAAAACGTGGCTGACTCACCTCACAGACGTGGGAAAAAGGGGCTTGGTAGTAAGGCTAAACTGCAGTCCACGTCCTAGTTGTCCAATCACATGCCAGCATGGCTTGAA
The DNA here is from genome assembly GCA_009823395.1 of Thamnaconus septentrionalis. Lineage (NCBI taxonomy): Eukaryota > Metazoa > Chordata > Actinopteri > Tetraodontiformes > Monacanthidae > Thamnaconus > Thamnaconus septentrionalis. The sequence continues at coordinate 19,622,681 of CM020516.1, forward strand.
TAGCCAATAGCATGTCTTGCATTGCTTGCGTTCATCTTCAGTCTGTTGCTACCCGGAAGGGGGTGGGAAACAAAAAAAGGAAATCCGTGCAGTCCAAGTCTGCGCTGTGCAACTCATTCACAAAGCCGATCTAATGCAATAAGTACGTCCATAAATATGAGCAATTAAAACAATGATTTAGAGGCAGGTATATAATGTTGTTTATTTCATTAGTTTTTCAGTGCATACAATGGTTAAATTGGACACAGAAAACAAAGTTGAATTGCCTGTAATGTTGTAGTATTCAGTACCTACCAATGACAGCAGATGTGATATGACAGCAGGAAATGACACATTTGTATGCTTTAGCTTACCCTTTTATGTGTAGTGATGACAGAAGCATTGGGATTGTTTGCACAATTTTTGCACATCCATCATGTTGCAGGCTGCCATCATTTTCTTTTGCATTAACTGATATTTGAGAAAATAAAGTACATAGAGCCCTTCTTGCAAAATGTTGTGGGGCATCTCTTAAAACATTCACTGTATACCAACAAAATGAGACTGGCACATTTAAGGGGAAGGAAGATTTTTTTTAAAAAAAACATTAGACAGAAAGACAAGTCACATTTCTGCCATTGTAATAATGATGAAGAAAGAAAGGTAGCAACTGAACATCCGCCGTGTTCTAAATATTCATGCTTGTTTAGAGTGTGAAATAGATAAGACACATGCAAAGAAAAAAAGTCAATGTGAAATAAAATGACTATAAACAATTTAGACATTGTTCATGGTGATGTCAGATTTCATACTGTGGGGATAACTAATATTTTTTAATTTACTAACATGTATTGACAACAATATTTGCAGTGCTAAGTATAGGATTATTCAAATGACAACATCTACACTATGCAAATCTTAATTGTTACCCACCAGTTTGAGCATGTGAAAAAATGAAGTGGTAAAATCTAAGTGTCAAACAGGTGTAGGTAACGAGGACATCCATGGCAGAGGTGTCGTGGCTGTGTGTCATAGCACGGGTAGGGACGTCAAATGGTCTGAGCATCTGCAGAAGACAGCATCACATGGGCACTGTGTCCGACATCATGTTGGCAGTGTCTCCTTTCTCTACTGAAGTCCACCGGGTCACCGATCAGAGGAATGATTGTGCACTGAAGTAATGGAAGCTATGACAATGGGAGTGAAAGAAATAAGAGTTAGTACAGGGTGTTTTCATGAAAACAATTAAGCAGGATCTGTTCAGCAGTGTACACATATCCAAGCAAGAAAAATATTTTCAAATGTTTTACCTGAAGATTTTGGTAATGTGATGTGATTTATGCTGATCAGTGACCTCAGTGTGATCTAAGGTCATTAAAAAAAAAAACTTAAATTTGAATTTAATATCTGAGTAATGTTACAAGCCCTTGTCGAAATGATAGCGGAAGTCGATGCCAAAACAGTTGGTTAGAATCCAACTGTAGAGGTTGGCCTCAATAGCATTGTGATACAGCTAGGGAGCTTTGTGTTCAATGTGAGGTCAATACAGTAGAAAGAACAGGACTAAAGAACTGGGAGAAGCCTGGACATGATATATTCCATCAGATTGAACAAAATAAAATAAAATAAATAAATAAAATGAAATAAAATATGGCCGACACGGTGGCGCAGTGGTTAGCGCTGCGGCCTCACAGCAAGAAGGTCGTGGGTTCGAGTCCGGGGCCCGGGCCTCTGACCTTTCTGTGTGGAGTTTGTATGTTCTCCCCGTGTCTGCGTGGGTTCTCTCCGGGTTCTCCGGCTTCCTCCCACACTCCAAAAACATGCATGTGAGGTCAATTGAATATTCTAAATTGTCCGTAGGTGTGCATGTGAGTGTGAATGGTTGTTTGTCTCTATGTGGCCCTGCGATGAACTGGCGACTTGTCCAGGGTGTACCCTGCCTTCGCCCTAAGACAGCTGGGATAGGCTCCAGCAGACCCCCGTGACCCTGAATAGGAATAAGCGGGTATAGAAGATGAATGAATGAAATAAAATACTGCTAAGGGGCATTTGCATGTAACTAAATGTGGCAGAATAATTCAGATGTCAAGGTTAAAATTATGAAACGCCAATCAAAAGTATATTGGACAATCAATTAAATTGAATAACAAATCAGCACATTTTTAGATGTGAAAAAACAAGAAACTAGTGTTGATAGCTGGAGTTAGAAGCCCCTGATTACAATTGGGTCACTGCCCTCTAGGCAAGACCTTCTGTGTTTACAAAGAACAGGAAATAAGTTAGTCTTGGCTCTCAAGTGTAGTGGTGCCGGAACATAATGCATATGCTGCAGATGTGGCTGTTATATGGGAAATAAATGACATGTAGCAGCAAATCCGGGCTGGCAGCAGCTTGGTTTAGCATTTCCAGTATTGTCTGTCATTGCATGCTTCAATTGGTAGTAAAAGTGTGACAGAGACAAAGACATAATCACCATTTTTTGCTGACAACAGAAAGGATGATAAAATCTGGTGGAGGCCCGCGTCAGTCATGGCGTGCTAATCAGTAGTCCAACCTGGCCATAGGAGCAGAGTGCACCAAGTGGGGACGGAGAGCTTCAGCAGCGGGGAGCAAATGGGAGAAGTGGACAGAATAGAATAAAACAGACTGTTGAAGAGACAGAGCAGCTACAAAGAACTTATCAAGCATTGCTGTTTACCTGTACATTATGAGAGCTGCTACTCAAATCTGTACCTGTTTACCGAGGTAAAGTGATTGTGGGCAGACTTTGAAACTATGGCATTTGAAATTAGACTATGTCAGTTTCGACAATGTCAAAATCATGCATGTAACAAAAGCCTGTGATTACTGCTGTTATGAATACTCACCTGTTGCTGTGCCTGTGGTCTGAGTCCAGATGTCATGTGTAGTAGATGCTGGTTCAGTGTGGAAGGTCCTTGTCAGTCATTCTGGTCGGAGTGATGATCGTGTGCAATGAAAGCATGTGTTAGTACATGGTATTTAAATAAATGGTAAATATTTGTCAGGCACAACATCAACAACAGTGTGTAAATGTGTATTATAATACAGCACACTGTACTGCACATCTTGATAAAAATCAAATAGATCCTCTGTGTTTACCCAACAAATCTATGCGCCTAGGTATAGGAGCGTCAAGCATAAAAAATAGAACTGCTGCGTAATTTCACAAAGCAAAGGGGTTTAACCAAGCCAAGTTGCTGAGAGGGCAATTAAAAATTGTGAGGATAATTTTTTCTTCACACAGGCACAGATAGCAATACAGACAGCATAAGAGCATGCTTTAAAATAATGCCGATCAAAATTCCTTGAACTGGGCTATGCCTGTAATTGAAACATTAAAGACCAAAACAGAACGTGGTCATCGTGCTGCTTTCATGACATCTTCTCCTAAAAGACCGGCCAACAAAGTAGCGATGTCTCTCCTGCGTCTTACGTGGAGACAAGGCGTTATTTTTAGAGAAACTCTCATGAAGCACCGCTGAATGAACCGGATCGGATGTGACTAGCTGTTATGTGATAAATGCTGATGGTAAATTGTGATTTTGACAAACTTCCTTGATGTAAAATCTGGCCGCGGTCTTCCTCGCACATCTCTACGGGAGACAACGCGCCATTTCCCAGGGAGCCCTGGTGAAGGACTCGATGAATGAACCGGCAGGTTGACTGGATTTGGAGCGACTAGTTATCATGTGAGAAGTACTACTTGTAAATGATAATATTGACCAACTACCTTCAAGTCACGAATGCAGTTTGTCAACCCGTGTGTAGCTGTCAAAACGGTCGCTCTGAGAAGCTCCTCCGCGCGGTGACTGGCGCTTATAGCCTATACAGTCTGTAAAACTGTAAGAATGCGGGTGTGAAATGTGGAGACTGATTTTGCGCATCTCTCAAGCCGTATGATTGTGGGATTGGCAACTGACCTGTACAAATGCAGACGAAGAAGCAGTAGCTGTCCACGCGCTGTCCGTGCGCTGTCCACAGTTTGTTGTGACAGCAGGTGGCGTGACGATTAAAGCAGCACGTAGTGCAACAAGTCAGAGGCAGAGTTCCACCCCATCCTAGCGACTCCATTCCGCTCGTATACTTTAATCTGACAGGATTTAAAGTATCCTGCTCGCCACACATTCCCTGCTGCCAGATTGTTCTTGAAATTTCTGCATGTAAAATTCATCAGAAATACTGTGTTCTCAACCTTGCCTGCCATTGACCAGCCTGCCCCGCCTGATCACCTGTGTGTCTGCTGGGTCACAAACACACCCGTTTCATGCCGCACTGTGGACAGCAGATGCTTACATCCGGGCTGGGAAACACCAAAATGAAAGCATGTAATATAAAACTGGAAATAAATAAATGCACAACAAAAGTTATAATCAGTGATGAGTGTTTTAGAGTTATTTATTTCTTCCCTTTGTCCCGTCTGGCCAAGTACAAGTATAAATGGTTGAAAAGATTTATTCACAAAGGTAGGATGGAGAGGGACAGGAAAATAAATGGCAAGAAAAGGTAGGATGGAGAGGGACAGGAAAATAAATGGCAAGAAAATCCATTTCTGTTGCTGCAACAAAATAAAAACTGTAGAGGCAGAAAGTCATGAAATTCAAGAAAATAAAGGAGAGATAAGATATTTTAGGTCATATATTTAAACAAACAAAAGTCTCTCTCTCTCTCTCTCTCTCTCTCTCTCTCTCTCTCTCTCTCCCTGTTGCGCTGAACCACACTGATGCCAATAAAGTTCAGCAGTGTGGCTGAAGGACAACAAATTGTCAGTCTCATGGAAATCATAATTCCACTCAGTGACATGCAGTGAGGTTCATAGCTGGTGAGGTACTGACGTGATCAACAAAAGCATTGATAACACACACACGGGCACGCATGTACGTATGCACACAAATAGACGCACAATATCAACAAAGTAAATAAAGAGATGACATTTTTGATCACAGTCATATATTTAACAATCACATACTCTGTCTCTCTCTCGCTCCTTCTTTGTCACACATGCAGGCAAGGACGCACACTTGCGCACGCACACACTCACACACACACACACAGCCTTTCCCCACATTGCACTCTGATCGGGAGTCCCTCTTGGCCACATAAAAGTTTTTTGTTTTGTTTTTGGGGACGAGTGTCTTCGGTTGTCACCGGCCAGCCTGTTGGCCATGCGAGATGGGGGATCAGTCTGCGCAATCGGTGTATGGGGACTCTGCCATCCAGTGGGTTTGTGTTGTGTGGGGTGCGCCGTCCTCAATATAGCGTGGTGAGGTGTGGCCTCAGAAGCAGTGTCAGCAGGTCTGAGTCGCCGTGACTGACATTGAGTCCGAAAACTGCAGACGCCCGCCAACGACCCCCGATGCCCGCCGACTACCCCCGACGCCGCCCACTGAGGCCTGATGCCAGCCCCCGACGAAGCCCCCCTGGTGGCCGATGCAGGCCCATGACGCTACCACCCCGACACCGGATGTCATCACTCTGGAAGAACTCAAATTAATTGCCCGACGCCGCCCCCGATGCCCGATGTCATCACTCTGGAAGAACTCAAATGAATTATTATAAGCCTTTAATTATAAGCCTATGTATGCAAATAATGCAGATTTTCACCTCCTTATAGGCCTTGATGAGACAAACACGTGGGTGTTTGAATGACGTCCGAAGCACTTTTGTAAACAAAACTGCAGGCATTTATGTGTGTTGACAAAGAGGAGAAGAGGTCTAATTTAATCATCACAAACCTGTGCATGCAACGATGCATAATGTTTTTTAGCAGCATTTTATTTTTAAGTGGCTGTCAAATTTAAAATATAGGTCTTGATGAGACAAACACGTGGATGTTTGAATGACGTCTGTAGCACTTTCATCAAGAAAACTGCAGCCATTTACAGTATGTGTCTGTTGAAAAAGAGGGAGAGAAAGAGAAAGGCGTGAGGGGCTCCTGACTAGTAGGAGCAGAGTTAGCGGACGCCGCCCACTGAGGCCTGATGCCGGTCCCCGACGAAGGCCCCCTGGTGGCCGATGGAGGCCCACGACGCTACCACCCTGACGCCCGACGCCGCCCCCGATGCCCGATGTCATCACTCTGGAAGAACTCAAATTAATTGCCCGACGCCGCCCCCGATGCCCGATGTCATCACTCTGGAAGAACTCAAATTAATTATAAGCATATCTATGCAAATAATGCAGATTTTTCACCTCCTTATAGGCCTTAATGAGACAAAGACGTGGATGTTTGAATGACGTCCGAAGCACTTTTGTAAACAAAACTGCAGGCATTTATGTGTGTTGACAAAGAGGGAGAAGAGGTCTAATTTAATCATCACAAACCTGTGCATGCAACGATGCATAATGTTTTTTAGCAGCATTTTATTTTTAAGTGGCTGTCAAATTTAAAATATAGGTCTTGATGAGACAAACACGTGGATGTTTGAATGACGTCTGTAGCACTTTCATCAAGAAAACTGCAGCCATTTACAGTATGTGTCTGTTGAAAAAGAGGGAGAGAAAGAGAAAGGCGTGAGGGGCTCCTGACTAGTAGGAGCAGAGTTAGCGCCGCTAGCTCCGCTAGCTCCGCTTTTGGAAGCATGGACATCAAAGCTCAGAACTCCGCCATTTCGGCGTCTACAGGAAAGATATTGGTATCTTCTTTTAGCTAAGAGCTTCAGCTATCTAACTATGTATAGGTATCCGGGGTGTGAGTAACGGTGTAGGCGTGGTGAGTGAAAATACGAACGTCGTTTTTTTTCGTTCAGGCGATCTCAAACAACTCGAAATATTTAACTTCCTGTTTGTCCTAGGGCAAAAGTTAGAGCGTACGCGACGTAGAGCTTGATGAGACGAACGCGTGGATATTTGTTGCATGACTGTCCGATGTTCCTAGAGGGCGCTAGGTGCTTTTTCAGTTATTTTTCTGGTGTGTTTTTTTTGCTGTTTTTCAGTTTTGACATGCATCGACTTTAAAGGGCTGTAAAATGAAAACGGTGCAACGCTTCCGGACCATTGTTTTAGCGTTGACCTTCTGACAGTCTAGTCTGTGCAATACAAAAGGTTTGAAAGTTGCAGCATTCACGGTTGTTGAGTTGTGTCACTGTGGATGATTTCAAACAAGTGTAAATAACTAACTTCCGGTTTGTCTGGGGTCAAAGGTCATCATGTCAGAATGTAGGTCTCTATCCAAGGAACGCGTGGGTTTTCGTCCCATGTCGTTTCGACCTTCCTAGAGGGCGCTAGAGGCATTTTAATTTTTGCGACGGGATTTTGAACGATTTTTGGTAATTTTCAATGTTTGTTGACTTTGGAGGGCCGTTGCAGGAAAACGGTTTGAAAATTTCAGGGGTTTTTTGATGATTCCGTGGATTGAAGGTCCAGTCTACGTCATACTGAATTTTCAAGGCCGTCGGACTTGCGCTTGCTGAGCCTTACCTTTTCTCTCTATTCCAAAGAAGTGACGATAGCTCACTTCCGGTTTTGTTGGGTCAAAGGTCATCATATCAGCAAATAGCACCCAATTGCCCGCACGCGTGGGTGTTGGTCCCATGTCTCTACGACCTTCTTAGAAGGAAAAAGTTTTGCAAAAGGGGCAAAAACAGGCAAAATACAAGTGGAAATAACTCACTTCCTGTTTGTCGGGCGCCAAAAGTTAGAGCGTCTTTAAATGTCGGGCTTGACGAGACGAACGCGTGGATATGTTCGTCATATTTTTTTGACCTTCCTAGTGGAAGCTAGGGCCATTTCTAATTTTTTGACAACAGTTAAAATTTTTGGACGCCTGTAGGGGGCGCTAGAGAGTGGAATTTTGCCTTTTTGTCTTCATTTTATGAAATTTTCACCAATTTCTGACCTATGTGGCAAATTTAATTTACATATTTTCTATGGTCAGGGGGTCAAATTTGGGCGGAAAACGGCGACGGAACTATAATAATAATAATAAGAATAAACCTTACAAAAACAATCGAGTCTTCGCCTTGCGAAGACCTGCTCTGATGTGAGCAGGCCTTCGCTGAGGCTCAGTCCCGAATAACTAGCCCTGCAAGCAGGATTAAACGGGACTGAGCCGCCACACCGCACGCGACCCCCGGTGACCCCCGACCTCTGCCGACGCCCGGCGACTGATGAGACAAACACGTGGATGTTTGAATGACGTCTGTACGACTTCCCTAAAGGAAACTGCAGCCATTTATGTGTGTTAAAAAGAGGAGAGATAGAGAAAGGCGGTAGGGCTCCAACCGAGCAGGAGCAACCCACGCTTGGAACTCAGCCATTTCGGCGTCTACATGAAAGATACTGGTATCATCTTTAGCTAGGCTGTGCTGCAGTTAAATGGCTGTTGTTATGGGGCGTTGTTCAATCACAAGCCAGCATTTATGACTGACATGTTTTAATAGCCTTTGAGCATGTTCTGCCTGCCAGTTGAGGCAAAAAAAAGGAAAAAGAATGTTATGCAGTCAGTGTCCTTTATAGTGGATCTTGCATTGTCAAAGCCGATCCAACGTTCTAACTATATCCACAAATATGAAGAGTTATGACTTAGAGTCTGGTTGGAGGCCGTTTACGAAAACGGTTGGAAAAAGCAAAAATGTTTTTGATGATTCTTTGTAATGAAGGTCCAGACTATGTCTTACTGAATTTTCAAGCCCGTTGGACTTGCGCTTTCTGAGCCTTATGATTTTAATGTGAAAACCAAAACGTGGGAATAATTCACTCTCTGTTTGTCGGGGACAAAGGTTAGAGGTCAAAATGTCGGGCTTGAAGAGACGAACGCGCGGGTGTTTTCCCCATCTTTTTCGACCTTCCTAGTGGAAGCTAGGGCCATTTGTAATTTGTGGCCAATTGTAGTTGGACGCCTCTTGGGGCTTTTAAAACGGTTGGAAAAATCCTCTTTTTTTGATGATTCTTTGTAATGAACGTCCAGTCTATGTCATACAAAAGAGGGAGAGATAGAGAAAGGCGTTTTTGCAACCTTGGACACCTAAGCTTAGAACTCAGCCATTTCGGCGTCTACATGAAAGATACTAGTATCATCTTTTAGCTAGGCTGTGCTGCAGTTAAATGGCTGTTGTTATGGGGCGTTGTTCAATCACAAGCCAGCATTTATGACTGACATGTTTTAATAGCCTTTGATCATGTTCTGCCTGCCAGTTGAGGAGAAAAAAAAAGGAAAAAGAATGTTACGCAATCAGTTTCCTTTATAGTGGATCTTGCATTGTCAAAGCCGATCCAACGTTCTAACTATATCCACAAATATGAAGAGTTATGGCTTAGAGTCTGGTTGGGGCCGTTGTAAAAAAACGGTTGGAAAAAGCAAAAATGTTTTGATGATTCTTTGTAATGAAGGTCCAGACTATGTCTTACTGAATTTTCAAGCCCGTCGGACTTGCGCTTTCTGAGCGTTATGATTTTAATGTGAAAACCAAACAAGTGGGAATAACTCACTTCCTGTTTGTCGGGGGACAAAGGTTAGAGGTCCAAAATGTCGGGCTTGAAGAGTCGAACGCGTGGGTGTTTTCCCCATCTTTTTTGGACCTTCCTAGTGGAAGCTAGGGCCATTTGTAATTTGTGGTCAATTGTAGTTGGACGCCTCTTGGGGGCGCACGAAAACGGTTGGAAAAATCCCTCTTTTTTTTGATGATTCTTTGTAATGAACGTCCAGTCTATGTCATACTGAATTTTCAAGCCCGTCGGACTTGCGCTTTCTGAGCCTTATGATTTTAACGTGAAAACGAAAAGTGGAATAACTCTCTCCCTGTTTTTCGGGGACATAGGTTAGAGCGCACTGAAATGTCGGGCTTGAAGAGACGAACGCGTGGGTGTTTCCCCATCTTTTTTCGACCTTCCTAGTGGAAGCTAGGGCCATTTGTAATTTTTGGACAATTGTAGTTGGACCCCTGTAGGGGGCGCTAGAAGTGGAATTTTGCCTTTTTGTCTTCATTTTCTTTCATTGTGTACCAGTTTCTACCTCCGTGCCGAATTTGGTGAGTTTTGGAGCAAGTTTGTAAATAATAATAAGAATAAACATAGCAAATACAATAGGGTCTTTCGCCATTGCGAAAGACCAGTTCGTTTCGAACTGGTCTTTCACTGGCTCAGTCCCTAATAAGAATAAACCTTACAAAAACAATCGAGTCTTCGCCTTGCGAAGACCTGCTCTGATGTGAGCAGGCCTTCGCTGAGGCTCAGTCCCGAATTAAAGCTGCAAGCAGCGTTTGCGGGACTGAGCCGCCGTGGCCGACGCGACCCCCGATGACCCACAATGACCCCCGACCCCTGCCGACGCCTGCAATTGACCCCCGAACCCTGCCGACGCCTGCAATTGACCCCCGTCCTCTGCCGACGCCAGCTGCTGAAAGAAGTCTTTCAGTTTTTTTTCTTTTTTTTTGGAAGATGTTGTCAAATCTAAATTATAGGCCTTAATGAGACAAAAACGTGGGTGTTTGAATGACGTCTGTATGACTTCCCTAAAGGAAACTGCAGCTATTTTTGTATGTGTTCAGAAAGAGGGAGAAGAGGTCTAATTAATCATCATAAGCCTGTGTATGGAAATGATGCAGATTTTTCACCAGCATTTTTTTTATGTTGTTGGTTTGTTTTTTGGATGAGGCTGTCAAATGTAAATTGTAGGCGTTGATGAGACAAACACGTGGATGTTTGAATGACGTCTGTAGCACTTTTGTAAAGGAAACTGCAGCCATTTACAGTATATGGCTGTTGAATAAGAGGGAGAGCAAGAGACAGGCGTGAGGGGCTCCTGACTATGAGGAGCAGAGTTAGCGCCGCTAGCTCCGTTAGCTCCGCTTTTGGAAGCATGGACATCTAAGCTCAGAACTCCGCCATTTCGGCGTCTAGAGGAAAGATATTGGTATCTTCTTTTAGCTAAGAGCTTCAGCTATCTAACTATGTATAGGTATCCGGGGTGTGAGTAACGGTGTAGGCGTGGTGAGTGAAAATACGAACTTCGTTTTTTTTTCGTTCAGGCGATCTCAAACAACTCGAAATATTTAACTTCCTGTTTGTCCTAGGGCAAAGTTAGAGCGTACGCGACGTAGAGCTTGATGAGACGAACGCGTGGATATTTGTTGCATGAATGTCCGATGTTCCTAGAGGGCGCTAGGTGCATTTTCAGTAATTTTTCTGGTGTTTATTTTTGCTGTTTTCAGTTTTGACATCATCGACTTTAAAGGGCTGTAAAATGAAAACGGTGCAACGCTTCCGGACCATTGTTTTTGCGTTGACCTTCTGACAGTCTAGTCTGTGCAATACAAAAGGTTTGAAAGTTGCAGCATTCACGGTTGTTGAGTTGTGCCACTGTGGATGATTTCAAACAAGAGGAAACAACTAACTTCCGGTTTGTCAGGGGTCAAAGGTCATCATCTCAGAATGTAGGTCTCTCTCCAAGGAACGCGTGGGTTTTGGTTCCATGTCGTTTCGACCTTCCTAGAGGGTGCTAGAGGCATGTTAATTTTTGCGACGTCATTTTTTAGCGATTTTTGGTCAATTTTCAATGTGCGTGGACTTTGGAGGGCCGTTGCACGAAAACGGTTTGAAAATGTCAACTTTTTTTTGATGATTCTGTGGATTGAAGGTCCAGTCTATGTCATACAGAATTTTCAAGGCCGTCGGACTTGCGCTTCCTGAGCCTTGTGTTTTCTCTGATTTTCAAAAAGTGACGATAGCTGACTTCCGGTTTGTGGGGTCAAAGGTCATCATATCAGCAAATAGCACCCAATTGCCGCGCACGCGTGGGTGTTGGTCCCATGTCTCTACGACCTTCCTAGAAGAAAAAGTTTTGCAAAGGGGCAAAAACAGGCAAAATACAATTGGAAATAACTCACTTCCTGTTTGTCGGGCGCCAAAAGTTAGAGCGTACGAAATGTCGGGCTTGACGAGACGAACGCGTGGATATGTTCGTTATATTTTTCTGACCTTCCTAGTGGAAGCTATGGCTAGCGATCACTTTTTTACACCAGTAGAAATTGTAGGACGCCTCTAGGGGGCGCTAGAGAGTGGAATTTTTCCTTCTACTCTTCATTTTATGAAATTTTCATCAATTTCTGACCTATGTGGCAAAAAAAATGTGCATATTTTCTATGGTCAGGGGGTCAAATTTGAGCGGAAAACGGCGGCGGAACTATAATAATAATAAGAAGAAACCTTACAAATACAATCAAGACTTCGCCTTGCGTAGTCCTGCTCTGATGAGAGCAGGCCTTCGCTATGGCTCAGTCCCGAATAAAAATTTATTTGTACAGCGCTAAATCACAACCAAAGTTTTGGGTTATTACCTTGTTGAAATATAGAGCCCCGGTGTAACTTAAATTTTTGTGACAGATTCCTGAATATTACTCTGACGAATCCCCTGATATTCAGTGGAATCGATGCAACCCTCCATTTTAACATCATTCCCGGGTACTGGTCAGTGGCCCCATTGCGTGATGGAACAGGGTGATGACGGTGCTTTTTTGGGGATGCTGCGTCCTTTCACAGCTTATCCAAATGTCTATGTGCATACCTCAGGCATCACTTTGTGGCATGTGTGCATAGAGCATAGGTGTCAAACTCTGGCCCCCAGGCTAAATTTGGCCCACAGCGTAATTATATTTGCCCCACGACGCAATATTAAATTAAACCTGAAAGCAGGGTTTACGGGACTGAGCCACCATGGGGGGCAACGTCCGCCACCCGCCAACGCCCACCGATGACCCCCAATACATGCTGATGCCACCCAACGTCTGCCGATTAAGCCGGCACCTGCCGAAGCCCCTTGACACCTGTCGACCCCTTCGGAATTCTGGCAACCCCTGTTGATGCCCCCCCCCCGAAACCTGCCAACTCCTTCCAATGCCTACCAACCCCTACCCCCCTCCTGCCAAGGCTTGCCGACGCCTGCTGATCCCTGCAGACCTCTCCTGACCCCTGCCATCCGCTGTCGACACCCCCAATGAGTTTTGAAGCATGTTTAGTGGGTAAAATGAGAATTGGAAGAGGTCTAATTGATTCTGGTCTGATTGTTTTTGGTCAAAGCTGTCAAGTGTAAATTCAAGGCCTTGATGAGACAAACATGGGATTTTGAATAATAGCTGTACCACCTTCCAAATGGCAATGAATCAATTTATTTTTTCTTATTTGCCTATATAAGTTCAATGAACCAGGGACACAGGTTGTGCCACTTCCTGTTTGTCTTGTGGAAAAAATTAGAGCATATAAAATGTTCGCCTTGAAGAGGAGAACGCGTGGGTTTTTGTTGCATATTGTTTCAACGTTCCTAGAGGGCGCTAGTGGCCTTTTAGCATTGTGATGTTTTGAGCGATTCTAGAGGGATTTTGAGTGTACAGCAACTTTAAAGGTGAGCTCAAAGCTGCGTACTGGATTTGACCTAGACTTTGAAGGGCCGTAAAGTGAAAGCGGTTAGGATCTCAAAATGTTCTACAAAATAACTTTTTGTCATGAATGTATAAAATCTTGCTTTGATGCAAATAAGCTAGCCCTAATTTTAAGTAAAACAAAATGCATTATATTTGGTAGTAGGAAGATAAATAACAAAGCAACGGCACAGATAGAGGGGGTTAATACCGAAAGGGAACAGGAAATTAAATTTCTTGGGGTGACAATAAATGACAAAATCTGCTGGAAATCTCACATGCACAAAAATATCTAGGAGCATTTCAGTAATGGCAAAAGCAAGGCACTAAACAACAGTTCACTCCGCACTCTGTTCTGTTTACTGGTTTTACCCTATTTTACCTATTGCGAAGAGGTTTGGGGTAACACATATAAAAGTTTTTTAGAGCCACTATTCATCCTTCAAAAAAGAGCGATAAGAATTATTCATAGTGTCAGTTATCTGAACACACCAATCCACTATTTATTAAGTTGAAAATAATTAAACTGTATGATACTGTTGAATTAATGACTGCTCAACTACTGTACAAAGCCATAAATGACTTGTTACCAAGACAATTACGGCAAATGTTTCACGAAAGAGAGGGAGGGTATAATCTAAAGGAGCAGTTAAACTTTAGGATACACACATGTCGAACTACAATAAGAAAAAAAAAAATCTGCATAACTAACAATGGTGTGAGGTAATGGAACAGACTGAGTGTTGAGTTGAAACAATGTCCAACCATCAACCAATTTAAAAACAAATATAAACAAATTATTTGCGATAGACACAGGGAAGAGGACACACAAGGTTATCAGTTGGGTGTTTATTTGTTGACTGGTTAACACAGAAATGTAATGTAAATATTATTTGTTTTTTATTGGTGTCGAAGGTTACTGTGTAGGGAGATGTGGGGGTGTATTTACACATCTACACCTGTGTTTGCATGTATACATTATATATGTTTATATTGTATATGTAATATTTAATATATATAATATTTATACATAGATTATTACACTCAAAATAATAAGGTAGTAGTGTATATGTTGGTGTTTATATGGATGCTGTAATAATTGTACTCTAATATATTGTAATATATGGTATTAGTTGGTGTTACATTGTATTAGACTCTGATATTGATAGATCCAACACCTCAGCTAGCCAACGACACTCATTAGCTGCAGACACATTAAAACAGTATATGAGCGATTTTGGTTTATCAGACCCTAGGCGTTCAAACCACCCAACTCACAGAGAGTACACCTTTTTCTCTTCTGTTCACCACTCATACTCATGCTTGGACTACTTTATTACCAGCAATTCACTCTTGGCAGACATCCGGGAAGCCCAGATCCACTCCATCACTATTAGTGATCATGCACCTGCCTCTATCTGCATCTCTACAAAGGCACCTAGAGCACCGATCTGGAATTGGAGGCTGGAGCTCATTACTCATAGACCCAGATTTTATAAAATACTTTAATAGGGAGTGGACAATATTCCTAGAAATTAACGACTTGCATGAAACTCCTGTACATGTTCTCTGGGAAACAGCTAAAGCAGTAATGCGGGGCAAAATAATATCTTATTCATGCCACAAGAAAAAAAAGGAACTAGCTTTGGAGTCTGAATTAGTTAATAATATTAAAACATTAGAATCTTCATATGCCATCCAACAGGAAGAAGACGTGTGGAAAGAGTTATGTAAACTAAAAACGGAATTAGCTAAACTGACAGATAAAAAAATCAAGTTCCAAATGCAAAGATTACGCCTTGAAAATTTTGAATGCAATAATAACTCTAGTAAATTTTTAGCGAACCAACTAAAGTCAAACAGGGAAAGAGCAACAATCTCCTCCATCAAAAACCTGGATGGCAAACTAACCCATAATCCAGACGAAATTAACCAATACTTCAGAGATTTCTACAAAAAATTATATTCCTCCGATAGTAACCCTTCAGAAGCCTCTATAGATAATTTTCTTAATAGTATTGTGCTACCTAAATTAAATCTGGAACAGGCTACTACAATGGACGCACATCTCACTCAGGCGGAGTTTGAAGAAGCCTTGGCACAAATGCCATTAAATAAAGCCCCAGGACCTGATGGCTTCCCAGTAGAATTTTATAAGGCACTTTGGCCAACTGTTGGTCCTACCTATTATAGAATGGCTAGAGAGATCCTAAATACTGGACTACTCTCTTCAAACATGAATTCTGCTAACATTAGCCTCATACTCAAATCTGACAACGACCCATCGCTCCCAACTAGCTACGGACAAATATCGTTAATCAATACTGATCTTAAAATTATTTGTAAAGCGATAGCTAGACGACTAGAAAAAATTACTCCATATATAATCCATCCTGACCAAACAGGGTTTATTAAAGGTAGAGACTCAACTTCCAATGTACGTAGATTTATCAATCTGATAGATTACACTAACGCCAATAATCTACAAACAACAATTGTTTCGCTAGATGCAGAAAAAGCATTTGACAGGGTCAACTGGAGTTTCTTATTCGCAACGCTACAAAAATTTGGTTTCGGGAATTTGTTTATATCCTGGATACGAACATTATATAGCTCTCCGTGCGCCTCAGTTAGAACGAACAGCCAGATCTCTCAAAGGTTTAATCTGCAATGAGGCACCAGACAGGGCTGCCCTCTCTCCCCTTCACTATTTGCAATGTTCATTGAACCTCTGGCAGCTGCAATTCGGCAAAATAAGAATATCAAAGGAGTCCAAATTTCAACATCCGACCATAAAATAAGCCTATATGCTGATGATGTATTATTATTTCTTCGAAATACACAATCCTCACTTGCTGAAGTTATCACCCTTATTGACAATTTCTCTTGTATTTCCGGCTATTCAATAAATTGGGCAAAATCCACAGTGCTACCGCTTAATTGTAAATTTAAACGAACCTCTCTAGCACCACTGCAAGCCGGTAACATACGATATTTAAGTATCAACTTCTCTCCCAACCTATCAGACTTAATACAACTCAATTTCATCCCGCTATTAAAGAAAATAGAAAACGATCTAATTCGATGGAGAAACTTACCCATATCTCTTTTAGAGAAAGTTGCGACAGTAAAAATGATGGTTTTACCTAAGTTAAACTACCTTTTCTCAATGATTCCACATCAACCCCCTGCTCAGTGGTTTAAAACCCTGAACTCAAACGTCACAATGTTTCTATGGAAAAACAAACCACCCCGTATCAGCCTGAAGACGCTTCAAAAAGCGAAAGATGCTGGGGGACTAGAATTGCCAAACTTTTATTACTACTATATTGCCAACAGAATAAAGTATATCCATAAGTGGTTCAACACTAGCCCTCCCTTCTCCCGTGCGGTCGTATGCCCATCTGGAACAATCCTGATATACTACAAAATAAAAAAGTACTTAACTTCACACATTGGGCAGATAAAGGTATAACTCACGTAAAACACATAAGAGAGAATAATAATTTTAGACCATTTCAAGAACTTGTGACACAGTTTGGAATTAACAGTAGTTGTTACTTAGAATACATGCAAATTAAGTCCATAATTAAGAAAAGATTCAAACTTAAACTCGAACAAACACACATGGAGGTCTCTCCGGCTGTACAGTCGGTCCTTAATTTCTCACCTCCTAAACTACTCACCAAGATATATAAAATCCTTACAAATACAGATCGCACTATTTCTATCCCAATTATTAAGTGGGAAAGAGACCTGTCTCTCCAGCCTCTCCTTAATTTCTGGAGGACAATTTGCCTGAACACCTTTTCACTGATAAAACAACCTAATCTACAATTAATACAATTTAAAGTACCCCACAGGATCCACTACACTGGACAGCGGATGTTTCAGATGGGCATGACCGCCTCTCAGACCTGCTCACACTGCACAGTTAATGTCCCAGATAATTACCTACACGCTGTATGGCATTGCCCACCAGTAAATAAATTCTGGCACATAGTATTCAATGATCTATCAGCACAGGTTGGTTCCACCATCATAGCCACTCCTTCTTTTTGTCTCTTCGGGGACCTCACTGATATCACCTCAGATAAGGCAGAATCTCGCATGCTGATCACCTCCTTATTTATCGCTAAGAAAACAATCCTCATAAACTGGAAAACAAAAGAACACCTGCACATTGCAAAATATAGGAACTTACTCTTAGACCACACCTCCTTGGTAGGAATGTCTGCTTCATCCTATAACTAACTGGTAATCAATCAATAGCTGAGGCTGCTGGTTGATGTGGGCAGCCGTGGTCGTGCTGCTACGGGCCGGGTGCGGTCTGGGGGGGGGGGTGTTGGGCATGGGGTGCTCGGCTGCTTTGGGGGGTGGTTGGGGGGTCGGAGGTTGGGTGCCCCGGCGGGGGATTTCTACCACGCAGGGGGCTGGGCCTGGTGGTTGGTGGGTGGTGCCACGGGGTGGGGGGAGGCGGTCGGGGTGGGGGGGGCGCCGGTCCCTGTCTCTGGGCTGGGGGCCCCCTTGTTGGTGGGAGGGCTGGTCCATCCCTGTGTCTGGGGACTGGCGCTGGATCGTACGCGGTGGGGTCGCATGCCTGGGGTGGGGCTGCGGCCGGTGGCTACCGCTCCTGTGTGCCCGGGTGGTGCCTTCTGCCCCACCTTCGCCCTCTGTCTCCCTGGTGGCCGCCGCTGCCCCAGGGCCCTCGGGCGGTGGAGGGTGTGCCCCTTTTGGCTCCTTTATCCCTGTGGTGTCCCCGGCCCTGATGTGGCTGAGAGAGCACCCTGACCGGGAGTCTCCCCTGGTCACATAATAGGTGTTATTTTTATTTTTTTTATTTTTTTATTTTTTTTTCTTCTGCTTCGGGGCATTAGTGTCTTGGGTGGTCGCTGCCCGGCCTTCTGGCTGGGCGCCACGGGGGGCTCGATGTGGGCGGCGACCGGGTCCCCGGTGGGCCTCCCCCCGGTGCGGTTTCCTCACCCTTGCTCTGGGGCACCGACTGCACCCTTGTTGGCGAGGACCTGGCCCCCACGCAGTCAATGACCCACTGACATTATCACTAGGGCTTTGGATGAGGGTCTCCATCGGCCGGCCACCGCTCCATCTGAGACCCTCTCCAATTTTAATAGCATTTTAGACACTCAGGGCCTGGGGGGGGGGTTTGTGCACTGCGGCCCCCGCCCTGCTCAGCAGCAGTGTGGTTGCCCCAGGGCCTTACCACCCCTCCATTTTAACCGCACCAAGGCCTGCTGGTGGGGGCGGGATCCGGCACCTTTCCCACCCTGGATGGGCCCTGTGCAGTCCGGTGCCCACGGGGTGCGTGACCGGCTGGGCCTATGGGGTCCTTGCCACTTGCGGCGGGGTCCTCCTTCCCCCAATCCTGGGGCCGGGCCGCTGCCCGGGTGGCCCCCTTGCGCCGCTCGGGGGCGGCTGGGCGGCGACGACCCGAAACACGGGGGTCTGACAGTGGTGGGCGGGGGTCCACAGGTTGTTTATTTAATTCTATCTTTTTATTTTATTTACTTATTTATTTTCTTCTTTACAGGGCACAGGGGAAACCAGGGGGGCTCGCTTGGGGGCCCGCTTTGCCGGCGTTGAGGCGGGGTGCGGCTGTGGCCTCGGGGCCGGCTGTCCGCTGGCGCCGGGGGGTCCCGGGGCGGTGGGGGCGGCTGGGGGATGCGGGGGGTGGTTGATGCGCCATACTGGGTCCGTAGGAGGGGGGCCTCTGGGTGCCCTGGCCTGCCGATCCCCCCGGTGGATGAAGGGGCTGGGTCCTGTCATGGGGATGAGTCTGGTCTCGCTTGCCCTGGGGGGGCCCCCCATCCGGGGGCCGGGCTCTGCTGCCTGTCCACCCCGGGTGATGTCCCTTCTTCTTGGGGTATCTGCCTCCCTGTCATCTTGCCCTGGCTCCTCGTGGGGCGGGTGCCCTGCGGCCCGGGGGCCTGCTGCTCCGGCCCTCTTCCTGGCCGGCTTTGCGGCGGGTGTGCCGTGTCCGGGATTCCCCCCCCCGGCTCGTCGCTGGCCTGGGGCGGTTGCGACCTCGGAGGCCGCATTAATTGGCAGCCTACTTCCAGTGACGTACTTAAACACACCCACTCCCACATTCAGGTGCACACATCACCACATCCATACACACACACACACACACACACATGTATACACACATGCAAGTATGCACACACACACAAGTATACACACATGCAAGTATACACACACACACACACACACAGGTATACACAAGTGCGGGTACACTGTTGCATAGCTTATTGTCTTATTTATCCATGAGTATATTATTATTACTGTTATTACTATTATTATTATCATTATTATTAATAATCTTATTATTACTATTAACGTTATTATTATCATCGCTATTATTATTATTATTATCATTGTATGTACTCGCATGTATGTTTATATGGGTATATATGCATCTATGTGCATATGAACATGTGTAAATGTGCAGGTATGGGCATATATGTGTGTGTGTGTATATATATATATATACATTCCCCTCTCTACTTTCCTCTCACCCCCCTATCTATCCCTCCCTCAGTCCGGCCATGGCGAGAATGTCACCAAGAATATTGTGGCGGCTGTGGAGAGCGGGATGCTCCCCTCAAGCCACAAAGGATTCTGGGGGAATTATGTTGGGGAGTTGCGTTAATGGTTATGGTTTAACTGAGAGTGTGCGAGTGTTTGTGAGTGTGTTTGTGCATGGTGAATGTTCTGTAGGTGTTGCACGTTATGCTTTTTTCATCCCAGTTTGAACCATGAGTCCAACCAAGTGTACTCTGTTTAAGTTAGCCCCCGTCTGCCACCATGTTGGGGCGTGTTCCAACGAGTCAACTCGTAAAATAAATGGTGACGTAATTTAGACGCACCAAAAAGCAAATCGGCGCAGTGTGTGGTTCTTTTGAGAAATCGCCACATTGGTGTCAGAAGTGGGATCTCGTCCACAACTCGAAGCGAGACGATGGAACATAGAAGAATTGGAGCGAGCTATCTACGAAAGCACACAGCATCTGAACGCGATGACTGCTGCATTCACCGCCTGCTCCGTCGAAGAGGAGCCTCATCGTCTTCCGGAAGCAACCGGATCATCGCGACGATACCGCCCCCTGGTGGAGAGGCGAGCGAATCTCCAGCCCGATCGACCAGATGGGTCCAGCACGCCGCGTTCGCGCCGCCCTCTAGCGGCAAGTGGTCCAACCTATCTTCACGACTATCCTGAGGCTGCCAGCGCGTTGCGGTCGCCTCGCCCTCTGGAGGCGCCGAGGGCAAGTTCTCCGGCCATCACAACTCTGCAGCCCGGGCTATCTCCTTTGGCTGGAGCTTCCCTGCTGCCTCAAGCTGCTACCCCCAACGAACAGAGCACTCCAGCAGTTCCCAGAACTGCAGCAAAGCTGCCCAAATTTGATGGACTGACACCGCTGGAACCATACCTGTCACAAGTCCAACTGGCAGCAAGTCACAGCGGTTGGAGCAGTGCAGAGGCAGCTACCCACCTAGCCCTTGCCCTGGAAGGCAAAGCTCTACAGGTGCTCCTCGATGTATCGCCGGCTGAACAACGGGACCTGGGGGCCTTGACATCAGCGCTGCAGAGACGGTTTGGCCAGCGACTGTTCGATGACCAGAGCAGGGAGCAGCTTGTAGACCGTAACCGCCGAGATGGAGAGAGCCTTGGCACCTTCGCTGCGGATGTGCAACTCTACGCCCAACGCGGCTATCCACAGTTCCATGCATCTGCCCAAGACGAACTGGCCCTCCACGCTTTCCTGCGAGGCTTGAGACCAGAGGGCCTGCGCCAACACGTCCGTCTTGCCATGCCACGATCCCTGGATGAAGCTCTCCGTGAAGCGGAACGAGTGGAGGCGGTGTTGTCGATTAGGCCCCCTCACCTGAGAACCCCGACCCCTCGACCACATGTCAGGATGGCTGCCTGCGAGGAAGAAGAGGAGGAAGCTGGGGAGTCTTACCATGTCCAGCAAACCCAACAGTGGGCTCCTTCCCCCAGGCGGCGACAGCCGCGTCCATCTGAACGCTGCCACCGGTGTCAGGAGCCAGGGCACCTTGCGCGAGACTGTCCAGCCCCAGCGCCAAGACGGCCAAATGGTGGTCCAGCAGGAGGATCGCTGTCCCAGTCTCCAGCTTCCGCTCAGGGTCGAAGTACACTGGTGGGGCGGCTAGGTCATACTAAAGGTCTGTATCTTGACTGTCAGATCAACAACCAACCCTGCCGGGCTCTGATAGACACCGGGTCCACAATCTCCTTGATCCGACCTGCTGTCCTCCCGGACACCATCGGCCCTCTCAAAGCGGCGTGGTATCCAACCGATACACAGCTCATGACCGTGACTGGAGAGAAGGCTGCCATGAAAGGAAAAAGGTGCCTGAGGGTGGCGGTTGGAGACCAGAGACGAGAGCATGAGTTTTGGCTTGCAGATATACATGATCCCTGCATCATTGGCCTGGACCTACTTACCTGCTGGGGGGCTGTTGTGGACACAGCGAAGGCCACCATCACCATCGGCGCGGAGACCATGATGCTTCAAACTGACCGGTCAGCAAAGAAGCTACGCAAGCGGCAGCAAGCAACCCAGTCTTCGTCGTCAGCGGTCGTAGAGGAGGCAAGTTCCAACGGCCGGTTGCCTGGCACCGTCAAGCCGCTACTGCTTCGACAGAGCACCACAAGGAGCACAGAGGCTACCAACCAGCCTGCCATTGCCCAGCCCTCTGCAGAGACGGCCGCAGCAGTCTTGGATCTATGGAAGCGCAGCAGCGATGGCCTTGATCAACAGCAAGGCCAACGGCTTAGGGACCTCCTCGATGAAAACACAGACCTATTCGCCGCCAGAGATGAAGACTGTGGGCGAACTGCCTTGGTCCAACACTCAATCAACACCGGCTCTGCCCAGCCCATCCGCCTCCGCCCCCATCGCCTGAGTCTCAACAAACGACAAGTGGTGGATGAGATGGTACAGGAGATGCTAGCAGCCGGAGTGATTGAGCCCTCTACTAGCCCGTGGGCGGCCCCGGTGGTGCTGGTGACAAGGAAAAATGGCAGGTGGCGGTTCTGTGCGGACTATTGACGCCTCAATGCGGTCACTCGAAAGGATTCCTACCCGCTTTCTCGAATTGATGATGCCCTTGACCATCTCGTCGGATCCAGCTGGTTCAGTTCCTTAGACCTGCGCAGTGGCTACTGGCAGGTAGAACTGGACCCAGAGGCCAGGCCGAAGACTGCCTTTACTACCGGACAGGGACTGTGGCAGTTCCGTGTGATGCCGTTCGGCCTCTGCAATGCGCCAGCAACGTTTGAGCGGCTGATGGAGAGGGTGCTGGCTGATGTGCCCAAAAGCCGCTGTGTCGTGTACCTTGATGATCTGCTGGCAAACAACTTCGACAGGGCCCTGTTCAACCTGCGAGAGGTGTTTGCCAACATCAGACAGGCTGGACTGTGTCTGAATCCTGCGAAGTGTCAACTGCTGGCAAGAGAAACCGAGTTCCTGGGCCATATCGTCAGTGGCCAAGGCATCTCTACGAATCCAGCCAAGGTGTCGGCTGTTCAAGATTGGCCAGTCCCAACCACTGTCAACGAGTTGCGCAGTTTCCTGGGCCTGGCGTCATACTACCGCTGTTTCGTCAAGAGCTTCGCAACAATTGCCAGCCCACTCCACCGGTTGACCGACCAGGGCCATCAGTTCGAGTGGAACCACACTTGCACCGCGGCTTTCAATCAACTTAATTCAGCCCTCACCCAAGCCCCAGTCGTGGCCTATCCCGACATTCAGCAACCCTTCATTGTGGATACGGACGCCAGCAATGTTAGTGTCGGGGCTGTGCTTTCCCAGGGAGGAGAGGGCAGCGAGAGGGCTGTGGCCTACTTCAGCCGTGCCCTGAGTCGAACAGAGAGGAACTACTGTGTGACCCGGCGGGAGCTGTTGGCGGTTGTCCTGGCGCTCCGTCACTTTCGGCCCTACCTCCATGGCAACCGGTTCCTTCTGCGCACCGACCACGCTTCACTCACCTGGCTCCTGAACTTCAAGCAGCCGGAGGGCCAGGTTGCCCGCTGGCTGGAAGCTCTGCAGGAGTTTGACTTTGAAATCCAACACAGAGCAGGCAAGCACCATGGCAATGCTGACGCCCTCTCACGTCGTCCTTGTGCCCTGGAGGAGTGCCGACACTGCAGGAGGCAAGAGGAGCGCGACCATCCAGCCCAGATGGTTGCAACCACCCACCTTGCCCCGAACACAGAGGGTTGGCTTCCGCTGTCAGTTGAGCAACTGAAGCAGCAGCAGGAGGCGGACAACACCCTGTTGCAAGTGAGACAGTGGTTGGAGGCAGGCCAGCGCCCTGAGTGGAAGGAGGTGTCCGCGCTTGGACCTGAAGTCAAGGCCTACCACTCTCAATGGGGCAACTTCGAGCTCCATGGTGGTGTGGTGTACAGGAGGTGGCAGGCCCCGGGTCGGGGAGCTGACCTCCTGCAACTGCTGGTGCCGCATACGCTCCGTACTCAGGTCCTCCAAGTAGTCCATGGGTCGGTGGGGACTGGGCACTATGGAAATGCTAAGACCTTGCATCGCCTCCGACAGCGGTTCTACTGGCCCAACTGCCGGCAAGATGTGGAATTGCACGTGCACTGCTGTGACACCTGCACAGTGCAGAAAGGACCGTCACAACGCTCCCATGCCCCGTATCTGGTGGGGGCCCCAATGGAGCGAGTGGGGGTGGACATCCTGGGCCCTTTCCCGGTCACAGAGTCTGGCAACCGCTATGTCCTCGTGGCCATGGATTATTTCACAAAGTGGCCCGAGGCATATGCGGTGCCGGATCAAAGTGCGACTACGACGGCGGAAAGGCTGGTGGAAGAAATGTTCACCCGTTTCGGGGCCCCTGTTGAACTCCACAGCGACCAGGGGCGGAACTTCGAGTCCCGGGTCTTTGGTGAGGTCTGTCAACGACTCGGGGTGAACAAGACTAGGACAACTCCTCTACATCCCCAGAGTGACGGTCTGGTGGAGCGGTTCAACCGTACACTTGCCACCCAGCTAGCCATCCTTACCAGCCGACACCAGCGGGACTGGGATCGCCACTTACCCCTGGTCCTGTGGTCCTACCGCACTGCTGTTCAGGAATCGAGCCAGTGTACGCCTGCCGCCCTCATGTTTGGCCGGGAGCTGCGGACACCTGTAGATTTGGTGTTTGGTGCCCCTCCCGAGCCCGACATCGCTGGGGGCAGAGAGCTGGACTACTTCCAGCGGCTGAGGGACCGCCTGCAAGTGGTCCATTACTATGCCCGAGAGGTGCAGTCCAACGCCGGGATGCGGCAGAAGCGGGCCTACGACACTCAGTGCCGGGGCCAGACCTTCAAGCCAGGGGACAAGGTGTGGGTGTTCAGCCCCATCCGCAAGAAGGGGCTTTCCCCTAAGCTCCAGAGCCACTGGCAGGGACCTGGTGAAGTCATGGGCCGCCTCTCTGAGGTGGTTTATAGAGTCCGCATGCCGGGGCGGGGACGCATGGTGGTGCTGCACCAGGACCGGGTCGCCCCCTACCGTCCTTGTGCTCCAAGTGCGGCTGATGAGGCAGGCTGCGGCGGGGTCGCTCAAGATAGTTCGGGGCATCCTCAATCCCTGCCTTCACCTGCCCGCCGGCGCAGGCCGCCAGTGCACCTCGGGGACTATGTGTTGGATGATGGGGCCATCGGGGACGACTGACCCCTCAGGTGGGGGCTATGTGGCGGCTGTGGAGAGCGGGATGCTCCCCTCAAGCCACAAAGGATTCTGGGGGAATTATGTTGGGGAGTTGCGTTAATGGTTATGGTTTAACTGAGAGTGTGCGAGTGTTTGTGAGTGTGTTTGTGCATGGTGAATGTTCTGTAGGTGTTGCACGTTATGCTTTGTTCATCCCAGTTTGAACCATGAGTCAAAGTGTACTCTGTTTAAGTTAGCCCCCGGCTGCCGCCATGTTGGGGCGTGTTCCAACGAGTCAACTCGTGAAATAAATGGTGACTTAATTTAGACGCACCAAAAAGCAAATCGGCGCAGTGTGTGGTTCTTTTGAGAAATCGCCACAATATTATAATAAAACCACTTGTGAGAAAGTGAGCGATCTCCGCCTCCCCTTCTCACTGTCTCCCCCACGAGGACGCGGCGGCGTGGCGTTGCCCACGCAGGAGAGAGCGCGCACGCGCGCGCGCACACACACACACACACACACACACAGAAAATGGCCCACACGGGGTTGTGTAGTGGATGTTTATTGTATTTAATACTGTTCTTGTGCCCGGCCGTGCTTTGGGGCGGGGGGGACGTGTGGCGTGAGCAGGGTGTCGGCGTCGGGAGCGCGGAGCACCGCGACTCCCATTCTTTCCCCTTAACAACGGTAACAGTTAGTGCACTGCTCCATCATCTCCCACCATCATCTGTTCCACCCTAAACACTATGCTGCTCACACACACCTCACCTGCATCCGTTTGGTCCCGGTCGGCTCCGCTGCTCCTGGGTGGAAGTGCGCGCCGCTGCAGGGGTGGGGTTTTATTGAGCGCCGGGCTAAGTGGCGTAGCCCATTGCCGTCAAGGGGGGTGTTGTTTTTTTTTTTTTAAATAGTTAATTAAGGGGATAATGTAGGGTTTATTTGTATTTAAGGGTTTGTATGTTTAGGGGGAAGTATGTTGTGTTTATTGAAGTGTATATTTCTTTGTGTTATTGGTTTTGTTTGCAATGTTTTATTTTTGCAAGGTCCCCACGGTTAGTGAGGTGGCCGAATTGGCCACAGGCTGCTGGTAGATATAAAGGGGGCTCATTTTGGTGTGGGGGGTGAGCTGGCTAGTCTGTTGTGAGACTAGGGGACAGAGAAACCTGTTTTTCCTGTTGCTTTATCTATGGGTTTTTTTTTTTTGGGTTAAAAGAATAAAGTTTATTTTGTCCTGTACTTTGACGCTGCCTGCCTCCTCCTTCGACTCCACCACCTCAATCCGGTCGGCCCAGATCCCCTTTTTCGTGGGGAGGCCACTTTGCCCAGCCACACCACTCAAGAGGTAGCTCCTGAAACGACCCATGTGATCCACACTCTCAAGATCTACCTCTGAGAATAAAATCTGTCAGCCATCATAGACATTCAGAGACACTTCTGCTTGTCATTATGGCCAGACTGGACAAAGGGGTAAAAAAAAGAATTAAAAAAAAGAAACCTAACCCGGTTGGCTTGGTTGCCTTCGTTTTATCACTGACTACCGCAAAGTCAATGCAGTCACCGTTCCCGACTCCTATCCTTTGCCCAGGATGGAGGACTGTGTTGACAATCTAGGGACCACGGAATTTGTTAGTAAATTGGACTTGTTAAAAGGTTACTGGGAAGTGCCATTAACTGAGCGTGCAGCTTTGGTTTCTGCCTTTGTGACCCCAGATTATTTTCTGCAATAAACTGTTATGCTCTTCGGTATGTGCAATGCCCCAACTACGTTTCAGCACCTTGTGAATTCCATTCTATCTGGTTTGCTGAACTGCAATGCATATTTGGATGACCTGATCGTATACTCCACTACGTGAGAGAAGCACGTGTAGAGTTTGGAACGTGTGTTTGCTCGCCTTGCCAATGCATCACTCACGGTAAACTTAGCTAAATGTGAATTTGGACACGAAACCGTCACATATCTAGGGAGACAGGTTGGACAAGGTCAGGTACGTCCCGTGGACGCCAAGGTTTCTGCCATTTTAGGCTTTCTCATGCCCTCCACCAGGAAAGCTCTGCGCTGTTTCCTAGGTATGGCTGGTTACTATCGGAATTTTTGCTGAAATTTCTCCACTATAATCCGCCCATTAACCGACCTGCTCAGTCCAAAAGTCGATTTGTTGTGGTCTTCTGAGTGCCAACAGGCCTTTGAAAGTGCCAAGTTGCTCCTCGCTCATTCTCCTTAGCTTGCTGCACCCAACCTCTCGCGTCCATTTAAATTCGAAGTCAATGCTACCGCTTAGGTGCCAGCACTGTGCTACTGCAAGAAGACGCTAAGGGGGTAGATCATCCGATAGCCTACTTTTCCCGAAAGTAACACCAGGTTTACTACTTCATCATTGAACAAGAAATTCTTGCTTTGTTCTGGGCACTCCAGCATTTCGAACTATACCTCGCTCAACCCATTTCCCTCAGAATTTGTAGGCTGGGAAACAAAGAAGAATTTGTCATGTGATTATAACTTGTTTCGATATTTGCTTTGATAACATTTGTTAACATTGTGGGTGTAATTTTAAGGTGGGGAGCTTAATGTTAACATAATACTTAAAGGGGACCTATTATACTAATTTTCAGGCCTTTGTATTTGATTTCTGGACCCTTCAGAAGCAGCGACACACGATTATCTGCACTGAAAGCTTTTGTAGATCTGTGGATCTCACTGCTCGCTTCCTCGTATTTCCTGCATCCCGCGAAAACGCTCTGTTTTACTTCACTCCACCCCCGGCCTCCTCTGTCTATGCCAGCCCAATCCGCTGTGATTGGTCACACTCTTGGTCGCTGCTGAGCCACACTTCCTCAGTTTGCTGGTGCGGGAGTTGAGAGTAAAAAGCAAACTTTATGAAAGCGTCACAATTTAAACACTTACCATCGGGAAGGCTTCACCCTTTAGCAGCAGTTTACCAGCAAATCCAGCTTCGTACGGGCTCAGCCTGGGCTGAGTTACGGCCACAAGGTGGACTGAAAGTCCCTGGACGTTTTTTGTGCCTTCGGTGTCCCTGGAACCATACTGTGTTTTTGTTTTGTATTTTTGCGAGACATTTTAATAGGGCTTAGAATGATTTTGTTTCATACTGTTGACTTGTATCAAAAACGAAACAATCACTTGAGTCATCCAGTCGTTTATTATAAGACAAGAATATCTGTACAACTTAAGTCCACACAAAGCACAAAACAGCAACAGCTCTATTCAACCGGTGTGAACAAGCTAGCAGCATTATAATCGCTATAAGAAGCGAAACTTAAGAAACTTGTGAGTCAGAATCGCTGCCTCTTATGTTTCACTGCCAGCGAACACAACACACAAGCAGAGCGCAGAGTTAGCGGTGGTGGCTAACAGTTTATTGACACGATTCAGCGGTTGTACTTTGCAAATAGTCTTGAGGTAGCAAAACACATTTTTACATTTACAGTCCTCATACATGTTTTCAAATATTGCCGTGACTGATTATTCTCTCGTCATCCACCGGCCGAGTCGAGCCCGTCTCCCTCCCCTTGCCCACCGGGTCGGTGTTCCATCGCATCCGCATTAGGCTGAACAGACCTCCAACATTTTCTCTGTTCGTTCCACTCTGACAGTTGTGGTCCTTGGTGCTTCGGTAGTAGCTCAGTATTATTTTTTTTTAATTTCCCTGACACCGAAAAACATTTTCTTGGAGCAGCACACAGTGATAAAACTTTCGGGGCAGAGCGGGGGAGAGCGGAACCAGTCCAAGAATATGCCTGAGCATGGCCATGTAGGGAAATCTGGCACGCATTGATGTCAATGCGTTCCCAATGTTACAAAAAACTCGGTGAAACCGAGCGTTCAGAACCATGCCCAACAACTTGCAGGGCTCACGTCCAAACGCATGAACCTCATTATTTGACGCTCTGGCATCGTTTGACACTGGGATTCAAAATTGTAACAGTATTTAGAGCTCAGAAAAGTAGAAAAGCATCATAGGTCCCCTTTGATGGTAATATATAGTATCTGGAATATTGTAATTAGTGCAAATCATTTATGCGGTCTATAGTATATAGTATATAGTATTAATATAGTGCATGTGCATAATATCCGCAGTGCCTAGGTATATAGAATGTACAATTTGGGAATATAGTGCTGTAATATGAATGTGATTGTGGTTAATGATAATGTTTTAATAGCTGCATATAATATCTTGTTTTAATTAATTTTGTTTAAGACTGTATGCATGTGAAAGGTGCTGTGAATATGGGGTAGGTTTAAATAAGTTTTGAGCTTCTTCATACTCCTTTTCGAGTATATTTAAATTTATGGATATTAGTTTTTCTTTGAGTATGAGGCTTGTATATTTTTTTATTTTCTTTTACTTATTTTTTGACGGCGTTTGTGTTTTCTTTTTTCTTTTATGCTCGAAAAAAGAATTCAATCAAAGAATAAAGAAAAAGAATTCAATCACGGTCTTTTCTGTCACACTCCGATTTCAAGCGAATCGCACATACGGTTTCTGAGCCTAATGTTTTGAGATTTTTCAAACAAGTGAAAATAGCCCACTTCCGGTTTGTCTGGGCACTACGACCAATTTAGTGTTTTGGTCTATGTAGGGGGTGCTATTGAGCAGATTGATACAGTTTCTTTATTAGATTAAATTTTTCACCAGTTCTGACCTGCATGCAAAAATAAACGCATTTCTATATATGTTAAGGGGGTCAAATTGGGGTTCAAACACGTGGCGTAATAATAATAATAATAATAATAATAATAATAATAATAATAATAATAATAGAAGAAAAAAACAAAGCAAAAATGATTGGGTATTTCGCCCTTGCGAAAGACGAGTTTGTTTCTGGTCTTCCGCAGGCTCAGTCCCGAATGACTACTGGCCCGGTATTGTAAAGCACATGTATCGCACATACTACAAATCCCACAGTAATTCTCAAAGCTGGTATTTTGGTGCGTCAATCAGGACAGGACTTTCATTGAAGAAGATTTTTATGACTTAATTGTCTTGTTGTTATTTTATTTTTACATTTATTATTAGCCCGTGGAAAAAAGGTTACTGTTGAAAGTTAAATCAGAACTTGTTTGGTTCCATACAAAAAGGTTCACTGTTATATTTGGAGGAAGATTTTTTTCAATAAATATCAATGTTGGCCCACGACATTGTCCAAGTTTTACATTTTGGCCCACTGTGTATTTGAGTTTGTATTTGAGTTGAAACCCTCTCTGGCATAGAGAGTTTCTTCTGCAACTCTCTCCCGTACAGCTTTTCCTTGTGGAAAGTGCGCTGTATTTTTGAACGATGCACAGTGACACCAGCTGCACCAAGGTGATCTTTGGAGGTTGTCTGCAGGTTGTATTTGACCATTCTCACCATCCTCAACCTTTGCCTCTTTGATATTTTTCTTTGCCTGCCACTTCTGGCCTTAACAGAAACTTTGCCTGTGGCCTTACATTTCCTTACTACGTTCCTCACAGTGGGAACTGACAACTGAAATCTCTGAGCTTGCTTTCTGTATCCTTCTCCTAAAACATAATACTGAACGAACAATTTTCATTTTCAGGTCATTCAAGGATTGTTTTGAAGCCCCCCATGTTGCCATTCTTTAGAGGAGAATCTAAGACATGAACACCATGCAACTGGCCGCCCTCTATACCCTTTCTGTGAAGCTCAAGGCTTATTGAGCTCATCACACCAATGTTGTGTTAGTCAATGTAAAGTAGTTACAGGGATTCAAATCAACAAAATAACAAAGGTGCCCAAATTTATGGACATGTCCAATTTTGTTTTCATGAATCTAGCACATTTTCTGCTAATCCAATAACCTCATTCATTACTAAAATACGACTTGTCTATCAGTTGTTTGATAGATCAAAATGAAGTTGCATATCCAAACACCGACTGAATTAGAAATGAAAGGGTAGAAATTGTCAGGAGTGCCCAAACCTTTTCGTACGACTGTCGTTTGTTTTGGTGGCTCCTGACAAAAGGCTGTATTTTTCGGTGTTACCTTGTCTGGGATGAAAGTCAGGACCCCCAGTGTTATGGTGAACATTCTACAGGTTGCCACTGTCTTTCACTAATCCATCAGACATGCACTGAACCAACACATAGCCCATATTCTGCTCCCGCTTTCGTCTTTTCCATTATTGGGAACAAAAAGGATGACAAAGCTCTCAGCCAATGAAGGCATGTGGCCCCACTCTGAGTGGGGCAGCTTGACCACTAATCCCACGGCAGACGTGCTCGTCCCATCATGACTTCTCCTTGACCTTCACTTTTCCCAACAAGTCACAATCATTTTCAAATTAAAATCAAACAATCCCAAATGTAAGTGAATGTTGGCATGTGTCTGGCATGAGTCTGAAAGCATAGAGGCATTGCACATTGACAGTCAAGGTGCCCAGACCAGCATGCCCAAATTCACCTTATTCGCTTGGTAGGTGGAACAGCGACAGCCATGCATTATTCATGGAGTTTATTTTGCCGCTGCAGGATATGAGGTTTCTTTCCCTCAACCAGAATGTGTGTGAACCGTGATTCATCCCTGAACTCACTTGCAAGGGGTGCAAAATTATTTCAAACATCCAGTTAGCATCTCCTGCATAAATGCTATATTTATTTCTGATACATATTGTCACTGGCGCAAAATAAATGCACAGATCAGGAGAAGGTGTTAAAAAAAGGAAAGGTTTTGCTGACGTAAGAACTCCCAAACTCAACATTTTCTAGGCTTGATATCAGGGGTTTACATAGCCACCTTTGCACATGCACTTGAGAGCAGCGGTAGAGAGCAGGGGGGAAAGGAAGGTGGGTCAAGGTAGGGTTTGCTGAAAGGAAGGAGCTGAAATATACATCACAGCACGCTGCTCGCATGAGATCCTAGCACAGTCTGGGGAGCTGCAGAGGTGGGAAAATGGAAAACACGCTCTTTAGTCACAGGGAGAGGGAACTCAAATATACCCGGCAAGAGACGGCGCGAACGCAACAGCGGAAGCCTCCTTAATGCAGCAGCGTGTTCGGCAGCAGCGTGAATTTCAATCACAACGGTGAGCCAAATTAATCAGGGATGCGGTGGGCTCTTGACAATTCCGGCACAAGTGAATAAGAAGACAGGCACTGTCACAGCACTGCATTTCACAGGATCAGTGGTCGACAATGGGATAATCTGCTTGCAGGAGAGAGGCATTATTATAAATGACAATATCTGAAAATGTGTTTGTGCAAGTTTGAGTATTATTTTTTTTGTTGTTGTTAAAGAACCAGAAGGGCAAATATGTCGAGCCTTGACAGCTACATTCAACTATACCCTATGTAACATAAATACTCTAGGTCCCATCTTTAATCACCCTCACTGAATGTGATGTGTGTGTGTGTGTGTGTGTATGTGTGTCCATGCACGATGGTAAAAAAACTGGATGTTCCACATTGCTGGCTCCCCTGCTGCGTTGCACCAGCCCCAGACTGCGCTGTGACTCATCACGGGGCTCTCAGCGAGCTCTCAGAGGTCAGAGACAAAGAAACACAGGCAGGCAAGAGTGGCAGGGGAACATACCAACCAGGAGGAATTAGGCTTAACAAGAGTGTGAACACGGCCTTGAAACCCCCTGCCAGGTCTTGGCATTTGCTGCGGAAAAAGAAAAGCCCCAGAGAAAACATCCTCTTTAAAAACAAAGGAGCATAACGCACAGAGGAAGTGATGACTAGCGGAAATAGATTAACATGGAATAGACTGTGCATTGATGACGTAGCCGCTGATGATGTGCCTGGTGATGTGGATGTCATCAACAATCTTACAATCAATCTTACAATTTCCTTTTTCATTTGGTCGGATGTACACGGATCTGAGCAACTTTAAACTAGACGTACAGAATGTTGGCAGTTTTACTGATGAGGTTGCAAATTTAACACACTTAGTAATGTTTGTTTTATCATCTGCCTCTTTGAAATGTTACACCAGTTCATGAGAATTTACAAAATGCATGCCGTGAAATGGCCTTTCTAACACATGAGTGGCGGCAGGTCTGCCACTTAACATCACAACATCTCTGTCACCTACAAATTCAAAATAATGCAAGTAAACAAATGATATTCTGTCCTTAATTCCCCCACATACGTGTCACCTTTGTAGTCTACGCCTAACGAGCTGGACCTGTTTCTGACATTGTGGCTGAGTGTCACTGCAGCTGACCCCAAAACAGAAGTTTCTCTCCCAGTAAAAAAACAAAAAACAAAAAAACAAATTGGACAACTGGATTTCCAACATGATGCGTTTATTTTGCCTGTTCCGGAAATGTGGCCTCTGCTGTCTTCTCCAGGGTCTCACCGTCGCCTGGCAAAGTGAGTCAGAGGAACACGGAGAGGGACAAAGTAGATGGCACAATGTCGTTATCACACAGAATGCTTATTACATAAACAAGCTCAGATCCTGCTTCCAATTTGGGCCCAATTACATGGCTCTCACAGGCCATAGGGGGAAAACAGAGATCTTATGGCAGATTATAGATTGTGCAGACGTGTCCAGCGAGTGGGGCTGTTGAACGCCGCCGTTCTGATGCGATCGCACAGCGAGGAAAAGAGGGGGAGGGGGTCAGCCAGTGGAGTGCTCGCAAGTGTAAAAGGGGGAGGTGCAAGACTGAAACAGGTAGGTTTTATCGACAAACTGCCACTTGATTTTTTTTTTTTCTTCTGGTAGAATATCCTGAATTCCATCTCTCCATCTATGGTGGTACAACAGATGGAAAATAATCTAGAGTCAAAAAGCAACAAAGCGAGCGGGGGCAGAGCAGGGCAGAGGGAAAGAGGGATGAGGGCAGAAGAGGAGGACAGAGCAGAGCTCTGTTCAAAGAGGACATTAGATATCAAAGAGACGCTGATGAGATGAGAGAAACAGAGAGCGTGGGGGCGGGTTTGATGTGCACTGCGCTGTGGGGGGGAAAGAAACCTAGTGTAGGGCGGTTGAACGTTGGTTAAAAAAGAAATTAAGAGGAAAAAAAAATTCAAACAGCACGTCTTCTTATTCTTTAATTATGATTAAAGGTGCAGTGCAACAAATGCATGTAGTATATGGCACTGTCTATCTTCGCATTCCAGCACAATGCAAGACATAACGAGATGTGATTTTTTTTTTCATTTGAATTTCTTGTGACTGACATTTGTGATTTGTGTGTTGTCGGTGAAAAAAAAAGAGAAAGAAACAAAAGGCGAGGTGGAAGGTTTTTCTTTTCCCACCTATATTCTCAAACATTGCGTTGAAAATCATGGTCTACAGCTCAGACAAGTTAATGGCTCAATTATAATTGAACCATTCATTGTAACAGAAAGCTGCTGAAATTTTGAACAGCAACACTGCAGCACATAATAAAAAAATGGCCTGCAGTATAGGAGTCAGTCAGATAATTAGAGCGGTATCCTCAGTGCAACGTAGCTGTGAATCGAATGGCATCAACAAGCTTCACTCTGGGTGAATAAAGGCTAATAAACACAATTTCAAGTGTTTTCGAGCAAACTTTTCAACAACCCAAACTCCCACCTTCCACTTTTTAATACATTTACACAACAGAAGAGGTCAGAGTGTGGCATAGCAACACTGAAGAAAGTAGATGTGAGAACCATTAACAGAACGCCAGAGTGACCTGAACGCGGTTCCATCTCAGCCTCCATGATTGGTTCCGACTTTGGTAAGTCATATTTTCTCACGCCATACACAGCCCAGGGCAAAATCATTCGGAGAGACTTTGGAGCCCCGGGCGAAGGGAGCTCGTAGCTTCAGGCTATGAGAGCTTTGAAAGTGTTTTTTTTTTTTTTTTTTTTTTTTTTTTTTTAAAAAGGACGCTTCTGAAACACATTTGCAAGTTTAATTTAAAAAAAAAATACATATACAAAAACAAAACAAAACAACAAACAACAAACAAACAACTAATATGTGGGCAAGGGTGCTTGTAAAGCAGAAGTGGATATTTTTCCATAAAAATATCATCCATGTTTGACTTTAAATACAATTTCAGGCCTAAATAATTTTTCTCTTTCTTTCTTTCTTTCTCTTTCTTTTGGTTGGGACAGCAAGGTTGTCCAGACTTAGTTGTAGTGTATCTCTGGAATATGTTTTTTTGTTTGTTTGTTGTTTTCTTCCCCCCACAACAACAAGCTAGCAAGGACATTTTGACTAGTCCTGGGGTTTAGAGGCTTGGTATGGATCGAGGAAATGATTCAGGCACGTTGTGGTTTTGGTTGGGGAGGATGTATAAGCTTTGGGTGAAGGTATACCAACGTGTGTGTGTGTGTGCTGGAGGTAATGATTATTTATATCATTATGTGCCCCCTCCGTCTTCCGTCTTCCTGTTTTAGCTCCCCTAGTAGCGCTGAAACAGCCAACAGCAAAAACAGACGGCACAACATGGGTTGTCAGGCTTGCCAGAGCCTCACTTGAAATCTCCTTCGTGCGCCAACATGTCAGTGAATGTCATTGCTCACGCGCTTTGCTGCACATTGCGTCTCCTCGAAGTGATGCGGTAAATGAAAAGGTTACGTTTGATTCTATACTGCCATCTTGTGGCCACACGAAGCAACGTGTTTTGTTTTGCGCAGACTTTGAGGGTATTACAAGGTTAAATTGTTTACCGGCAGATTTGCCACGTCAGTAAAGCAGGGGATTGCTGCTCTGCCCTGGCAACAGTGCTTATAACTGTGCGGATCATTAAACAATGCGTCACAGTAATTTAGATTAAGAAAAAAAAAACAAGTTTTCCAACTGAAGGTTGAAATTAAAATAATTTAATGTGTATTTTAAACTGTGGATAAAAGATTGAACACAAGATTGAAGTTGAAGTACATTTTTTTTTCCCCTGTAATTTTTAGCAATTGAAATGAATGTAGGACATGGCAGCTACGACCATTCTGTAATGTCCGTGGACAAACAGTGAAATAATAATAATAATAATAATAATACTAATACTACTACTACTACTACTACTACTACTAATAATAATAATAATAATAATAATAATAATAATAATAATAATAATAATAATAATAATAACAAACTTCACAGAAAATCCCTGCATTCATCAAGGATTGACTTTTGGAATCTATAATAAATTGATTTAAAAACAAACAAACAATCTCACAATCAATACTTTATAAATGGTTTCGAAAAGGTTGTGTCAATCCTCAATCAATAATCCAAATGACTTCAGACACTTGCTGGTTGGCCAGATAGTACCTGTTGCTTTTTCTTCAATTAGACTTCTATTGATATTTCATGGATTGGAAAGAAATGGGTTATGCACGTAAACAGCCAGTGCTAAACAAACAGATGGCTTAAATATGTGTTTTCTCAAGATCTGTAGGCAGTCTGGGAGGCATCTTTTAACTAACCAAATTCAACCGATTCACAGACGCACAGTACTGTTGAAAGAGCAAAATGCATTGTCAGTCACACCAGTGAGGAATGAATTCAAACTGGGTTTGTTTTTTTCGGGACTGAGCCTCAGTGAAGTTCCTGCTCTGATCATGTTTTTTTTTGTATTTTGTGAAGGTGCAATGGTGGAAGCTTGTGCTTCTTTGCTATGTCTTTCATGTATATTCATTATATTATTCTGTGCTGTTATTTATGTCTATCTCCGTGTCCTTGGCCACTTGCATGATGCCTAATTTATTAGCTTTTATTTTTATGACATTTGCAATATGCATTTTTTTTATTTTTTTTTACTTTCATTTATATTCTCAACCACTTTTAATAACTCTGCAGGTTTCTCTGGATTCTGTGTCCTCCTGCTGTTTAATTGTTTAACGTGCTAAACTGAAAACAATATTGGCTCCTTAATGGAAAAATCAATGAGGGGATTAAGAAAACATTATAAAAAGGCAACAGCATTTTGTCAATTAGTTTAAAATATAACAAACAGATGCACTCAGGGAGATACATCAATGTTCCTGTCACAGCATTGCTTATGATGCCATTATTATTTTAATGTTTGTCTAAAATTCTACAAGATTAACAATGCATTCACTCAATGCTGACTGTCCTACTTTGTCTGCCTCCTGTTCTGGTCAACAGCCAAATGAAAGTCATTTTATTAACAAAAGTAGTAAGCGCACACAAAACAAGAAAAACACAGAAACCTGGTTCAAAATCGTAACAAACAAAACGCTCACTCTCTCTGGTGAAATACAAAACAAGCTGGCACAGGACAAAGGAAGACACTGACTATATACATACAAGGTAATGGGGAATAGGTGGACACAATCATGGGGGGAAGGGGGATAATCAGACATGGCGGGGAAACACAAACGGAAAGGACGAGTCAACCGACAAGTGAGGGAACAGGATTTCAAAATAAAACAGGAAGTCATAAAACAAGACACAACCATACTAACAACAACACCAACACACTCTACATGGACAGCGGCTGTACCACCCCACCACTCAACATTTGGGCCTATCTAGATTCTAGAATGTTTTGATGTATATGATACAAAAACATCCACTTATATACATATTCTAATTATTTATTCTTCTATACCTGTATCTACTGTATATTGTGAGAGGTTTAACTCTGCAACTCACTGTGGCCTGTCTGCCACTCTGGCTACTTCTATCTCTCTCTCTACATTGTTTTGTATTTTCCTCTCACCCCAACTGGTCATAGGCAGACGACGGCCCTCTTGACGTTTTTGGATGTGATTTTGTGCTGTACAAATAAAACTTGATTGCTAAAAGTTGAACAAATAAAAACAACAACAAGTTCAGGACAAGCCAGAAATTGCAATTGACCGAGATTATTTTATTATTTGTATCTATTCTATTTGACCATGACCTCACCTGCCTCCCAGTAAACTAAGTTGTGTGCCTGACCACGTTTTTCTCCTGGTTTCTATTTGCATGCAGCTGCCACCTGTGTGGAGTGAAGGTTTTGTGTGAATTCCTTGCCCTGTGTGAAGATGTTGCCTCGCTGCTTCTGGATTCATCTCTTGCACCTGCTCATCACCACATATGTGTCCTCTCACTGTGCAATTGATGTCATCGCCTGCTTCAGAGTTTCTGATTTTCGTTGGTTCTGTGTCTGTTTGTGCTGCACTTATGCGCAAGCGCCACCCTTTACACATACAGTACATAGCAAATACATTTGATTGCATGTGCATAATTTGATTTTTCATTTAGTCTAAAAATGAGCTCAGTCTGATCGTTCCCAAAACTGTAGGCCTCTCTACCAATGACATGGTACCAGCACAAAGGCAAAACATATTGAAGCTTGTTTTTAATCAAACCAACCCATAAATACTCGTAAGTGAATGCATCACAAACACTTTTAAATGTCTTTTATTGCTATCATTCGTTTTCATAGAACAAATAAACATGCATAGTGTACTAGTTATTTACAGTAGGTTAAGCAAACCAAATGCCTATAATAACGCGGCGCTACACTTATTTAATACATTTCTCATAAGAACGTCCTAGAAGCTGTGAGGTTGGCAGCCGACGCCACCTTGAGGCATTAATAAACACGTCCCGCCGAGAGAAAGAAAATGTCCAGCAGTCTCTTTTTCTTGTTTTTGTTTTTTACACATGCCGCTTGCACAATGTCGCAGAAACTCTTTCGTAATGTCCCAGTGGTGTTCCACACAAATGTTCTGCTCTCATTTTTGTTTCTGCGATATGCACAAGCCGTCCCTTGATACGTGTGACCAATCCAGATGCTTTTTATTTGTAGTCATAAGAAGCTTATGACCACAGAGCCAGAAGACAGGGTTGGTAAGCCACTCTTTATGTATCCGTACTGACAGCCAAGTTTGCTCCTGCCATCCTTTGGCCTAGTATTGGCATTCATTCCTAATACTATACAGTGATGTAATAACTGTCAAAAATCGCTGCCACAGTGCTGTATATAAATCTGTGGTATGACAATTTAATGGCCATTTGAACTCCGTCCCGTGAGATCCCACTGAGTCAGTTTCAGCCGAGTCACCTTTCACGCATTCATTCAAAGATGAAGGTTCGGAAAACTCAAAATACAAATAGAAATGTAAACATCCATTACTCTGGGCTACATACAAGACCCAAAACAAAATTTGCATCAATATCAACAATCAAAATGCAGATTTTATTCATACCAGCAACTTCAGTTCAGGCTTTGTGAAGCTTCTGTGTCATATTTAACAAAAAACAATCTGATCAAAAGCGAGGGAAAAAAGTTTTTCTCTATAACCATGCAGGAAAACCAGAAACAAACTCACAAACAAACAAAAAGAAATCTTACTTTTTTAATTACTATCAGGCAAAGAGATCAATCATAAAGTCAGCCGGTAGCTAATGAGAGATTTCAAAGTAGATCAAGAAGCAAGAATATGACTACACCCAGTTATAAAGGCAACAAAATAGATGTTGGCATTTCAGTTTTTCAGTGTGGTAAACACTCACTGAATGGTTGTTTGCGGCAAGTATGTCACAGAATTACTGAACACAACAATAAATAAACATGCATCTATGTCATCAAACTGAAACTAGTTTTGAATTTGTAAAGTGTAAAATAGTGTGTCCGTCTGCATCCTGAATGCATGCTGTTCTTATGAATCAAGCCTGACTGAGAAATAAAGATCTCAGCTGGTCTTGGGGACACTTCACATGGATGTACCTTTAAAACACACTGCTTGTAGTGGTCGCACATTGATGAAGCCTGCAGTGACATAAGGATCATGTGTTTTTTTTGTTGTTGTTGTTGTTGTTGTTGTTGTTTTCCTGGCAAGCAGCAAAACCCTGACGTCTGTTGATTTTGCATTGTTACTGAATTGTACTTTTAAAAAATGTGCCTTTATTTATGGGGTTTTGTTACAGTTGACACACAAACTGATTTGGGGATAGTTTACAGGTACACCTGCTCTAATCATCAAAAGATCAGGGGATAAAATCACTGCATTAAATTACTTCATATATAAATTGGAGAAAACTGATTTGGAAAATGATTGCTGCTGTAATGAAGCCCCACTCCTGCGGGGGCACCACAGCACATATTGTGATTTGTGCTAAATAGATGTCCTACAGTGGGTGCTTACATGACATCTGTTATTTTATCCTTGTCCCTTTCATTAACAAAATACAACAGGAAAATAAACCATGTCACCATGTCATGATCCGACACGGGGGAATACTGTTAAGTTGGGGCTGTTCCTTTGCTTATCATGCAGATACATATCTATATTTCACTGCCTCCAGGTGGCCAGGCTTAATATTTTATTCTGGTACAGGTTGTGCAAGGATTAAAATTAGGGAACAAAAACATGGGTGGATGAACCCTGACAAGTATGAGAGGCAAGGCCTCTTGTAAGCTTACAGACCCACATATCAAGACCAATTTATCAAGCAGGCTGCTTGCCTAGATACTGGCAAAAACAAGAAGAATGAAAAAAATTGCACATGTGTGCACATGTATTAAAAATCTCATTCGTACTCAGGAACCGTTTGGAGCTCCAGTGCGACCAGTGTCATCTGTCAGAGTGTTTTGCAGTTTTATGCACATTGAACAATTTTTTGTTTGTTTAATTACCAAATTTAAAAGTTAGTGACAACCAAGAAAATTAACATTTTACCACTAATCTGAAGATCAGGGCTACAGCAGGTGAGGTGTCTTAAAGTTACTTCCATGTCAGCTGTCTCGGTTTGTTTGGTCCTCTACCAATGGGCTATGTAACAGTGTAGAGAGATAGTCTCAGAGAACAGGGTGGAAAATGCAATCAAACAATTGTTTCTGGGAGTTACAAATGACACTTGAAAATGCACTTAAACTTTCGTAGTTGAGGAATTTAAGGGAAGAATGTTAAAAAAAGAAAATAAAAAGTAAATAAATCAATCAAGATTCTTTGGTTTTTCAGTTCACAAGACCGGTAACAAACATGGTGTGTGTCTCATGAAAAGACATATTGCCTAAAAGTACTCACGTGACACTCACACACAGTATCAACACTTTTTGGCCACAAAAAGAAGACAACATCCTGTACATCTGAAGGGAGATGTGATACCTCAAGTTTAGCATACCCAGGTGTTTCTTTCTATTCATATACCGCTTACATGGTGACATCTGCAAGAAATATACAGACCTTTTTAAATTTTTTATACATTATTCACTCTGCATTGTCTAATCTACTGCTTTACGTAGCATAAACACAGTGAAAAACACTAACAGCAGCATAAGAACACTGCATCCACAAGTGCCATGTGGTCCTTGCCTGTCCTGCACTCCCACTTTAAAATAATTACACCTATGCAAGTATATCAATTAAGTTTTGTACGGAAATTCATAAAATGCTGAATAATCTCAATTTGAACTGGACTAATTCATTTGAAATTATTCAATTCATTCACAATCTTTGCTAATGCTCAGAGTAGATATGTACATAGATTTCCTTATTAAATATCACTTTAAAAAGAATATTAAAGTAAGTAAATTTCATAAATATGATGATAGCTAATGTCTCTACATGATTGATAGTTAATCAAAATGTTGCTTATGGATTTTATTTTTTTATTTTTTTTTAGATCTAACTATTTTTCATCCATGTGCTGAAAAACCCTGCGTGATTTTTATTCAGTCATTCATCAATTCATTTTAGATGGACGAGCAGAGTTAGTGCCACTGCTGATGGTCCAAAAAGTCACCACATTTTAATGTTTGTAACGGACTACATATTTCTACACATTCGCAAAAGTTACAGTGGCAGAAATTCTTGCAGGGTTGTGTTTGGGGGACTGGCAACACTACAAAAATGACACAAGTCATCGTTCAAAACCCTGCACGAGTTTATAAGTCATTGGAGAGGTAGGGTCAGAAAAATGGCTGAAAGGGTCATTTGCCATGTTATATGGCATATAAGCCAAGTACCCAGTCATCTGATTGGTTAACATCACGGGACAAGCACATCCCAGAAATATTCTAGACACTGAAATACAGCCAAATTCCACACGACTCGCTGCTGACACTGACCTTGTCAGCGGCGACCCAAACCTGACCTGAATTTGTGTGGTCCGATCTTGGCATGAGGTGCTGCAAAACAAGTGCTGAATCAAGATAACCAAAAAAAGAGAGTTTTAAGTGCAGAGAAAGCAATTTGAAACTGAAAGTGGCTAGCAGTGTTTAAGACACTATTTATCACATATGTTTTTTTCTCTGTCTTTTTCATCTGTGCAACCCACCATCGATCACTTCCATATTCCTTTGTCAACGTCTTACTGGGGGGCAAAGATCAAAAAGAAGCTGTGAAGGAGATCCGTATGTAATGAGTACAATACAGTGAAAAATATCCTGGCCGGCCTTTTTCTCCCTCATTGTATGCAATCTCAAGGTGTACCAGAATAGATCAGCTCTCACCCGTCAGTGTCAGGTTGCGCGGTGTGACAAAAAAAAAGCAAAAAAAACAAACAAACAAATAAATAATAAATTCAACTCGATTTCATAGCAATCATTTTTTTAAATGTCTGTAATCCCCCTTCAACGCAATCCCCTATGACTATGCTACTTTGCTCATGATTTCAAACGGAGAAGGTTTCGACGCACTCATCTCAAAACACGCCCAGTGAAACTGTACATACATAATGGTAAAACACACCTCTGGTCCGCACACACACTCTCTGTCTGGCACGCCACTGGTACTGGTCTGGGCATTGAGCCGATGCTAGAAGTAGAGGTAATATGTCCAGTAGAGCAGGTTCACCATGACGAAAGACAGGGGGAAACTGACTCTGGAGTAGTAGTCTATGTGGTGGGGGTTCTCCACATGGCAACAATATATGGTGCGGAGCACTTTGCGCAGGATGGCCAGCGCTGTGAGGCACCAGTTGGTTGGCTCGGGCGGTGGCGGCGCCTCAGGCTTGGGCTCGCTGCCCGAGGGGCTGGATGGGCTGACCGTGAGTTCTAGCGAGGCCGGTGCCGAGGTCGTGGTTGCCGTGGGCTCCTTGCGTCTCTTGGCCCTGCTAGGGTGGCTGGAGATGGTGGTGACCATGCCATTCCTGTCGTCGTCAAAGTCGTACATGTGGTGGCCGTACTGCAAAGGAACGTGTGGTGTCAGTAAAAACGAGTGCCGTCAGGATGGGAGAAAAAAACGCGATGAACACGTGAACGACAGAGCACAGAGGAGTGTCCTGAGCGGGAGTGTCAATAGCCAGAGGTGGCTGACGCGTTCACATTCTGTACTTTAGTAAATATACGGATATTTGGGCAAAAAATAATACTTTGATAAAAATAAAAGTACTGATTCAACTCCTTTACTCAAGTGAAAAGGAAGACATTTGTCTGAATTGTACTTAAGTAAAAAGTAAAATGGATATTTTTTGCAATTAATGAAACAACACATTAGTTGATAAGCTGAGGTACTCTAAACTTCAAGAAACAGCTGAAGTAATTAATTATTTTGCTTTAAAAATAATTTAAACACAGAAGTAAAAAGCACGTTTATCCAAAGAAAGGAGTATAAAGTACATATATTTGTGTGCAAATGCAGGGAGTAAAAGTTAAAGGCATCAGAAAAAGAAATACTCCAGTGAAATGGTGATACCTGAAAAATTTACTAAAGTACAGTAACAAAGTATTTGTACTTTGTGAAGCAGACCATGGATGATTCCATAGGCCCAGTAATCATGGGGGGCCCTGGAGGATACTGCTTAGGTTTAAATAAATTATATGGGCACTTTCATTTTGTATTTTATTTCTATAACAACTTGATCAAAAGGGGCGACACGGTGGCGCAGTGGTTAGCGCTGCCGCCGCACAGCAAGAAGGTTGTGGGTTCAATTCCGGGGGCCTTTCTGTGTGGAGTTTGCATGTTCTCACTGTGTCTGCGTGGGTTCTCTCCGGGTTCTCCGGCTTCCTCCCACACTCCAAAAACATGCATGTGAGGTCAATTGAACATTCTAAATTGTCCGTAGGTGTGCATGTGAGTGTGAATGGTTGTTTGTTTCTATGTGGCCCTGCGATGAACTGGCGACTTGTCCAGGGTGACACCCTGCCTTCGCCCTAAGACAGCTGGGATAGGCTCCAGCAGACCCCCGTGACCCTGATCTCAGGAAGAAGCGGGTATGGAAGATGAATTAATGAATGAAATTGATCAAAAGTAAATAAACCTTTGTAGAAAGCATGTATAGTAGTTAGGGGTCGTCCATACCAGTACCATAGCTACTGGCCAATGCTAGCAGACTTTTTGGAAATGTTACATTTTATCAGCAAGCATGTCCAAATAACAAGACCACTTTTTTTTTGTACATGTTCAACTCATACTACATATGTGCTCCCCTCGGGTCTTACCATCAGCATGTGTGCGTCGGCATGAGTAAGCGTGCAGAAGTGGGCCACGGCGTACTCAATGAGCGCTCCGAAGATGAAGCTGAAGCAGATCCCCAAATACACATCGATGGCCTTGATGAAGCAGTTGGCATTGGGCAGAGACGTCCGCGCACCCATCATCAGAGTGGTCATGGTCAGTACTGTGGTCACACCTGGCCACACATAACAAATATTGCTCACCTGATTCCATGAGATAAATCTGTTTTTGTGCAGTTTGCTTGAATTGAATCCATCAGTCAGTGTCCTGAACTGACTGACCGCAAGCAACACATTTTGCTTGCCGTCTAACATCAAGACCAGGGGTCACCAGCCTTTTTGAAGCTGAGAGCTACTTCATGGGTACTAAATCATACAAAGGACAACCAATTTGCTACACAATTCTGAAATAACACATTTTCTCAGTTTGCCTTTAGTTCCATATTATTATTAATGATATTCATCTACGTGAAGGCACTCATCACATTAATGATTTCTCACAATAATTGTCCAAAATACTTAATGAGGTTGGATTCAGATAATATCAATAGTCAACACTTCAT
Source organism: Thamnaconus septentrionalis (assembly GCA_009823395.1). Lineage (NCBI taxonomy): Eukaryota > Metazoa > Chordata > Actinopteri > Tetraodontiformes > Monacanthidae > Thamnaconus > Thamnaconus septentrionalis. Next base: position 19,667,593 of record CM020516.1, read on the forward strand.
TTCTATCAATCTCAGCAATTGTTTAACTAGTCACTGACAAACCCTTTTAACCGATCATGAACTATGTTGCACGTTCCTACACTTTTGAATTGAACACAGTTTTTAAAAGTTGACCTAAACTTCTCTAGACTTCACAAATGATAAAAGATTTTTAATTGTTTGAGTTTTGAGATATTGTCATTATCGAATCTATAGATATGCAAGTGTGATTACAAAGGAATAGCAATAGAATAAAATTAAATTTTAGGCCGAGTTGTGCTATTATCAGAACAGGCCCACAGGCAACTGATTGTGATCCTTGGGGGGTGACTTGATACTCATAGGCATCGTGTTAGTGATCCCTGATCTAGACTCTCAAGAGCACATTCACTGTTGGTGCAAAAAAAAAAAATGAAGCCTGGCAGATTTAAATACAAGCATGCAAAGTTAACTTTCCCACTGCTCTTGTGTGCCTTGCCTCCCTGTCAATCAGTTCCCCAAGAAAGAGGGAAACTCATATTTGCTCCTTTAACCAATTTTGACAAAAGTGTGCACAAAAACGCTGCTCTCCTTCCAAAAGTGGAAAGCTACATCCGCCAACAGAAGTCAGCCACAAAATTATAGTCTGGCTCAAAAACCAAACTGACGCCGGCTTAGTGAGAAATACATGGCTTTTTTGTCCATACCAATGCAAATCCGTGCTGGAACAGAGGACAGCGAGATCCAGAAGGAAACCCAGGAGAGGACAACCAGCAGGCTGGAGGGGACATATGTCTCCAGGATAAAGTAGAGAATGCTCCTCTTCAGCTCAAAATGGAAGACCAGCTTCGGATAATTGCCTTTGAGAAAGACGTCGTGTGATTAGTCGGAGCAAGGGCGAAAGAGGCTAGCGCAATCAGGAAGCAGACTTTCAACCTTACCGGTTTCATACACGGCCTCCGAAACGGACGTGTAGTGGTCCTCCACTGTGTACTGAGCCAGCTGCAGAGTATCCAGGCCGCTGACAGACTCATTTCCTCTGGTCCAGTAGAACATGACATCGTTCATGTTGTAGCCCCCTGCAAAAAGAGATTGAAGAACGCAGGGAGTAACAAAGCTGCACCCGTTAGCACGTTTTACAATGACAATGCATGAGCACAATGTGATTTCTGAAACCCATGAGTTTACCCTCCGCACTTAACAGTTAAGTCCAATTCTGCTGCAATCAAGAACCCTTTATTTTCACATACTCTGCCGTGTTCAGCATTAGTCTGTCTCTTGGTGCCATGTCGGTTTATTCTGTGTTTGAAGTGAAAATTTATCCGGATCTTGTGTTGCTGTTGCTCCTGTTTGTGTAAGCTCTCATTTCATGAACGCAAACTCTTTTCCCAGCTGACTTACAAACATATCTGGTGCATGGGCAAAACACTGTTTATTTGCAGTATCATTATAGTCACAGGCAATTGAGAGACGTAAGACAACCATCACAGTATTTCATAAGATTTACACTTTGAATAATATCCCACATATCAGAGGGTCCACAATAAGTCCATGCCTGGTCCAGGTTATGACGTTGGTTTCATTTCCTGCAACGTTTGTTTTGTCAGATTTTGAAAGGATCAACAAATGTAATCTTTAATTTGAAATTTCAGCTAAAATAATGCTATAGGCTTTTACCAAGAGGATTATTTTAAATAGGCATTCTGGGCGATTTGACATGTGGGTTGCTACATACTCAAGTCTTTCTCCTTCATATTTCCACATGATGCCAAATATTTTCACAAAGTATTTGCAATGGACCTGCTGATAAAATAATTAAACCCCTGACAACCACATCATCTGTAGATAATGTGGTTGTCTGCAATGTAAAATGTAATCAAAAAACATGTTCTGGGTATTGTGTATTATTGACAATAAATCACTGTGATGTTGATAATGTTTTGCAGAGTCAGTCACTGTAATGTAATGCAGTTAATTAGTGTACAGATCCAAATTAAACAATCAATTGTGGTACATTTGTTTCCACACCAGAGCAACGACAATAAGTGAAGCAAAAACAAAAACAAATAAACCTTAACATCACAACATCATCATAACCACAAGAAAACGAGTATAAATGGCAACATAACTTTGCCTGCAAGAAAAGATGGGATTTAAGGGAGAGAGGGGGGGATCTTTGATGCATTTTTCTTCTTCCTCTGCAGAGGGAGCAAGAGAATAAGGAAACCAACATCAAGAGGTGACAGCTGCAGCTGGAACACTCATGGATCTTTTGCTCATGAAAGGCAAATCATTTTTTCTGGTGCTCCCCCAATGTGAACCTATGTGCAGTCACGAAGGTGACTGGGTTGAACCATAGTGCTCAGAGCATATGGTACCAGGGCGGTGATTGAAAAGTCCTTTGCATTTACACTTTTCACAGCCGCAGAAATTATTTCACCGTAGGAGCTCATTATTTTACCTGACCTTACACCCTGACATTACTATACAGGTTGGAGACATGAGTGTGAGCTGTGCAAAAGCAATTAAACTGAATTAACATTAACGTTCAAGAAAAAAAAAAAAAAAATAATTATGTATTTATTTTTCCTTGTACTAACCACAAACAATGTGCATCCTCTCCTGCCAAAAGTGCAGAGGATCCACTCTTGCCATAGCTTTAGATAAATAGTCCTCAAGTATGCACCTTCGTGAGGATATAGTCGGGCAGAGAAAGAGACTGAAGGAGGGAAGAGAACAGCGGCAGAGTAGCAGGAGAGGATAAGGATTGGGGGTGGAATATATAGACAGGCGGGTGGAAGATGACGATATTTAGCTCAGAATTACTGAGGCAGCGGAGGAAGGATTCGTCATCCTCCCAGTTACCCAACTTCAATATGTCTTTTTTTTGTCAGCAAAGTGGGACTGTGGCTGCCGTTAAATGTTTTATTTGGCACTGACATACTGGTGGGCTTCTGGCAGGGATGAAACCTAGCTTAGCATCACTGGCTGTCATCTGATGGTGCAAAGCGAGAGTGAGCTGTGGTGCAAAAGAAGCAGATTAGCGAAGAAAGGTGTTAGGGGAATCCCACTCAGTCAGACTTGCAAGAAGCCGAATCATCGTGAATTGATTGTAAAGAAATGGTGTTTCAATAATAAACATGAAGCCTGTCAGTGCATGTCAAAAGATACAGAAAAGCATTTGAAAGCTAGCTAGCTAAGGCTACACCACAGGGATTAACTGTGTCATTATCTTAAATTAAGTGTCATGGATCGCATATCAGGACCAAGTAGGGATAGAAGATGGATGGATGGATGGATAGACTGCCTATTCAGTTCAGTTCCAATAAGCAGAAACAGAAGCATGAAAACTGGTCACAGCATAGCACGTGTGTTAAACATTTCAGTGGTATCTTGTCGGTAATGATGTGGTGCAGCAGTAACAACTGGCAGAGTCGGCTGGCCTTTCAGCCCAGGGGAAATCATACTGTGAATGAGACTGGCACCAGTTCATTTCAGACTTGAGAGTCTGGGATTTCAGTGTGCTTGGGATCTGTGTCAAGAGTGACGACTAAAATATGGCACCGGCAAAAACTTTGTACTTGGATAGAGCACCAGACCAAAACTATTTTTGAATATGCAAATAACACATCAGCGCTAGGACTCCCCAAGCACTTTCAACAAAGGATGGTCTATGCTTTGATTGTCACTATTTGTATTCCCCCAATGTAAAATGTGGACTCAATAAACTTTTTCTTTTCTTGGCAATGCCTGTACGAAGCTCACTCTAATTTCTACACACAACATCCATGCACATGATGGAACATCCTGAGCACCCTCCATTGCACACCAAGAACAAAAGACCAACTTTGTCATTGGTATCGTCAATGCGTGAGGGACTTTTAGTGCAGGCTATGTTTATTATATTGCACATGCAATAGGTGCTACGTCAGTTTCCCAAACCCATGCACTCCAGTGCCAATAACTGTCAACAGTTTAGCACCATTATCTGGCATCTGTCTTGCTGTTCCGGTGCACTTTAAACATGATATATAAATCTCATACACTGTTGAATAAATGAGGCAAAGCATCAGCGCCAACTAGATCACAGACCTCCACTTTTAGTCTGTGACCTGTGCTAAACCGCCTTAAAATATGGTCTAAGGCAGTTATGAGGCATATGATCTAAGGCAGGTTGAATTTCAACAAATTTACTTTTCAATGTATAAACAAAAGAAAAATCAATTCTACGACTGGCAATGTGAGGTTGCGTCATCATTACAGCTGTGTTTAATACCACGACAACCCCACATCTTCAACTTATCAGCGCAGATTTGTTTGTTTATATGTGGAAGATGGACAGCATCATGGTGATGCCACCCATTAGTTTACACCTGTTTTGAAGCTTACAGATTAGTTTCCCTGTCAGAACCATCTTGAATTTCTGGATGGTTTTGGAACTGGAAGATTCAATATTTGGATGTGAGGATGGAGCTGGAGATGGACGGTGATTGGAGAATGGCCCATGCCTGCCCACCCACTGGTAAGCCACACTTGGCGGCAAAACTGTAGCTACACACGCAGCTTTTTCATGTTAAATTAGACCGAATCAGACAACATGGACATTATTACTATTTAATAGTAATTTAGACCAACCAACAATTTCAAACCAGTAGAATGCAGAATGTAGAACGCAGAATGCAGGTTTTTGGTGCTTTTCATTCTTTCAATAGCTGAACCACATGTTTTTTCTGCAAAAGAACAGATTAACATCATTGCGTTTAACTTTAATGTATAATGTTAATAAAATATACCCCCTATTAAGTCATCCCTTAAGGGGTGTTGCGTCCGCGAAGTCCCGGGGTGAGATGTGGGTGTGGTAAGTGGGCAATCAGGCGGCACCTGTGTCGCTATGGCCAGTAAATAAAAGCGGAAGCGAACCAGGTGCCGGGTGTTTGTCACATCGGCGTAGTCGGGAGAGTAACGTCCGTTTTCAATTGTTCGTCAGCCATTACGTGTATATCCTGCTTTGTGATCAAAACGTTTCGTGTTTGTCGCCTTAAAAGCCTAAGTAGGCTTGTGCACTTTTACCGCGCTCTTTTGTTATTGTTTGACGCTCTGTCTTGCGCCGTATCCAGCTGGGACGCGCGCTGACAGCACGGCGCGCAGGCCCTTCCTGTTTTCCCATGCGCAGGGTATTCTGGGTATTGTAGTTGGGTGGCATTATCCAGAGACCAATAATAATAATAATAACAATAATAATAATCCAACAATTTAATGAGCTGTAATTTGTCTCATTGATCATTTATTGTGCGTGATTTTCGAGTTGCACATGAGTTATACAATTATTTGTATTAAGAATTATTTTGGATGTTAAAGTGAACATATATGTTAATTGAATGTTATTGAATATATGTTAAATTGAAGCTCACATTTTCTGTTCCACAGGTTTATAACCTGCTACTGTTAAAAAGCAAAGAAAAAAAAAAGGAATTTCAAATAAAACAGCTGAGTTAAACCATTGTGTGCTCTCCTTGACTCCCCGTTCGGTGGGAAAAGGAAGGAACCGAACAAGGGGATTGGGATCTTTTGAAAGACATTTTCATCACTATACCTCCAGAAATACACTGGAGGTATCGTGTTGTCGCATGGAATGGACACTCATCCTCTACATAAACACATTTGCAAGCACATACATATGCTAGCTCAAATTGGCAAATGGGCTGCACTTGTAAAGTGCTCTGCCCCTTAACAGTGCCCAAAGCATTTTCCAAAACCACTCATTCACCCACTCACACACATACATTCACACACCAATGGGCAGCTGCTGCTGACATGCAAGGTGCTGCCTGGTCCATTGGGGAGAATTTAGGGTTCAGTGTTTTGTCCAAGGACACTTTTGACATGTACACAGTCATAGCCGGGAAAAGAACCACCCCAGGAGATGTGAGACAATGATTCAATAGTATTTTGATCCTTCACTTTGGATGCCCTCATATCCATCAAGCCCAACCACCAGCTGTCTGCCTCTCTCTCCGACACTGACACGGCCCAAGCTCAGCTGTCCTCACTACACCAGAAAAAAAGAAGAAAAGTCCTCACAGCTCTCAAGTTGTAGCGTGCAGGTCTGCTTGTCCATGGGATATTTGGTCAGATCCATGTTGCATGCCACAGTGGTGGTAATCCTTCATACAGAAAAAAGGAAATACAATTTAGTTTCAGCACGTTTGTTAGTTACAAACCAAAGTCTTCATTAATTAATTGTTCACAGAAAAGAGTTCATCAGCTTGGCTGTTTTTTTTTTGTTTTGTTTTTTATGAAAAGAGACCTCAACAGTGTAATGAGATCACTGACAAGGAGGAGGACATTGCTTTGCATTGCAGCCATGCTCTAAATCTGGGTCAGTAGGTATGACAGTATCTCACAATGTATGTGTTTGTCCCATGGGACAGAATGGGTTGTTTCAGTGTTGTTTGAAACCTGCAGAAAAGCAGTACAACAAAAACAATGCAATATGTTGTATTTACCAGTATTTTCTCCTTGCTAGTAAACATCTTTTCAATATATTTAGAAATTTAACCCTGTGATTTGGATACAAGATAAAATGAATCCTCTGTTTTTGAACGCGCAATCGTTGACGGAGGGGGGGGTGATCGACACTCATGTTGCTTGCTAGCTTGTGGGTTTAATCTCGCGGTAACATATCAGATGACCGAGACAAGCGGTCCAAATGACCCACGGACCGGCACTGGTCCACGGCCCGGCGGTTGGGGACCACTGCTATAGTGCATATCTGCAGCCATAACAACTGTGTTCAAACAGTGTGTTTTGTTTTCCACATGCATCAAAGGGACTTGGATATTTAATGACAAACACACCTGAAGAGGCATGATGGGTACACACAAGTGTGTTTAATTATTGTCACACCTCTGTCACGGTACATCATATCAGCAAGCGATCTGCTTACCAATCGATATGATTGCCGTGTTTCACCACGCACAGTGGTTACCACACTATGCAATAAATAATTTCCCTGAGTGCAACAGCAACAGTTTGACTCACCGTTGAACAAGAACTGAGATTGTAATATAGAATCATAATCAGTGATTTTGTATTTGTGATTGATTATGTTTGAATGCTACTTTAGGAAATTTAAAGTAGTGGTACGACCAATCTGAAATCTTATAAGGTGAGTAAAAACAGACAAAAACAGTTTGATTACTTTTTATAAGTCTGTTTCTGTTCATTCTTTTACAACATTAATAGAAATTGGAAAAATCAGAAAGAGGCAAAATGAGCACCCAGCTTAATGCTGTGCTGATAAAACATGACATTTCCAAAGCCGACTGTCCAACCTTGAGGAAGACAGACAGGTGGCCAACCAATGCTCCACCTTTCACTAAAGTCGCCTCAGTGCTTTTTCATGTTTTTCCCCCGGGCAACACTTTGAAACATTTACCATGCCTGTCCTCTTCCTTCGACATGTGACATTCCTCACTCGGTTCATTCCCTTTTCACGGCTACAGTTCCCTTGGGTGCTCAGAGCATGGATGCATGTGCATGCGGGTTGGAAGGGGTGGTAAAAATAGTAAGGTGGGACGTGTGATAAAAGAGTATCAGGAAGCATTTTTATGAAGGTTCTCAGTTGGTACAGGTCATTTTAATCTTGAAGGTTGAGTTAAGACAACTGTAATTTGACTACCAAACTGGATGACCAAAACCGATTCAGTTGCCTTAACTCAACCTTCAAGACTATCAGCATAAGTGTTTGGTTTAGATACAGGGGCTCAAAGTGAAAGATGACATGTACAGCTGGAAGTAGCAGAAATTAAAATATCAAGCTTTCCTTTGGGAGTGACCAGGATGGAGCAGGTCCTGAATGGAAAGGATCAGAGGCATGGGTCACGATTTGATATTTTGGAGAAAAAGTCAGAAAGGCCAGACTGAGATGGTTTGGACAAGTACAGAGGAGGGACAGTGAATTCACAGCGGTATAAGGATGCTGAGGTTGGAACTGCCAAGCAGGAGGAATGGAGGAAAACCAAAGAGGAGATTTATGAATGTAGCTAAACAAGACATGAAGTTAGTTTGTGTGACAGAAGAGGACAGGGTTAGATGCATGCAGATGATTGGTTGTGGCAAAAACCGAAGGGAACAGCTAAACAAAAAAAGAAAAAAAAGATTTAAAAAAAAAACAAAACAGATAAAATACTGGAATTTTTATGAACTTTGACAACCAAGAGACATTTTATCAAGTCCCCGGTGATACATCCAGAAACCCAGTAGGAAATCAACATTGTACAATATGTGAAGTCTTGTCAAAACCAATCCAAAGAAAAAAGGCATCAAAGGGATCAAGGGACAAAGCCTTGATTTGACGAGTGAGTTAAAATGCAAAATCAAAGTTTTTCCACAATCCAAAGGCAATAGATTGCAAATCCAATCATCACAGGCTTACAGCAGCTAAACAAAAAAAAAGAAAAGAATTGAGCACACTGGATCATCACCTTTCTGCCTTAACCTATCAGCAGGGATCCATTGCCTGTTTCAGTATACTGCAAACTTGTTGCAATAAGCCTCAGCATACTGAGTGCTGGAAAAATACTTAGTATTGCGTTAGTAACCCATAGCTGCGTCTATTGACATTTCAAGTTTAGCTACTAAGACAGACCAACAAATCATAAACACAAAAAAGCCCTTCCTGTTTTGAAAAGACTTTACTATAAATTTAAAGTAACTACTTCCATCAGTCAAATTCTTCTCTGACTTTTTTTCAACTACAGGGGGAAAGTTAAAAAAAAAAAAAGAAGAAGAAGAAGAAGACAAAAGACCACCACTTTGTTGTTGTTTTTAACCCACCTCAGAGCGTAAAGGACTGTCCCATTGGGGAAGATGCGAATTAGCCTGTTTTCTACTGTGATGTCATGGAGAAAGGACTTCTTGGAATCAACAATGAAGGTGTCTGGGACCCAGAGCAGCTCCACGAGTCGCCCATCCAAGCTCAGGCTCTTGTTTCCTTCGAAGACAAGGCGCTCGTCCGTCCAGCGCTGACGAAGGAATATGGTGGCTGTGTAGTCCTGCAGGTTCGGGGTGCAAAGGTCAGAAGGGGGTGAATGACTTATTACACAATCATTTAAAATATATGCAGATTTTTGCAAACCAGACACAATCATTGTCTCGGTCAGCTAACCCTTATACTTGACTGTTTGCTTTTTATGCTGTCAGGTACAGATCCATACTTTTTTCCAAGCTTTTGATTTGATTTAGAATTTAATTGAATAATATATAGTAATATCTTCTAAATTACATATTTGTGTCAACTATACTTGTTCCTTGATATCATGTTTAGTTCTATCCTTCTACACTTCTAAGTAATTGAAGCTTTTAGAGTGTTTAATGAGACAGTGACTACCCCTTTAACAGTTTGCACAAGTCATTGACAAACAATCCACCTGTTCACATAATTTTCTCAATTTATTATTTTTTTGAGTTTTGAGTTCCACATTCCATCCACATTAGCTCTAATTTTCTGCATCGACTGCTTGCTGGAAGAACTGAAAGTCGCAGCGTTATCAAACCCATGTACATGCAGCTGGAAGTCCAATATCCAATGTCAAAGGTCCTGCACTCCATGACAAGTTTTTTTTTTTCAGTTGCTACTGAAGAAAATGCAATTCTTTCTTTTAGACTGTCATCTTTATCAGTCTATCTGTTTAACTTGTAACATGTCAAAAGATTGCTGAATGCTGTAGAGTGAGTATCAAAACTACTGTATTTTTTGTCTTGAAATATCAGTGCTGATGGTGCTCTTTAAGTGCCAGGAGGGCTGCAGTTATGCTTGTCAGTTTCACTACGGGAGCCTGCACTGCATGGGGGAATATTGGGAAGTATAGAGCATATTAACATACGATCCCTGCTCTTTAAGAGCAGTTTGAAATAATTCATGGCAATAAGCAGCCGAGGCCTGTGCACGAATGCAAAAACTGCCACGGATGAGTACAAGCAGATTTATCTCTGGCATCAATGTCAGATTTTCCCCACTGAAGACACCTCATTTCAACTTATTCACAACTAATGGATCTTAAATTGATTTATTCACATATGAACTCTTCGGTCAAACAACTAGATATTCAAAAAGGTAACTTCTAGAGTGTCAATGAGGTATATAAGAAAATAATTGTTCATGAGTGACTTTAAAAAATTGCTCAGTTTTAAGCTAAATCAGAGTCAAAAAAAAGTTTCCATGCACAGCTAGACAGTTACAGATACTACTATAAGGACTTTTTTGCGTGTTTCTTATGAAGATTTTGAACATACACTGGATTGATATTAATATTTTATATTAATTCTGTGGACCACGTATTAGCTCTGAACCTCTACTAATTCGCCATGGTAACAGGCTGACAAATGAGGTTAGACAGGAATCTCCTGGAATATCATATTTGCAAATGACATTGTGATGTGTTGGCAAAGCAGGAAGCGGGTGGAGGGAAATCTAGGGAGGTGTAGGTTCGTGTTGGGACGGAGATGAATAAAACTTATGACAGAACATGTGTGAATGAGAGGGAGCCAAGTTGAATGGTGAGATTACAGGGAGGAGTTTTTTTTGGACTAGCAGATTTTTCTTGCTGTACAGACTCAGATGGGATCTATTTTCTCCCAATTGCCGCTCCCACATTGGGAGCGTGTCATCCTGAGACTTGGCCAGAGTCATGTTCAGTCTCACTTTGGTGCTTTGGATTTTAAATGGGAAAGTGAGTCCATGTTTCTGAGCTGAGGTGGAAGGGAGTTCCAGAGCCGAGGAGTGGAGCGGCTGAAAGCTCTGCTCCCCATGGTGGTAAGGCAGAAGTAACAGACAGGTGGGTAGAAGCGGACGATCTGAGGGTACGGGAGGGAGTGGCGACATGGAGGAGGGCAGACAGGTAAGGAGGGGCGAGGTTGTGAATTGCTTTAAATGTTAGGAGGAGGATATTAAAATTGATACGGTGTTTGATAACCTGCCAGTTAAGCTGCTGGAGGATGGGTGTGATGTGGTGGATGGAAGGGGTTCGGGTTATGATGCGGGCAGCTGAATTCTGGACCAGTTGAAGCTTATGGAGGGATTTGTGCGGGAGAGCAAAGAGGAGAGAGTTGCAGTAGTCCAGTCGAGAAGTAACAAGGCTGCAAATGAGGATGGCAATGGTATGGGGGGTAAGGGAGTGGCGGAGGCGGTTGATATTCTGTAGGTGGAAATAAGCATACCGAGTGACATTATTGATGTGGGACTGGAAAGATAGTTCTGTCGAGGATGACACCCAGACTCTTGACCTGGGCGGTGCGGGAAACAGTGCAGTTGTCAATGATCAGGGGGATCAGGCTGTCGGTTTTGGATGATGTAGATTTGTTACCAACGAGAAGAACCTCAGTTTTGTCACTGTTAAGTGTGAGAAAGTTTGATGAAAACCAGGATTGGATTTCAGTCAGGCTATCTGTAAGGGAGGAGGGTGGGAGGTTGGAAGTGGGTTTACTGGAGAGGTGGAGCTGTGTGTATTTGTATTTGTATTTATTTATTTAGCACAATTTAAAAAAGTGCAAGGAGGGAACGAAGCCCAAGGGGCTTATACAGAGTTCCATTCCCATCATCTACTATAAATAGAAATAAAAATGTACAAACACAGGAAAACTATAATTATAAACAACAAAACAACAATATAGAATACATTGAAAAGTTAGGACACGGGGAGATGTTTTTTCAATGAGCTTTTGAAAGATGTAAATGACAATGTAGACCTCCGAAACATGTCAGGTCCACAATTTTGGACCTCTAAATAAAAAAAATTAATTGATGACCAGATGTTCGACAGAAGGGTAACTATAGATTGGCGCTATGTCTAGTTGAGTATAAATGTAAATAAGATGAAAAACTAAAGAAGTCATGAAAGGTATCCGGAAGACTTTGCTTATTGTTAATAAACTTGTGTACAAATAAACATGAGTGATAAACATTGAGTTCATGAATGGGTAGTGTTGAACATTTCCTAAAAATAGGTTCTCAGGAATCTCTTCTTGATTATCAATAGTGGGTGGGTGTCATCCGCGTAACAGTGAGAATTGATGCTGTATTTACGGAAGATATTGCCAAGGGGAAGAAGGTAAACGATGAAGCGCAGGGGCCCCAGAACCGAGCTCTGAGGCACGCCTGAAGTGACAGTTGTGGGTTGAGATGAGTAAGATTTAAGCTGAATGAACTGAGTGTGGCCAGTGAGATAGAATTTAAACCAGTCCAAGGGAGTGTTGGTGATACCGATGGAGGATAGTCTATTGAGAAGGGTGGAGTGAGAGATGGTATCGAAGGCCGCACTCAGGTCGAGGAGGATAAGGATAGTGAGTGAAACAGAATCAGCTGCCATGAGGAGGTTGCTGGAAAATTTTCATACACACCCACACACCCACCTCCTCATCCACACACCTGCACACACTTACACACACACACACACACACACTTATACACACATAGGCATTCACACACAGGTACACATGCATAGACCAACATATAGACGCACACATTAAAACACTTGCACAAACAAACACAGACTCACACACAGACACTCGCATCTGGACGCTCATGCGCACGCACACATACACATACACATAGTTCATTGTCTTACTTATTTATGGATATCTTTTTTGGGTGTGTATTTATCTTATTCTTATCTTTTTGTTCTTCCGGCTCTCAATGAAGGCGCAGGCATCTCTCCTCTCCTTTATCTTCTCTGCCTCGCTTCTCATGTCTCGTCCAGTCTTGTCGTGACTTTCAGAGCCTCTTACTCTGCTCTGCTCTTTGAACTAAATCATGGAATTGATCAGCTGGTCCCTGAACACAATTGGCAAGATTATCTCTACGAGACACGCAGGTTAGGGGGAACCTGTCTGCTCCGACAGAGCATTCGCTGCGGGCTATGTGATGGACGGCTGGGAGAGGTGGTGAGTCGTGTTTCCTTTCCGTCGATATTGAGGGTGTCTACCTATTTGGATTCATGATAACAGATCAGCTGCTGCTTGGATTTTGCTTTGCCCTAAAGGCTGCCCGTCATGATTTATGAGGTGGCACTCAGACTGTGGCGATTTTGGAACAGAATCTTTGCGCTTCTGATCTGAAGCGCGATGTGGATGTCATCTTGGAGAAGTTTTTGGCTCTGCAAAGGAATGTGGATCGTTCTGGAGACCAGTATGGACATTAAGGGTAGACAAAGTCTATTGGAATGCGACTACTCGCCCTAACCCAAGCAATCCTAAAATGTATTCGGCCCCCCTCCGCATCAGCCTTGGCCGAGGCCGCTACTGGAACAACTCCAGGAGACCCCAGCAGTCGGACACTCTGAACTTCCTCCCTCCCCCTTCCCTCATGGACACTTGAGCATTGTTGACTTTGTCTGGGGCACAATCAGGGACGTTGATGTGTATTTTGGGTTATTACAGGACCTGTAGTGGGCGTGCACCTGGTGCATGACTGGTAATCTTCTGCCATGTTGATATACTGTATATAATCAGGTCGATCAGAGTAGCTGGGGTGTGTATGTTCAATGCTGGAAATAAACCTTGTGGTGGTACATCGTAGTCCGGGAATTTATTGTTATATTTAATTACCGAGCGGTGAAAGATATAACAGAAAGTGGTGACGAGGACTACTGGATCGACGCTGCAAACTGCGACATGGAAGAGTTTGTGCCGTTTTTTTCCTGCCGACACCTCGGGCTGACAAGGTGTTCGACGTCGCCTGTGGACTGCGCTGGAGGCGGCATTTTTCAACTACACGGGGAGGAGGGAGAAGACAAGGGAAGTTTCATGAGTAACGCAAAAAGGGAAAAGGAACGATGTTACAGGAAGGAACAGTCTGTGACGGGAAAGTGCCATTTTTAACCAGGAGGTGAGAATGGCTGGGGTTATTGGCTCTATCAGTCCCTTCGGCCACAGCACAGAGCAATGGAGCTCCTATACAGAGTTGTTTGGCTATTTTGTCGCGGCTAATGGAACACAGGATGACAAGCTGGTGCCCACCTTTTTGAGTGTGATGGGCCCAAAGACTTTCAACTTGCTACACAGCCTCTTACAACCAGCAACGCCAGGCAGTAAAACATTTGCAGAGATCGTGGACACACTGACCAAACATATTTCATCCAAGCCCCTAGTTATTGCTGAACGATTCAGGTTTCACAAAGGAAACCAAGAAGAAGGTGATCCTGTCACTATGTTTTTGCATCACTACGGCAATTAGTGGAACACTGTGAGTTTAGAGACGCTTTAAATGACACCTTAAGAGACAGATTAGGTTTAAGAAATGAAGCTCCACAAAAGACATTACTCGCAGAAAGTGACTTGACTCTTGATAAGGCCATAAATATCAGTGTGACAAAGAAGCACAGGCTCTGCATGCTACAGGCAGAGTATACAAGTTAGACAGTGGTCAACCAACTGCACAAGGACCATGTTTACGCTGTGGCAAGCTAGGACATCTTGCTAATGGGTGCTGGTGCAAGGAAATGGACTGCAATAATTGTGGAAAAAAAGTCCATGTAGCATGGGCATGCAGAAACAAAAGGGGCAAAGATATGGGTCCAAACACTGCAAATAAAAGAGACATGGCCAAATTCAAAAAAGGAAAGACATGTTCACACTGTTCAGTATGGTGAGGACTGATTCCACTGAGGAAGAAGTGTCGACTGCAATAAACACGGTGTAAATATTGAATGTGGATGACACTTCAGATGGATTTTGGGTCAGACCCAAGTTTAAAGAACATTCATTAAAAATGCAGATAGACACCAGATCAAGAACATAATTAGTATCATATGATGTTTACAGGAAGTTTCTGAAGCATCTTCCACTCCAACCCTCAGACACGGTTTTTAAAGGCTATACTGGACATCGAATGCCTATGCGAGGGATGACAGAGGTGACTGTTCAATGCAATGACCAAACTGCCAAGCTGCCTATGTATGTTACCCATAAGAACTGTCCTGCTATACTGGGGCGAGTGGCTCCAGAGAATCAGACTCCAAGAAATAAGGAAGCTGTCGAATGGTTCCACTCAGCAGCAGGTCATACTGGAAAAGCACAAAGAGGGTTTTTGTGAGGAGTTGGGCAGCATGAAAAAAAAAATATCATGAAGCTGCGTGACAAGCCTGACAGTTAAGAAGTGTTTATGAAGGCTAGACCAGTACCATACTCCCTTAGGCCCAAGGTGGGGTCTGAACTGAACTCGTTGGTCAAGAGTGGCATTCTGGAGCCTGTGACAACTAGTGAGTGGGGCACTCCCATTGCCCCAGTTCCCAAGAAGAGTGGAGAGATTCGGATCTGTGGAGATTTTAAGGTAACAGTGAATCCTGTATTAATGGCAGAAGAGTATTGTCTTCCCCGAATTGATGACTTATTTGCTGGCCTGAGTGGGGCACAAAAGTTCAGTAAAATAGATCTCAATCAGGCTTATTTGCAAATGCATGTTAAAGAGCAATCACATGAAATGCTGACTGTCAACACACATAAGATACTTCTTAGATACTGCAGATTGCCTTTTGGCATCACCTCAGCTCCAGCCTTCTTCCAGCGAGCGATGGATCAGATCTTGAGTGACTTACTGGGAGTGCAGTGTTACCTGGATGATATCCTGTGTACAGGTGCAGATCATGGCGAGCCTCTGCACAACTGACGCCAAAAAGGACTATACACTGTACCATCAAAAA
This sequence comes from Thamnaconus septentrionalis, assembly GCA_009823395.1. Lineage (NCBI taxonomy): Eukaryota > Metazoa > Chordata > Actinopteri > Tetraodontiformes > Monacanthidae > Thamnaconus > Thamnaconus septentrionalis. Next base: position 19,683,249 of record CM020516.1, read on the forward strand.
TCACAATGATTGTGGATGCACCCCGACCACAAAGTGTCAACCAGCTGAAGTCTTTTGTAGGACTGTTAAACTACTATGGGTGGTTTATACCCAATCTGGCATCACTTCGGAAACCACTCCATAACCTAACTTGTCTGCGATGCTTCTCCATACGGGGTAGGGGCAGTGATTTCCCACGTACTTGTCAAATAGCGAAGAAAAGCTGATTGCTTTTGCATCTAGAACATTAAACAAGGCCAAGACCAATTATTCACAACTAGAATGTGAGGCTCTGAGCATTGTATTTGGGGTTAGGAAATTTCACCAGTACTTGTATGGTAGGAAGTTTATACTTCTAACTGACCACCGACCTCTCAAGACTATCCTGGGACCTCACACGGGGATACCATCTCTGGCTGCTGCACAACTACAGAGGTGGGCGTTGCTGTTGTCTGGACATTCGTATGACATCAAGTACTGCAAGTCAGAAGCTCATTGCAATGCAGATGGATCATCCAGGTTACCTCTTGCTTTTAACCCTTTAAGCGACATAATTTTTTCAAGAAAATATTCAATTTTGATATCAAAATTTCAAATGGCTGTTACTTGAAATTGGTTAGAGATAAAGCCATACTGTAATTGAGAAAAATCTTCAGTAAACCCAAACTTTTTGTTTGTTTGTTTTTGTATTATGTCAGATGTCAGGTATGTCAGATCCCTGTCTCCACAATACCCCACAGGCTCATCAAAATGTTTTATCCACTTTTGATAATTTTTCACACATCTCAAACAGACCCAGCCATCATCTCTGTAATTTACAGGGTGACCGCGAACATCCCTGCTGCCTCCACCAGCACTGGCTGGGCGTTTCCTCCCACAGCTTCTACCATGTTGATCACTAATTCCCCGCGCCCTCCGTCACCATTAGCGGGGTTTGAGCACTCCTGCTTCCCCCACCACATCCCCTCATCCTCATTCGCCGATTACTCCCACTACACCCCGGCCACACTGAGGCGAAGCATGCGCTGCTTGGTGACTGTCGTGGCGCATGGACTCGCTGCTGCTGCGTAAAGACGCACCAGCAGACTCGCTCTCACGGGACTACTGAACATCATCGTCAGAGTGCGAATATTCCTCTTCAGAATCTGAGTCAGACATAACTTGACGAAGTACTTTGTCAACGAACATACCTCTCGGCAATGTATTCTCTGCAAAATTCACTGTCTTTCTCTCTCTGCTCCCACTACAGCCACTTCCTTGTCTCCTCGACTGAGGTTGGCTTTCTCTCTATTTATACTCCGAAATCTGAAGATAAACACCCCCACAAATGCTGCTCAGATTGAAGCCACAGATGTCTGCCATCTCCTGGTGTAAAGTGGAAACTACTTCTAGCACCATATTTGCCGCTATGGCCTGTTTAATTCAGCAATGACGCTTGTCGCAGTTTTGCGACCATGGCGCCTAAAGGGTTAAGAAACCTGACTCAAACACGGTGGAGATTCTCTATTTCAGGGAGGTAGAGGGAGCACCAGTTTCAGCCGTGCAGGTAAAGAAGGTGACCACAAATGACCCTTTTTTGTCTGCTGTGATGGATTTGATCGTTGAGGGTCTTCCCACATAGGATAATACAAACTTGAAGCCCTTTATTGGGAGGTGGGCGGAGCTTTCTGTGCAGTAGGGATGTTTGCTGTAGGGGAGGAGAGTCATTATTCCCCTGTCACTTCAACCAAAAGTGTTGCAACAACTTCATGCAAGACACAGCGGAGTTATGAGGATGAAGGATTTTTGCTGTTTTTGAGTTAGTTAAAACCTGTTCATCTTGTCACAAGGTCCAAATCAACCCGCCGTTAGCTCCTCTGCATCCATGGAAGTTCCCACAGGAGCCATGGCATCGTGTGCATATGGACTTTACAGGTCCATATGAGGACAGAATGTTTCTTGTTGCTGTTGATGCGCACAAGTAAATGGCCTGAAGTAACTATCATGAAATCCACCACCACAGAGAAGATCATAGAAGCATTAGGAGAAATGTCCTGCAGAGTTGGATCTCCAATACAGCTAGTCTATGACAATAGACCACAACTGGTTTCACAGGAAATGGATGTTTTCCTGCAAGCTAATGGAGTGCAACACATCACATCAGCTCCATATGATCCTGCAACAAATGGCCTCGCAGAAAGGTTTGTTCAGACAACATCACACGGTCAAGGGACACTGCATCAGAGACTGCACAAATTTCTGCTTAACTACCGTAATAGTCCTCATGCCACCACAAAGACATCTCCCTCCAATCTGATGTTTAAGAGAGACCTGTGCACTACATTTGATCTCTTGAAACCCGCAGCTGTGAAAGAGACTGTACACAAACAACAAGAGAAACAAATTATTTATAGAAGGTCAACAGGTTAAGGACAGACTTTTCAGTTCAGGTGAATCTGTACTGTCCAGAAACTACAGAGGGGAGCTTAAGTGGTTTCCTGCAACTATTATTGCTCGAACTGGACCAGTTTCATATACAGTTCAAACTGCTAGAGAAGGCATGTGGAACTTCTACAGACCTCACCAGTGCCTACTGAATGGTCTTTTGAAGACCCTAAGGTTGTGCTCAACTCATCAGTTTATCCACCAGTGCCAGTACAGAACTCAACTACAACCGAGCCAACAGTTCCAGTTCCGGATGTGACTGAAAAAGAGTCTGACACATCTTCTGTCACAACAGTGCCAGCAGCAGACTCTTTACCAAAGAACTCCGAGACTGAGACAGTTTCTTCAGACCGCCGGTACCCTTCGAGAGAGCGCCGGTTTGAGTTATGGGTTAAGGTAGTACTTGACCAAGTCAATAATAAGAATAATCCCCATGGGTCAAGGTGGGTGTTGAGGTGGTCTACCCTCACTCCCCAGTTAGCATAATTGCAGATGAAGAGAATTAAGAAATTTTTGGGTATTGTTTATTTCATTTTACAGTGAAGACATAAGAATGTGCTCAGTTGCTGGTTCCTGAGGTACATCTTGTGTAAGAGGGGAGAGGATGTTGTGTATTTTGGGTTATTACAGGACCCGCAGTGGGCGTGCACCTGGTGCATGATTGGTAATCTTCTGCCATGTTAATATATATAATCAGGTTGATCAGAGTAGCCGGGGTGTGTATATTCAATGCTGGAAATAAACCCTGATTGTACGTCGTAGTCTGGGAATTTATTGTTATATTTAATTACAGAGCGGTGAAAGATAAAACAGACGTCTCCACAGCAACTGCTGCGTTATCGCCATGACATCCTGCGGAACGAGGCACCAAGATTGTGGCGTTGGGCGAAGCAACTCTCAGAGGCCTACACACACACATCCATGGACATTTATATACGCGCACATATGCACTCACCCCTCCACCCACCATCCAATGCTTTCGCCACTTCGTCCCACAGTGTGGCGGGCGGGGTCCGCGTAGCGGCGCCTCATGGCTGCGGCTGGCTGCCTGCCTACACTGTGACAACTCACCTCCCCTTCTCCTCTCCCCCTTGCAAGTTATCGAGTCTCTATGTTATGTTGCGCTGTTACAAGTGCCTATGTTGCTGAGGTGTTTTTTTCAAACTCTACCTTTGAGAATAAATCTGTCAGCCATCATAAAGCCATCAGTGACCGGCTTCTTCATCAATGGTGTGTGAAGGGGAGGTACTTCCTCCCCTCTCCTGTCAGACTTTACAATCAGGTCTGCTCCTGGTAGACCAACAACAAGTGTAATATCCTACAAGTACAATAACTGTAATGCTTTAAAATTATATTTTCTATATTTTAACTATATTATTTTTAACAGTTTTTACTCAGGTTTACGTCCACTATGTTCACTCTTACGAGTATGCATGAGCATGTGTATACCGCTGCTGCCAACACTGTGATTAATAATAAAGGAAATATCTTATCTTATCTAGTAAATAATAAAGGACAACACACCTACTATCACCATCTGAAATTTCAAAAATAATCACAAAAACATGACAATACCGATTCCTCATTCAGACAACCCTTCTCTCTTTCTGTCTTTAAATGATGTATCAATGTGTTTCTCACTGGATGAGTGTAGTCTCTCTAGCATCCCCTGACTGTAGCACCCCATGGCCAGCTCACTTCAAATTCCTTAAAACTCAATGCGTGACTCCTCACCCTGGTTCCTAATATTACTTATATTTCCTGAAATTCCAATTCTTAGCTCTCTTTTAGTCTTAACCACATAACAGAGACCACGAGGGCATTTCATTAAATAAACCGCACCATCTACGGCAGTGCTACACAACTGTCTGTGCGGCCCGTCATGAGCATATAAATCTGATGTTTCTATGTTTAGGGTGAACGCATCATTTCTCAGTGTGAATAAATGATTTCTAACCAGTCTCCTCAAGGGGGCAATCATGCGTATGCAGTGCTTGACCCACGAACAAGATGTGGGTGCTGTCTGATAATCTGATTTATAGAGTTTGCATTTGTGGAGGTAAAAAACAAACCAGTGGGCCTCTTATGCCAAAGACCAATTGTCATGAAACGTGATAATCTTAAACGGCACCATGATACCCACAATCAGAACAAAGAGTTTGCCGATGAATATCCACCTGGGAGCAACATAGGAAAATAAAAAAAATATGCCCTCTTGAAATAAGCAGAAGCATAAAGATGAATTCATGGTGGATTTCTGGATGCATTATGTACCTGACATTTCATACAGCACCATCTGCCTTTGTCCAAAGAAGATTCTGACATGTTTTGAGTCAACCTTGGTGTGTGAGAGTGCCTTTTCAATGATGGGGAATATAATTTAATAAGTATGATATAATATAATTAGTCAAAACAGCGCAACACTCTCACTGACAAGCGCCTGCACCACTGTCTGCGCACAGAAACCTCTGCATACCAGCCAAACCTGGGACCATGAGTAGCGAATATGCAGACCCAAGTATCACATTATATAGCTGATTGATTTATAAAACTTCTTGTTTTTAATATTCAAGCAGTACTATGACTGAATTATATGAATAATTCTTTGTTTGTCTTTTACTGTGTTTACTGATTTCAATCAATAACAACCTGTCAGGCCATGGAAACAGCTGTAGTCAGATTATGTTGGTTTCTCACCAAAACCCCAAGAGACTATTTGTCTTGTTTTAAAACAAGATTTGTAATTTATTTTATTTTATATGTTTTTATTATAATTTTATTTGTTACAACATAAGAAGGACTTAATTTCATTTCAGGGACATAAGTTGAGTCATTGACCTTTTTCAATCAGAATTGTTGCACTCTGACTTACAATGTGTTCTGTTTGAGAATAAGGCCTAATTTGATAACTTTATAATTTCATCATTCCATCCATGACAATCTTTTGGTTCAATGAGGTTTGGCCTGGCATACATAGATGGAAATGTGGCTGTGTTACCTTAACCCTTGTGCGATCTTAACATTTTGTTTACTCCCCTTGTCCTACGGGTCAAAAATGACCCGCCCTACCAAATTCCCAAAATAAAGCAATTTAATTGAATTTTAAATCCAAAATCTATTTTGCACGATGAAAAAACCTGTCATTTATCAATTCAACTCAACTTAATTAATTTTTTATCATGTATTGTTTTTTATATTTTTCACAATACAAAAAGATGATCTACCATTGAAAATTCCCCTTTTTTTTTTTTTTTTTTTTTTTTTTTTTTACCACAAACCAACTGTCATAACAGTTTCCGTTTACACAGTAAATGTTTATTATTGCTATTATATAAATGTGAAGTAATTACTTCTGGATTAATTATTAAACTGGTCGCATTTACAATGATTTAGTTAGTTACAAAATCATTGTTAACGTTCAAAACAGGACTGTCATTTTTTTGCTTGCAGCCCTTAGACTTTTGGTATTTTGCTGAGTGGCCAATGAGCCGTCTAAAGTTGAGAAGCCCTGATCTACGGAGAGTTCTGCATCCGTAGGACGTCATGCAGCCATCACAAAGGGTGCTCACCATACACCTCGAGGCCTGTTCCTTCTGTTGCCATCTGGGAAAATGTTTCTGGCGGATCCGCTGAAACTCTAGTGGGATTTTTCAACAGCTTCCCTCCCACAGGCTGCAGAGCACGGAGCAAACGGAACTCTTTCCTCTCTTTCCTCCAAATGTTCTACAGTGACAGTGATCCTCCTCCGCCCAGATATTTCTGACCGTGTTGCAGTGTCACGTCTCTCAGGTCAAACATACACTGTACATCTCTTACAACTGAGTGAAAATGCTGCTGCTTTTCTTATATCTTTTTTATATGTATAATGCAATTTGCAAATGTTGCTCGTTGCTTTGGTTTGTTAGCGCTGTTTTTAACTGCGATGAAACACAATTTCTATTCCTTTACACTTCTTACTGGAGAAATGACAGTGAAGGATCTCAGTCTTGATAATGGTATTTTTGAAAAAATAAATAAATAAATAAAGAATTAAATTGAAGAAGCTCTGTCATACCATGTTGATCTCCGAAATGGTGTCGATGCTGGCAATGTCCAGACTCATCCCCACCGTAACAGGACCATCTGCAAACAAAGTACAAAACAAAACAGCCTTCAGTAAGCGGATCTGCTATTGATGTCGATTTCTATGTTGCCTTTAGAAAAAATGTGTGCGCTTAAACGGCAAGACCCTGAGTTTTAATGCACGCAAGTAAAGTACAGGAGTTACGTAACTTTACTTGGGTATACTGAGCAGCCACGTGGGGATATAAGCTTGTATAATGGAAGGTTATTAAAGGACAGGCTGTTTAAAAAGTCCCCTCATCAACAGCTGCAGCCTGCAGTCAGAGTGTGATCCTGCTGGAGGGAATTAGTTCTCCCTGATTCACCATAAAAGAGGGCACATTTTGCTCCCCCCTCCAGTGTTTTATCTTCCCATTCTCTCTCAACAGCTTTACCGCCTGGCTGCTATGTTACACTGACTGTGTGCGTATCATTGTTTCATGTGCCCAGCTGTACCCAGTTCAGGTATCTCCCATCACCCACACCCATATTTTCAGATCTTTATATTTCATCATCCCTGAGTCCTGGAGAGCAGTCTGGCCATTTTTTTTCTCTGTACAGATGGTCGAGGAAAAAAAAAAAAAAATGAACCCTCTTTGTAGAGTCACCTACAAAAACATGAACTTAAAGATTAGTAACACCTTCAATGCTGTTCACCACATCCTGCCTGGGTTTATTTGATACGTGTTTCTCGCTACTGTGTTCCTGTCCCCTGATGACTGCCTTCCTTATTTCACATGGTTGTAATGATATTTCCATTTCATGATAAAATTCCCTTTGCTGTGCGATTGTTCATGTGTGCTGTCTTTTTGCCTCCTCCTCCTCCTGACTGAAGCACTGTTTAATTAGATTGCCACGGCCCTTATCATTACCCCATCTCAGCCTGGCCTCTGCTTTTTAATTGAACATTAAACAAAGCGGCCAGTTTTTAATCTTCTAATGCAACTCTCAAAGAAAGTAAAAAAAAAAAGAAAAAAGGGGGGTATCACCCAAAGGTCAATCTAATCTGCGGAGGTTACTTGACCTGATTACTGATTATACATTGCGTAAAAGGGGGCAATCCTCTTAAAAAGGACAGAAAGGAGGAGGGAAAAAACAGCTTAAGCACTTTGAAAGGATTTACCTGTATGACCAGTTTGAAAACTGTGGCTGGCTGGGAGGCTTTATGGTAAATAAAAATCACTTAAGTGTCACTGGCTGAGAAGCAAAATACTGTCATCCTTGTGCATACACTTTCCACAACGTTCGCGGGGTAGCGTGAAATTATTCAATCTACTGGTAAAACAAAAATATGTGGATGCAAATGTTTTTTTTTTCCAAGGCGCCGCCATCCCTAATGCGCACGTGGGCGTTAAATGTTAAATGTGAGCGTGCATCGGCCTCCTATAGGCGGCGGGACAAGCAATTGCGATGAATTGCATGTGGCTTGTTAGGGCCCAGATGGGTGTTTTGATTCCTTTTTTTGCGGAACAAAGAAAGAGTGAACAAACCGTAATCCCATTGTGACGAAGCCCGGGAGCCTAAAACAATCACGCCGGCGAGGGATTTGCAAGAGACTTACATAATGTGTTGCACGCTGCTGGAACACAACTGAGGTAGACTTTAACCAAAACCCTCCCAACTCACTCATCATATCACGTGTCGGCAGCACGGCTATTGTTTCATCCGGGAGAAATGTGGTATTTTTTTGGAAATGCATAATTTACTAGCAGAGCTCTTTGCGCTCAGATGGGCTCGCGTCAGTTTTTTGTTTCCTTCGGCTTGCTCTACTGTAACCTGAATGCATTGAATCTCATTTTGGAAGGAAATTAAACCATGTCGCATAATGTGCACAAAACAATAAATTGAAATGTCTACATGTCAGCACGTATTAACCAAAGGGAACGGGGCAAGCACACACACACAGGCAAACGCACACGAATTGCAATATGAACCGCTGACTGTCAAAAGCTTTATTTTTTTATTTTTTTATTCCCCTGGCTGCATGCAGCTGTAATTTTCCTTACTGTCAAAGAAAGGCCTGAGGTACTTGTTGTATCCTTTCATCAGCCTCTGGATTGTAGGAGGCAGGATTTCTCCCTCTTTCACCTCGGCATTGAGCAAGGAGCTCTCCAACAGCCTGAGAACAAAGGCAGGAAAAAGGGAAAGGGGGGAGGAAACACGGAAATACAGATGAGTTTTTTATGTCACGTCTCCTCAGGTCTTTTTTTTTTTTTTTTTTTTCAGATTTTACCAGGTCAAGATCTCTTCACAGTCCATGACTGCTCACACAAACAAAGGTAGTCAACTGAGTTCCGTGGCAAATCTTTTCTTTGAAACGTGTGTACAGGGAAGGAAGAGGCGGGAGATTAAAATGGAAATACCGAGCTGGAGAATGAATGACAGCACACACACGCTCACATGCAAAAACGCATTCTGTCTGAAATATTTGAAACCAATCTTTCCATTTTCTGGCCACTTGTCCTTGAGATTTTTTTATTACCTCGGAGCCACGCCTGGCGACATGGATGGAAAAAAAATAATTTGTGGTCACGCATTAATATATCATGCCCACGAGATAATAAACGCGTGGCTGTGAGATAATTATTGTTGTGGCTATGAGATACCACGAGATAGTCAACGCGTGTCCACGAGATAATGATTGTTGTCATTCCCACCTTAGCCTACTCTTGAATACAAAAACAGGGTATAATTACCTTTATTCGCGAATAATCAGCATCACTCCAAAACTGAAAGGTGCATACAACCATCCCACTACTGGCACAAATTAACCATATTGAGGCCAAGTTCACCATCTCATGGCCACGCGTTTATTATCTTGTGGGCACGATATAGCAATGCGTGGTCACACATTATTATTTTTTTCATCCATGTCACCAGGGGGGCTCTGAACATCACCCCTGTTGTCTCCCTTTTTGTAAAGACACTTTGAAGTGTGGGAAGCTTGCTAGCATCTGGGCCGGGGGTGGGAGGAGGAATACTCTGTGCACTGCACCCCAAGAGGCCTGCAGTGTGTGGAACGGGCTAGATAAATACAGAAGGCCTCTGTGGAAAGAGAGAGAGGGAGAGAGCCCCCAGGGCACGTGCTCAGATGTAAGCGGGGCAGAAAGGAGACGGATCTGGCCCTGTGCTCTGGCACTGCAGTCCCATCTGACACTTCGCTATGCAACCAAATAAGCAAGAGCGAGAGCGTTAACGGGGGTCGCAGTGGGTGGCTGCCTGCTTCACATTCCTGCGTCCATCCATCTTCATTGCTTTACAAGTGAAAATACAGCTGCTTGTGATTGTGTTTTATAAACTTGGATGCATCATACAGTAAATAACCTAATTTTGTGAGAGGTTTCGCCGTTGGAACCAGGGCACAGCACAGTTAGACAGTTTTGCCGACTGTGTCAAGCGGTAGTGTTTCCAGTTAGACAGCTTCTTGTGTGTCTTGTTTTTCTGCAACCTAAAATTTAGGTTTCAACAGGCTCTGTCATCATCAGTGTCAAGAGCTTCATTTATTTATAGTCCTTTAATGCCGAGTTCCACAAATGGGTGACATTAAAGGTAAAGAGTTCTTGCCAAAGCCGTTTACTCAAGGTTCTTTAATCTTCAGTATATGACAGGAAACACTTCGATGAACAAAAGTCTCCTTAGGGTCATCTCATGAAAACATACCATTTTCATTTCGCAGCTCATCAAGGTCGAGATTCCATCACAATTCTAGCCCTGAGATACAGTCCCACTGCAAAGCCATTTAATCAGTTTTATTCAAAGGAAAACGGCTGTGTGTGTGTGTGTGTGTGTGTGTGTGTGTGTGTGTGTGTGTGTGTGTGAGGTGCACACCTGCACATACACACAATGGGATGCGGTTTATTTTTTTTGTTCTTTCTCTTCAGGCATTAAGAAAAACAAAACAACTGGCGTTTTGTCACTTTTTGTCACTTTAAAAGGCATTAAGCAACAAACACCCACTGAGTGAGCAAGGAACAGCCTGGTGACGATGTAGGTTCTTTTTCATTCCTGACCTTACATAAGACCCATAACCTGCTGCAAGATCTGGAGTCTCCATTTTTTCAAGGTGGGCCCGTCTGGATCTGTGTTATCCAGTCTGAGTCATGCAGGACAAATCAAAGCCCTTTGAAGACAAAGCCACAGCCAGGCAGCTTCTGTGATAGTTGGCGATTAACTCACAGAAAAAAGGGAACTACTTCAAGCTTGTAAGCATTGTCTACCACGCTACGGAGACTGTCCTACTGGAAGGCTTTGAAGTCAGCAAATCGCAGGGCCGAGACGTGCCGAAAGGAAACTTCAAGCAGTCAACCAACTGCCTTAACTGTCGGATTTGTCTGTTTTCAGTGTGATAGACAGCAAGCTCACTTATGTGTCAGATTTAATGTTTGTTTTAATGGAATCCAGCATGTCAGTTTACATTACAGTCGCAGCAGGACAAGATACAGAGAACTGCGAGCATATGCCAACAAACATTCATAAATTAACTCATGTTTCACTTAGGCTTTTGGGCATTTGCCAGTGGCTGCTTTACTGGATCAGATGGTGATCAGATTAATTTGACTTTGACCAAAAAGTCTGGATCATCTGAACTTTTCTTTGAGCCATTTGTCTGGGATGCAATTATGACATAATGTAAGACGTAGTGACCCTGTGGTGTCCGAACTACACAGCGACCCAAATCAATATTGGCTATCAAAAGAATAAATGGCCACTCATCCCAAATCATCTTTTGTTTTGTTGTGCTTTTTTGTTCTTTTATGTTCTTTGTTGTTTGCTCTTGACCGATATTCTGGGTAATCATATGGATTGTACAGGACAGGCCAAATAACCCATGGCTCCTTTTTTGGTTTACAGATAGGCTTATTTTTTGTTGTTAAAGTATATATTGTGCAAATTTGTACGTTTTTTTTTTTTTTGTCAGTTGAAAGCACACGATTTCAGCATTTTACACTGTCATTCTCTAATTTGCATGCACAAGAACAAAATGATTTTTATTGACATTTAGGATGAATACACATTTGCACGCGGGTGATTTTCTAATGAGTATGCAGATCCACCTCTAGAGATATCCAAGGGAAAGGCTGCTCTAGTGCTGCAACTCATTCTTGGTAGGCGTCAGAGGTCACAAAAGTCAAAAAGACAGGAAAGTCTTCCCAAAAAAATTAAACAAAATGAAAAAAAAAACAACTCAGGGCATGTTTCACCTTAGCATGTCAAATCAGCTTAAGGAGTTTGCGTAACTCACGCCCACTGTACTGTTGCCATGCTGCATAAAGTCTCACTTACATGGCTGCCAGCCTGAAGTCAGTGATGCTGCTGACAGCGCTCAGCCTCAGGCATATTGAACCCTCAATCTGGGTCGCAGCCTCTTGTGACTGCCATTTCCAGTCTGTATACTATGGGGCGCCGTTTGTAAAGTTTGTCATGCTTAAAATAACAGCAACATTTTGTCACATTTAGCTTCAAATCGTGTTTTGAAAAAATTGTGTGCATTTTTGAAAGTCACTTTTTTTCTCTCTCTCTTTCTCTCTCTCTCTTTCATGCAAAATATGTACCACGGGATTGATTTTCTAACACTCACTGACATCAGCGTCATCATTCATCTCTGACATTTGTCAGAGTTCAGCACTTTGACTATGAAGTGCTATTTAATACCTCATAAGGTACATGTAAAGAGTTGCTAGAAGTAAACAGAGACCTGTGTTTGTGTCCACCGAACAGTTGCTGACCACTGAGCCCTCAGCTATCCTGACTCAATGAATAATAAATGAAGCGGACCCTTTGAGCATTTCAGACCCTCTTACTATTATCTAATCCTGGTTATTAATATGTAGCTTGGTTCGTAACAAAGAATGGTTTTCCGTTGTGTGTTGCAGAGGCAAACAAAAACGAACACTAGCTCGCGTTCATGGTTCCATTCAAAGATAGAGAGAAAAAGAAACCTCTCATTTGTATGTGTTGTGCCATTCCACCTTCCCTTATTGAATGCAAAGTCTGAGAGGGCCACTGTTTCCCAGAATGCAAGCTGACAAACATGACAAACCCACCTGGCAGCCTATCAAGAATCACAAGAGGACACACAGCTGAACGGCTCACTTGTTTTTGTTTTTTTTGGACGGTTTGAATGGATTTACAATTCCTGCTTGATGACTGTGTTTCAAATGTTCTCAAAAGAAATATGTAAACATTATTGAAACATTAGAATTATGGCGCAATTTACGCCAAACACTGTCATAGTGTGGCAGGTCTGTCTGTCCCTCGGTATCTCCTCAGACTTTTACACGCGTGGCTGATCCTTGGGCTGCTTGGAGGTGTGAAAGTGTGTTTGTTTTTTGTTTGTTTTTTGTTTTTTTTCTCAGTGATTTCTGATGGACTGACAGCCACTCCAGGGTGTAACCTGCCTCTGACCCACTGCACGCTAGGATGAGCTCCAGCCTCCGCAAGCCACACCCTGTTGACAGACTGGCTGGTAATGAATATATGTATCAGGAGTGTTTACGTTTCTCGACTTTAATAAAGTTTGGATAATCAGATTCGCTGGTGCATAATGTTGGTTTAACATTGTATCTCTCCAGGGAAGAGCATAGACATGAACAATGAAAATAAAAACTAATGTAGCATTTATGACAAATGAAGCTGTTTGAGGATGACTGCACAAAGTACATACAAAACTCTTAAAATAACTTTAGAAATTATGAGATAAGCTCAGGTTAATGGCTCCAACTCAACAAGAGTTGAAAGACTACATCCTGTTACGTCTCTGAGGGCTTGATTTGTCATTTCACTTTATGCAGATATGTGAAGACACGTCACACTTTGGATCTCAGCACCATTCTAAGGCGATAAACAACAATTCCCATGTGACTTTGTCACACCTGGGCTGAGCTGAGAAATGCCAACAGGAAATGATGATCTGTCTTCATCAAAATCAAATGATTTGTTTATATTATATGATATGCTACTTATATTGTTAATGGTTAATTTGGTTAATTTGGTCTGGTTGTTTTTTTCATCTTCCGTCTCATCTTTCACCCGTCACTTGCAGCATCAATGACTGCATCCATGCTTTGACTGTTTCATGATAAAACCAATAGGCCAAACTGTTACATGAACCATGTGGTTGCTAGCAACTGTATCCACAGTGAGCGATGTATGTAAAAGCATTGGCGACACTTTAGCGGCAATTTAGGAAAGACAATCAGGCATTGTAATGTAAGAGCTACGGATGGACCAGAAAATCACCAATTAACAGTTTGAACTTTGAAGTGGGTCACACCAGTTCAGACATCCTGGCTTCCTTTAGCGCGAGTTCAAATAAAGATTGCTTATAAACAGAAGATTCTCCAAAAATATTTTACTTCTAAAGCTAACTTTAAGAACTTCATAAAAAAAAAAAACCACTGACTGAGCAGTGAACCAGATTCAACTGCATTAGCTGTGAGCGTAACTTTTAGCAATGCTAATGTACTGTATATAGCCACTTTACCCTGTCAAGCCTCGCTGGGTTAGATAGGAGATGTACGTACATGAGGAAATATTGAAGATTGGCTCTCCATGTTGGCAAGTGAGACAGAGATAATAAAACCACAATTTACATGTAAAAGTTCATTCATTCATTCATTCATTCATTCATTCATTCATCTTCTATACCCGGTTATTCCTATTCAGGGTCACGGGGGTCTGCTGGAGCCTATCCCAGCTGTCTTAAGGCGAAGGCAGGATACACCCTGGACAAGTCGCCAGTTCATCACAGGGCCACATAGAAACAGACAACCATTCACACACACATGCACACCTACGGACAATTTAGAGTGTTCAACTGACCTCACATGCATGTTTTTGGACTGTGTATAAGTATATGTGAGAAAGTGAGCGATCTCCGCCTCCCATTCTCACTGTCTCCCCCACGAGGACGCGGCGGCGTGGCGTTGCCCACGCGGGACAGCGAGCGGAAGAGACGCTGTTTTACGCGCACACACGCGCGCACGCACGCACGCACACACACACACACACACACACACACACACACACACACGCACACGTGGTTGGGTAGTAGATTTTTTTATTGTATTAATACTGTTCGTGTGCCCGGCCGTGCTTTGGGGCGGGGGGACGTGTGGCACGAGCAGGGTGTCGGCGTCGGGAGCGCGGAGCACCGCGACTCCCATTCTTTTTCATTAACAACCAGTAACAGTTAGTGCACTGCTCCATCATCTCCCACCATCTTCTGTTCCACCCTAGACACTATGCTGCTCACACACGTCTCACCTGCATCTGTTTGGTCCCGGTCGGCTCCGCTGCTCCTGGGCGGAAGCGCGCGCCGCTGCAGGGGTGGGGTTTTATGGAGCGCCGGGCTAAGTGGCGTAGCCCATTGCCGTCAAGGGGGGTGTTGGTTTTTGTTTGGATTAATGATTAAGGGGATAATGTAGGGTTTATTTGTATTTAAGGGTTTGTATGTTTAGGGGGAAGTAGGGTGTTTATTGAAGGGTGTATTTCTTTGGGTTATTGGTTTTGTTTGCAATGTTTTATTTTTTTTTCGCAAGGTCCCCACAGTTAGTGGTGTGGCCCAAATTATTGGCCGGCTGGTGGGTATAAAGGGGCTCATTTTGGTGTGGGAAAGGAGCTGGCTAGTCTGGTGTGAGACTAGGGAACTGAGAAACCTGTTGTCCTGTCGCTTTGCTTATGGATTTGTTCTTTTGGGTTAAAAGAATAAAAGTTTTTTTGTCCTGTATTTGACGCTGCCTGCCTCCTCCTTCGACTCCACCACCTCAATCCGGTCGGCCCAGATCCCCTTTTTCGTGGGGAGGCCACTTTGCCCCTCCACATTTGGTGGCAGTGGTGGGATCTGTGGCGCCACCGAGGAAGCTGGAGAGGCGAAGGACAACCCGGACGAGCGGGAAGCGAGGCCGTGGAGTGCAAGACGGCCGGGCCTGGAGGATGGAGAGCGCCAGGCTGGCGCAGGAGGAAAACGAGGAGGAAGCTGAGAGCCAGTCAGGCGGTGAGGCCCAGGCAGCTGGTGAGGACCAGCCGCAGGCATGCGATCTGACCACCTTGCACCAGCTTCTGATGAGGACCCTGCAGACCCAGGAGAGGGAGGCGCTGAAGCAAGAGCAGCGCTGGAAGGGGTCCAGGTCCAACTGAACCAGCTCCGGGAGGACGTGGATGCTGACCGCGGCGCCCACCACAACCCCCACGGTGCTGCCCGAGGGGCCCTCGCAGCAGCCGCCCTGGTCCCCTTAGCAGCTCCTGTGGTTCCAGATTCCCGGCAACAGCAGCCCCAGCGGCCTTGGCCCCAGCAGCAGCTGTGGCACCAGCATCGACACCAGCAGCGCCAGTGACCTGGTCCAGGCGGCAGTTCCTCGGCTGGAGGAGGAGATGACATCGAGCAGTACCTCACCACCTTCGAGCGGCTGGCCCTGGCATACCGCTGGCCAAGACAGGAGTGGGCGGTGCTACTGGTGCCCTACCTGTCTGGCCGGGCGCGTACTGCCTATGTGGCCATGGATCTGGACGAGGCGACGGATTATGATCGGGTGAAGGAGGCCATCCTTCACAAGTACGAGATCAACGAGGAGGTGTACCGCAGGAGGTTCCGGGAACCGGACACCAGGCCTGGAGAGACACCTCGGGAATTGTACACCCGCCTCAAAGACATCTTCAACAAGTGGATCCGGCCGGCAACCAAGACGATCCATGAGGTCTCAGAGACACTCATCCTGGAGCAGTTCCTCCGGACTCTGGCACCTGCCATCAGGGTCTGGGTGAAGGAGCACGATCCGCAGGATGGCCAGCGAGCGGCAGAGCTCGTGGAAAACTTCCTGGCAGCTCGGCGGGGACACAAGACCTTCCGGGTGGAGGCGCAGCCAAGACCCGCAGCTCGAGGTAGGTCTGAGGGGTTTGGTCATGTGAGTGGTTCAAAGGCTAGCGAGCCTGGTAGATGGCCTGCCCGAACAACGCACCCACCAGCTAGGCCCAGAGACACACCAGAGCAGAAGCCAGGGGGACCAGTGGTTTGCTTCTACTGCCGTCAGGAAGGCCACATTAAGCCGGAGTGTCCCCACAGGAAGCCCAAACCATCAAGCCATTGTTGTGTCCCACGACCGGAAGGGGGGCATACAGACTTGGTAGGCAGGCTACAGACAGCCCCAGTCCTGTTAAATGGAAATCCAGCCATTGCTCTGCTTGACACTGGGAGCACACAGACTCTAGTGCAGCCCCATTTAGTGGACAAGAGAGACTTTGTGCGGGTGGGAAACTGAGGGTTTTATGTGTGAATGGGGATGAACACGAGTACCCAGTGGCTGAAGTTTATCTAGAGGTTGGAGGCAAACTTACCAGATGGCAGTGGGTGTGGTTGAGGACTGAGCCATCCCGTTGTCATTGGCCAGGACATCCTGGTTCTGCCCGAGCTGGTGCGAGCTAGCCGGCCAGTCAGTATGGTGGTGACGAGGTCGCGGAGCAGAGCACAGGGCCGTCAAGAGTCCACTGGTGAGCCCGAGTCCAACACCCTCATGGAGATGCCTTTTGCTGGCGAGGACATCTTAGCGCCAGTGAGAAACAGGGGTAAGAAGTCCCGCAGACAACGCAGGCAGGATAGGCTGGTAGGGACGGTTGAAAGGAACCCAGAGCTACCACCTACCCAGCTAGACGAGGAGTGGGGGGAAGTTCCTGATAATTTCGGACAGCTCCAGAGGGAGGACCCCACCCTGCAGACTGCCTTTGAAAAGGTGACTCATGTCAACGACGTCCGGACGGATGTGCGACCTTCTCTGGCTGGAGAAGGTTACATTATTAGAGAAGGACTATTATATTTCCAGACGGGAAAGGGTGGGGCTGAGCAGCTGGTGGTGCCGAAGCAGCTCAGGAACCGGGTGCTTGCAATGGGCCACAAGATCCCGTGGGCTGGCCATCTCAGCAATACCAAGAGCTATGAGAGGGTCGCAACCAGGTTTCGGTGGCCTGGTCTCTACTCAGATGTGCTGGCCTACTGCAAGTCCTGTCCGGAATGCCAGCTGACCAGCAAGAGAAAGGCGAGCCCTTACCCTCTTCAACCACTTCCGGTCATCGAGGTGCCCTTTACCCGCATCGCCATGGACATCGTGGGTCCCCTGGAAAGAACACAGGCGGGATACAGGTACATCTTGGTAGTCTGTGACTACTCCACCCGGTATCCCGAAGCCTTTCCCCTGCGCAAAGTTTCTGCTCGCTCCATCGCACAAGCTCTGTTGCAGCTGTTTTCCAGGGTGGGGATCCCCCAGGAAGTCCTGACTGACCAGGGCACGGCGTTCCTGTCAAGGACTTTGAGGCAGGTGTATGGGCTGTTGGGCATAAAAGGCATCAGAACCACTCCATACCACCCTCAGACCGATGGCCTGGTGGAGCGGTACAACCAGACACTAAAAAGCATGTTGAGGAAGTTTGTGGCAGCCAACGGGAAAGACTGGGACAGCTGGCTGCCCTACTTGCTCTTTGCATACCGTGAGGTCCCCCAGGCCTCCACGGGGTTTTCACCTTTCGAGCTGCTTTTTGGTCGACAGGTTCGAGGTCCCCTGGACGTCCTGAGGGAAGCCTGGGAGGGACCCGGGACGCCCAGGACCCGCAGCATCGTGGCCCATGTCCTCCAGATGAGGGACAGGATGGAGGAGATGGCGGACCTGGTGCGGACGAACCTGGAGCAGGCCCAGGTGCAGCAGAAGGCCTGGTACGACAAGGCAGCCCGGCAAAGGAGCCTTCAACCAGGTCAGAGAGTTCTCCTCCTTCTGCCAACCACCGAGAACAAGCTGCTGGCCAGGTGGCAGGGGCCTTACGAGGTGGTGCGGAGGATGGGGCCGGCCACCTACGAAATCGACATGCCTGGGAGGAGGAAACCCCGGCAGACGTTTCACGTCAACCTCCTGAAAGAGTGGCAGGAGAGGCCGCCGGAGTTACAGCTCAGGGTGCAGGCTGTGGCGGAGGAGGTGGAGAGCCCGAGCAGTTCTTCCCCACGGGCCAGCAGGCTGGCACCCGGACCTGTCTCACCTGACTTCCAGCCAGCAGAGGGAGCTGGAGGGCATCATCCCCGCAGGCCTTTTCCAGAGAGGCCAGGCATCACCTCGGTGGTGGAGCATGCCATCTCCTGAAGGACAACACTCCAGCGAGGCGGCGGATGTACCGGGTGCCGGAGCGGCTCCTGTCCTCCCTCAAGAAGGAGGTGGAGGAGATGTTGGCCTTGGGAGTGATCGAGAGGTCCTCCAGTGAGTGGAGCAACCCGGTGGTGCTGGTGCCCAAGAAGGACGGCACCATGCGGTTTTGCATCGACTTCGGTACCTCAACACTCTCTCCTACTTGACGCTTACCCCATGCCGAGACTCGAGGACTTGATCGAGCGCCTGGGGAAGGCGTCCTACATCACCACGTTGGACCTGTGTAAAGGCTACTGGCAGGTGCCCTTGGCACAGGAGGCCAGGCCTTACACAGCCTTCCGGACCCCTCAGGGACTTTTCCAGTTTGTCGTCATGCCCTTTGGATTACATGGAGCACCAGCCAGCTTCCAGAGGCTGATGGACATTGTGCTGGCTGGTACGGACTCCTTCGCGGCCGCCTACCTGGATGACGTGGTGGTGTACAGCGCCACCTGGGAGGACCATCTGCGTCATCTGGGGGAGGTCTTGCGGCGCATCCAGCAGGCGGGCCTGACCATCCACCCACAGAAGTGCACCCTGGCGAAGGAGGAGGTGCGTTACCTTGGCCATGTGCTGGGCCGGGGTGTGATCAGGCCACAGAAGGACAAGGTGCAGGCGGTGCTGGACTGCCCGAGGCCCCGGACCAAGAAGGATGTCCGGTCTTTCCTGGGTCTGGTGGGCTGGTACCGCCGGTTTGTGCGGACATGGCCCGGCGGGCTGCACCATTGTCCCGACCTGACCCGAAATCGGGCTCCTCCCAGGTCCAGTGGGGGAGGAACAGGAACGAGCATTCCAGGACTTAAAGGGAGCCCTTTGCAAGGATCCGGTGCTCCAGAGCCCTGACTTGGGAGCCCTTCACTGTCCAGACTGATGCCTCGGGGTCGGTCTTGGGGCAGTGCTGCTTCAGGGTGAGGGGACAACCAGAAGCCAGTGGTGTTCATCAGCCGCAAACTGTTTCCTCGGGAGACCAGGTGCACGCAGCGGTGGAGCTGGAGTGCCTTGCGGTGAAGTGGGCACTGGACACTCTGAAGTACTACATGCTGGGAGAGACTTCACGCTGGAGACCGACCACCGCGCCTTGCAGTGGCTGGGCCGCATGAAGGACTCCAACGCACGAGTTACCCGCTGGTTCCTGGCGTTACAACCATACCGCTTCACGGTGAAGTACCGGGCGGGGGCCCAGAACACAGTGGCAGACTTCCTGTCTCGCCACCCTGTTGGCGAGACTCCAGAAGGGGAGGGAAATGTGAGAAAGTGAGCGATCTCCGCCTCCCCTTCTCACTGTCTCCCCCACGAGGACGCGGCGGCGTGGCGTTGCCCACGCGGGACAGCGAGCGGAAGAGACGCTGTTTTACGCGCACACACGCGCGCACGCACGCACGCACGCACGCACGCACGCACGCACACACACACACACACACACACACACACACGCACACGTGGTTGGGTAGTAGATTTTTTTATTGTATTAATACTGTTCGTGTGCCCGGCCGTGCTTTGGGGCGGGGGGACGTGTGGCACGAGCAGGGTGTCGGCGTCGGGAGCGCGGAGCACCGCGACTCCCATTCTTTTTCATTAACAACCAGTAACAGTTAGTGCACTGCTCCATCATCTCCCACCATCTTCTGTTCCACCCTAGACACTATGCTGCTCACACACGTCTCACCTGCATCTGTTTGGTCCCGGTCGGCTCCGCTGCTCCTGGGCGGAAGCGCGCCGCTGCAGGGGTGGGGTTTATGGGCGCCAGGCTAAGTGGCGTAGCCCATTGCCGTCAAGGGGGGTGTTGGTTTTTGTTTGGATTAATGATTAAGGGGATAATGTAGGGTTTATTTGTATTTAAGGGTTTGTATGTTTAGGGGGAAGTAGGGTGTTTATTGAAGGTGTATTTCTTTGGGTTATTGGTTTTGTTTGCAATGTTTTATTTTTTCGCAAGGTCCCCACAGTTAGTGGTGTGGCCCAATTGGCACCGGCGGCTGGTGGGTATAAAGGGGCTCATTTGGTGTGGGAAGGGAGCTGGCTAGTCTGGTGTGAGACTAGGGAACTGAGAAACCTGTTGTCCTGTCGCTTTGCTTATGGATTTGTTCTTTTGGGTTAAAAGAATAAAAGTTTTTTTTGTCCTGTATTTGACGCTGCCTGCCTCCTCCACTCGACTCCACCACCTCAATCCGGTCGGCCCAGATCCCCTTTTTCGTGGGGAGGCCACTTTGCCCCTCCACAGTATAATATAATAATCTGCAATACAATTACAATTGTATTGCCTTTATTTGCCTTTTGGCCAGATTGAAATGTGTTATTCCCAAAGTAAAACAAGAGCCCAGAGTGTTAAAACACACAACTAGTACAGGACAGTCATTCACTGTGTGCCCGGCCGTGCTTTGGGCGGGGACGTGGCAGAAGCAGGATTAACAGTTTGAACTTTGAAGTGGGTCACACCAGTTCAGACATCCTGGCTTCCTTTAGCGAGTTCAAATAAAGATTGCTTATAAACAGAAGATTCTCCAAAATATTTTACTTCTAAAGCTAACTTTAAGAACTTCAAAAAAAAAAACCACTGACTGAGCAGTGAACCAGATTCGTGGGAGTACTTTGCCCCTCCACTGGGTTAGATAGGAGATGTAGTATAAGTATAATAATAATCTGCTTATTACAATTGTATTGCCTTTATTTGCCTTTTTGGCCAGATTGAAAATGTGTTATTCCCAAAGTAAAAACAAGAGCCCAGAGAGTGTTAAAAACACACAACTAGTACAGGACAGTCATTTCACTTCCACCTAGTAGTATAGGAGAGAAAACATGTTAGTGCGACAAAAGAGCCTTTATTTGTAGATAAAGGAAAAGTCCATTATTTTCAGTGACTGAAGTTCTTGAGTCACTTAGTTACTCAAACAGTCAACCAGAGAGCGAGAAAACCTATTCACACACAAGCGCCACCCATTCCCAATTCCCAATCATTCATACCACTCAGTTGAAATTAGAAAATTTTGGAATTTGGTTGTTAAAACAGACTGAGAGATCAACACTTCTCAAAGGGAGAATAAGTGATTCACTCATTTTGAGTGAATCAGGGTCTGGCTACACTGAAGCAACACAGGGAATCGTTCATTCACTTGCTCAGTCTCATGGTATGGAGGGAAAGTGGCAATTAAAACGAGAAGGCAGAGCTGTAGCTTTCCCCACAAAGCTAACATTGGAATTGATAATACACAAATGCACTTACAAAATCAGTCGTACAATATTGACATGTGTGGTTTTTTATGTGCAGTTAGTTAGCCAGCGGAAGAAGGGACATGGTCATGACTCACAAGTCAGTAAACAAAACAAAAAAACAACAACTGTGGAGCTTTAAATGATTCGTTCATGACGAGCACATCAATTCTATCCAGACTGCCATGACAGTAAGAAAAACACAGTCTTTGACAATACACCCTCATGGTCAACATCTTGAGTCACTGAAAGCTGCTTTGAACCTTTACTCTTTTCCATCTTTGGGAATGACATTCTGTACGTACAAAAAAAATAAATAAAAATGCAAATATGGCTATATACATGGATGATACCACAGTGCATGTGTCCGCAGATAGTATTGAATCTGTTAACAATTCACTACAACAAAAGTTGATGCTGGTATCTCACTGGATAGGAAAGAATAAGTTTAAGTTTAAGTTTAATAAGTAACACTAAATGTCCTGAAGACTAAATTTATTGTTTTAGGTTCTAAGCATACTCTGAGGTCTGATCCTGTACTATGAACAGGTCAAAAATGTCAAATTGTTAGGAGTGACTGTTGACAAAACATTATCTATATATTTTTAAACATTATCGATATTAAAAATGTCATGTTTATAATGAACAGTGAAATCACTAATATTAGAAAAAGTACATATCTGCTGAATGACACAACTGTTAAATTATTAATTAAATATCTAGTCTTGTCTCATCTGGACTATTGCTCAACAGTTTGGTCCTGTGTCACTCCTGCTCTCCGCTGAGGAGCAGTGTTGCTTGCATGGCAAGCTGTCTGGGATGATGGTGGAGGAGAGGCTACTATGCAGCCTCATTCTCTCTTTGAGAAGCATCTGTATTTAATGCACACCTAGCTTCTTGTTTATGCAGCTGCTACCAACAAACAATTGGCACAGCCATTAAACCATGCTAGCCGTGGGTGATTTTACTCTGCCTATGCCCAGGACCAATGCACTGGAACCACGCCCCCCATATCGAATAGCAAAAATTAAAATGGCAAGTTTAAAAAAATAAATAAATAAATAAAAGATAAGATTAAAGCAAGCAGCTGTCAAAAGAGAAATTAGGATCGATCTGGTACAAATCATGTACTGAAATATAAATAGGAGGTACATTCTAAATATAATATGAATGTATTTTGATTAATGGGTGTTTTGTAATGTAGATTACAAATGTTGCAAATATGTGTTTTTTTAAGTACTTGGACTGCATGCTGTGAGAGGAACAATCACATAAGTTAGGTCATAAGTGGATATGGGTCTTGTTGAAGTAGCAATTATTGTCGCTTAGGATGTTTGTGTTTAGATTTTGGTTATTCATTTATTTGACTTTCTGTTTTTGTTTTGCTTTGGGTTTTGAACTTAATTATTATAGGACATTTGGTAAATATCTTCACCCATTTTGACTTGTAATTATTGTAATGTCTTGTTTGTTTTTGTGTGGGAACCAGGAAGAATAGTCTTCACATTGTGAAAACTAATGGGGATCCTTGTTAAATAAACAATAAACACACAACAGGTAACGGTTTGATTGCACAACTATATCTATTTCTTCCAGACAAGTGTGTGTGGATTCAGCAATGTTACAACTCTGTTTTTCCCAAATGACTGTCTTAAATTATGCTCAGTTTCATTACAATTTAGATGAAATTAGGCACACCAAAAAGGTTTTACAACTAAATTAAACGTCTTTTTTTTTCACAGTGACTTTATGACATTTTCTATTCCATACATTCCACGGCCTACAGGCTTCTGTGATGCGTCTCCTCTTTTTTTTTTTCTTCTTTCTGACGCTGGAAGCGTCGTTGGATGCGCTGGGGGAGAAACTGGTTCAGACAGAGCAACGTAAGGGTGACGGGGTAGCAGGGAGTGGAGCGCTCAAACCCTGTGGGAGGTTGCGCCTTTTCAGATCTTGTTTCATGACATTGCCTTCCAAAAGACGCCCCGTCTCACACAACTCGCTTTCCCCTTCCTCACTCACTCAATCTGCAGCAAATACAAGAACATGAGTTCATGTGGCGCTCGCGCATTTCACAACAGATTAATTCAGTTTAACACGACCCCCCACAGAGAGCTGACAAACTCCCTCCCCGTGAACCTCCTTCTTCTTCAATGGCCTTCTTCCGTTCTCTCGCCCACTCAGCAGAACGTACAACGCCAATCTGCTCTGCAGTCCTCTGTCGCTGAATCACAGCGTCCCCCAGCTACCCCAAAAACTCCCTCAGCGGCATTCCTCTCTGGTATGTCGCACCACCGTGAGAGGCACTCAAACATATGTTTACTTTGGACTCATGGGGAGCAATTTGATTAGATTTTCATACCCAGGAGCATGCACGGCTCACCTGTGCACAGCAGGATCTAATAAGCTCTGTTGCTCTTTATAACTACCCCAGGGGTGAACAGGTTCTCTGATACATTTTCATTTACATTTTCGAAATGATGTATAAGTCAATACTGGTTCAAGTCTTTCACATAAAGGGAAAGCATTGCTGTGATTACTGTTCTTTAAATAGTATTCCATTTAAGTATTTCAAATCAATTCAATTGTTAGATAATGCAAGGCGGAACATATGAAGACAGATCTGAAAGTGAGTAAAAAATAAATAAATAACAAGGGTCTGTAGTACATTATTTCTGGATGAAGTCACTGTGAATGTGCCCCTTGAACTGACGACAAAACGTAGGAAGATAGGCAGAGCCATGGCTGGGACTGTATTGACTTTTGCACAGTGTGAAATTTCCAGATTCACGTTAATTCAGTGGCAAAGCCCACTCACAATGTGCAAAGCAACAATAATCCTGTTATCTAAATCAGATTCCCTTCCCTTCTTTCTTTCATTATCTCTAACACAGCATCATCTGTGTTGAAGTTTGAGCTGATTCTTCTACTGGGATCTTTTCCATGCAACACAAACATGCTGTTTCTCAGAAGGCAATCATAAGAATTTGGCTTGTTTCATTGATAAGATTTTACACCGTCAGGTGTGTGGTGACGGTGGAAAAAACATCTGTTCAAGGACAGTAATAGCCTTGGTGTGTCTAATGTTTATTATTTTTATTATTATTTTTATTATTATTAATAATAATAATAATAATAATAATAATAATAATAATAATAATAACCAACTTTCAGATCTGATAGAATACATATCAATACATATAAATACAAATAGATCCGTTGGTCCGTTTTGTCTCTAAAAGACTGAAAATATGCCACCTCAGTACAGTGAAGCATTCCACTCTCCAGTGACAGGCAGGTAAGACACTGAGTATCGGCTCAATACTCAAGATGTGCCAGATATGTTTGATCCCCACTGGATGTTTCAGCTGTCGGGTTCCGTTAATTGTCTTTTCCTATTCTTCTGTGGGGAGTATTCATCCTATGGCACTGTGAAATGGGATTTGAAGGAAGTTGCTGCCGCTCTCACATACAGAGATTAATTCCCCGCTCATCTGGGACTTCGGTTACTTCGTCAGACCCCTCAGCGATGCGCCTCACTCCCGGAGATGCAGAGGCAGGCAACCAGACACCACAAAGAAAGTCCTCCTGGGTTCATGTCACAGGCTTCTGTGGATAAAAGCAGCTGTTTCTGCCTTTCATGCTGCCCAAGGCAGCTCTCTAAGCCCCTCCACATTGGAAAATAGTCCATTTACTGTTTTAATGGGAAAAAGTGGACGGGAAGAAATATGTGACTTTGGATTTCAAACAAATGGAAAAGTGCCACTTTGTTTCATGGCAATGGGGAGGAGATTGGTGTCACAATGTAGCATATGAAAAAGAGCCTAAGTATTTTTTTCACTTAATGCAGAGATGCAATCTTATGATCACTTGGCATATCTCTGTCTTTATCGCCGTGTCCATTCAATTATTGTTGTCAGTTTCTCATTAATAACCCTGGGCAGGAAACATTCTCTGATGATTACTGAAGGTGTGGAATGAGGTTTGTCATTGAGGCACTCTATCATATCCCCTCCAGCCAATTACACTGAAATATTGCTCACTTTGCATTTGCACTGTTACATCCAGACAGCGTTCAAACAATTGAAGCAGAAACAGCAAAACCACAGACCAACCAGCAGATAAACAGATCACACGATTCAATTTTTTGCGCTTTGTAACATCCCTATTTGTTAAGCTTGCCATTAATCTCCACCAGCAACTGGTTTTTCCTGGTCTCCTCAGAATTTCCACTTAAATAACTACAACAAATGATGTGACAGGTGAGAAAGAAATGGCAATGTGCCATCTTTGCCCTCCTGGAATTGTCAATTCAAAGTGATTAAAATGCTTTGTCTCCTGATAGGTCTCTGAATAAACAAACTGGACCCGCTATCATTGCAAACAATTCTTATACACTACTGTCAGACTTGTTACTTATCACAGAGTGCTCTGCAGAACTGCAATAAAAGTAAATGATTACGTTTCCATTCAGAATTGGTTTTCTGACTGCTTTACCTTTACGTCAATCCTATTACTCACGCTGTCGTCCTCTGACAGCAAACCAGACACACAGATTTAAACTGAACTGACAGTAAGTGACTCAAAATGTCTGGACAGTCAAGGAGCCAAACAGTGTGTGTCACGGTGGGATTGTGTCATCCAGAGTTCTGTTGACTGAGCTCATCTTTACTGACCAGCTCACTACATATTGAAGTCCCCCCCCGGCCCTTAACTCTGTCACATCCAAACACGCAAGATAGCCTTCAGTGATGTCAAAGTCCCCTTGCTGTCACACCGTGCTTGACCTTTTCTTTGGTGAAACTGACAGCTTACACCTGACGCAAGGGCTCCAGGTGGTAATGCCAGCTTAAAAACAAAAGCACTTACTAAGGTGAAAAAGAATGGCTTGGGGAAAGTTAGAGGTTTTTGCGCTAGATTTCTAATTCCAAATGCTGCAATTGGGCGACTGCCACCTCCTGAGGTGGCACAGATATGGCAGCTTTACTGGATGGATGGATGGAATGTTAAGACCTGTGTGTGTTCCTGCTGTTCTGATGCCAAAACGTCCTTCATAAATCTGGGTGTGACCCCAAGGATTGGAGCAGAATAACTTGACAACACAGAAATGATAGAGGGCTGGTTATGAAATCTGACTTGTGTGTCGCTATTATCCGCAGTGAGACTTTAAATTTAAAAAGGGTTTAAATTCCTAAAAAGTGAAAAATTCAATTGAAAAAAAAAAGTATGTAAGAGACTCTAAAATCAGGACACTTTAATCTGTAGCTCTTTCATAAATATTACCATATTACCATCTGGTTTATGTAGATAAACATCTGGTGACACTAATCCTCCATTCGGTTGCCATGAGACCATTATGAAAAGTGAATGAGCGCCTGCTGATGATGTAATGGAAAGATTCCCAGTCCAAGGGCCAAATGTTGAGTGGGAAATGATGGTGATATCGCATTTTGTTTGCTTTTACTATACTCATGAAGGATGCTTCCCTCATTGCTTCAAACAGATCTTCTGTTTCATCTATTTTGGGTCGCCCCAGGTGAATCTTTCCCAGATCTTAATCATCTTCCGAGTTTGTCACAATTAACTTGCTTCATTTGATCATACTTTGCTTTAATCTTTGCCGCAACCTTTCCAACTTTTGGATTACTTTGCTCTTGCACCACTACCAAGTTTGCAGGGCTTGCACCTGTTTTTCTACTAATGAAAAATATGTGCATGCACACAATTTTGCATTGGGGATGTTCTTTTGTGTGAACTTAATGTACAGTTGTGTTTGCTCAAACAAAAAATTTTTAAAAATGTTAAAAATTGTAAAAGCTTTATTTTATTAATTCGAAAACATTTGCATTAAGTTTTGAATATTGTTTATATAGTACTAAATCACATCCAAAGGTGTCTTAAAGTGCTTTAATCAGGAGAAAACCAACTGAAAGCCGCAAATGCCAGTTACAGTACCAATCGGTGAACAAGCTCGTAATTCTAAAGCAAGTCGCCCAGAAGTTCAGTTGGAGTGGGTAAATAGGTTGCTAAAACAAAAGAAGTTTTAACTCAGGATTTAGATTAGATTAAGTTGGTTCCAATTTAAGACAAAAACAAAAACATGTTCAGTGTGTAGGGGCCCTTGGATATCACTGGGATGCTGAGATAGGAGTCACTGTAACACAGAACTCTAACTTGGCATCGATCCTTATTTATGCTTGTGTTCAAACATTCAACTACAGCTCAGCCACAGATTAAATCAAAACCAAGACTCCACAATTTAGATCCTAATCTTGCAAATTAAGATTAAAGATATATCTGATTTATTCCCAAGCATTTAACTTCAGCACAACTAGGCCACTTTATGGGAATAAAAAGAGGTTTCATGTTTATCCATCCATGTGAAAGTGTTATTTGAGAACAATCAGGGCTTTCCATGGAAATAAAATAACACCACCACTGCCATCTACACTTCTTCTGACCAAAAGAAGGTTCAGCACTGTCATATCTCATGAGTTATCCAACATGTGTGTACGTGTTCATTAATTAGAGCATTAAAGGTCTGTGGGGAGATGTTGCATGACTCTAAATCCCATTTTCCTTCTGGGTGCACAAACTGGCTTGAAGACTTACCAGGCCAATCCAGTCTGAATGGAGGGAGACATGGAAGATTTATGTTATCAGACATGCAGCTGCAAAGTCCAAGCATTGTTGCTGCAAACAATACGTTTTTTTTATATGCTTATATATACTGCTTTTTGTTATTTCACTCGCACACACACACACACTCACACACCACACACACACACACACGCACGCACGCTGTTCTTAGTGATTATTTTTTGTTGGCAGATTAAATGCATCCAGACCCTGCAGTATATTTCCCTGTCTATTTCCTCACGATTATGTGATGATCAAAGTATCTGTCAGACTAACAAAAAAATAAATAAAAAACATAGAAAGAAATTAATCAGCCTGTTTTGGGGCTGCTACATGATATCCAAATAGGGACCGTTGCTTGTTTTGTACTTCAGGCTCCATGCCGATTTCATGACTGAAATCCATGCATAAGTAAAAAAACAGTCCTGGCAGTCAGGAGCTTTTTTTTTTTTTTTTTTACTATTGGGTTCAGACCAAGTCTTGCACTACAATAAAAAGGTTTCCATCCCTTTTTGGTAACTATAGTTGCTATCACTGACCGCCAGAAATGACAATCGCCTTCGACGTGACTTGAGTGCGACTCAACCTTTTGGTTGTTGCAGCCACACAGTTACGCTTGGCTTCCAATCCAACACCAACAGAATCCAGCAAACAACACAATTCAAAGCCATCCTGCTATGCAAATTGGATGACGACGGCCCCTTACTTCCCCCCTGGACCTTGCTGCTGGGTTTTATTTTGAAGTGGCTCTGTTATGGAGCTCTTGGTGCTTACAACTACATTCTGAAGTTGAAGGTTAAATATGCCCACAGAAACACTGTCCACAACTTCGGGCCAAAAACTTCTGAGCTGCTGCTGCTGCAGGAAGCTGTGCTCAACAACACAATTGTTTTGGTTGCGTTTGCCACTAAGCATAGAACCGTGTAACTGGTAAAATGTAAATGCATAAAAAAAAAAAAAATAAAAAAAATAATTGTGAACGTTAAATAAAAGTGATGATGTATGAATGTGCAATCACAGAGACCTGCAAAGAGTTTATGCTTCTTCATCAGGACGGTAACCCTGTAGAAAACAGCCCTGCTGCTCATCTGCATGCTCATACTGGATGCAATGCTTTGTGCGCGT
Source organism: Thamnaconus septentrionalis (assembly GCA_009823395.1). Lineage (NCBI taxonomy): Eukaryota > Metazoa > Chordata > Actinopteri > Tetraodontiformes > Monacanthidae > Thamnaconus > Thamnaconus septentrionalis. The sequence goes on from CM020516.1 coordinate 19,712,876, forward strand.
GCAGATCGGCTGTTTCCACCGTCATAACGAATGCCTCCTTCCCATATCCATTTATAAACAAGAAACTGTGCTCCTAAAATTCAGTAAACAATTAAACAGTGTTTTATTTGATCTATAAGTATTTAATTGTAAGGTGATTCAAGGTAAGATGAGTAGTACAGACCCTTCTAATGTGATTAACACAACTTCCATTGTGAAAAATGCTACAACAGCACTATCGCCGTGCACATCTGTTCATAAGTAAGGATGTTTTTCTCTCAAACTATATAGGATCTTAGCAGCTTCACTTCTAACTGCAGACAAATGCTTGAAACAAAAAGCACTGCTGATGATGACAAAATGGACTTTAATCACATGCTGCTTTCCTTGCCATTAAATGAATAGCTTGAATTTGTTCACATCGAACAGCCATTTTTTTTTCTTTTATCCTTCGCAGAGAACCGTTCAAGCTTTAAAACATGATCCAGAGTCTCGAGAGTAAATCAAAAACCTCTGCAGTGTTGTAACCCCAACAAGCAGCTGAGAGAATACACCAGGAACTAATGGAGACAATTTTCTTTTTTTCTTTTTGGTCAAAGCTGGAAACAGCTGAATTTAAACTGACTGCATGCGTGCATGTGTTTCTCATAGTTTAACTCTCGCAATTTAAAATTTGGGTATTAGCAAAAGTATTTTGTAATTGCTTTACTTTGATAACATTGGCATTGTTAGATGTGCTTAATCATGAAGACTAACATTATTAGAAGTCTTATTTTGACGGAGGATGAATGGCTATTCGATCCATAAAGCAAGCCTGTTAAAACATGCACTAATTACCAACCCATACATGAGTGACCCCCCAAAAATATGCTGCACCATGCTCGCACTTGTCTGATAAACAAGAGTATGGAGCAGAGTGAGAGCAGCCAGCACAGCAATGAACCCACCAGAGCTCTCCTTTATCTTTCTCATCCCTACACACGCACATTCACACACAGTTTGCATTAGGGCTGCAACTATTATTTTTGTTCTCAACTAATCTATCATTAATTTTTTTTGAATCATCGATTAGTCATGATTATCTTCAGTTGGAGCCAAAATATTTATTTTCTTTCCTTATTTTGGATCTGCAGCGTCAGCAATAAATAAGTAGCAGTGACTGTACCAAAACACTAGATGCTGTTTTTCTGCTGTATGTTCTGTGTGCAGAGACCTGCAGAGACTTGCTAATCGCACCAACAATATGTTCTAATATGTTGTCATTTTACAGGAGTAACGTTAGGTAACACTTAAAACTTCAGTTTACTTTATTGACGACCAGTTTCTCCTCAGCGTCCTTGTAATAGCCAAAATACACCTAGACTACGGTGAAAAAATCTCGTCCGCGGAACTTCCTTCCGCTCCGTTTACGACCAAGGATTGTTTTCTGTGCTGCAGCTTTTCTGAGCAATGAAACCGCTGTAATCAAACACGGTTTACATGATAATTGAAATTTGAAACAGTACAATAACCATCTGACTTTTTACGGCAGTTTATCATTTTATTGGTAATCGTTACATCCTTAGTTGGAAATAAACCAAGAGTATTGGATTGCCACATCCTGCAGAGTTTTTTGTACAGCCACGCTTGGGGCGTCAAACTGAACGATTTCACCAAGAGCAAAGCCCGATATTTTATTGGAGAAATATTGCAATTTTGTTAGTCTAAAACTTACTGCAAGAAGATCGTCTGAATGCTGCTCTGCAAGCAAACAAAACACACACGGTGTCAAGGCCCCCCTGATGTGCGAAATACATTCGTTGATGTGAGTAGAGGTCTTCGGAAAAACCCAACGCCCGAAAAACCCGGGGTGCGACACAACCACATTTGGTTCTCGGGTCAATTCTCAGACAGTTAGTCCGGAGCCATGTCGGAATCGGACGTTCCTATACCCAGCACGGCTTGGATCTTGCTCCATTTTCACAAGAACTGAGTCCGGGTCCTGGTCGGAAATGTCAGAGTTTCTCTCGGTACTCGGAGCTCTGACATCAATAGCTGGGTTCCATAGTACCTGAGAGGACCTGCTGATTGGCGGTCACAACTGTCAATCACCCCAGCCCTCCCATTTCCCTTCCTCCGCCCAATGCGAGGCCACGAGCTGGCCAAGGGGAACAGTTCCTTGTCCTAGCTACAGCAGATGTTAAAACCGGGAAGTGATTTTGCATGTTGCCCTCGCCAATGCCTGTTAGTAAATTCAGAACCTGGTTAAACTCGGAGAGGCGTTTTGCAGCGTCTGCAAAAACCTGTGTACAATGGCCGTCAATGCAGTGAAATTACACATGCTGTCAGAGTCACAAGTCGGCGACTAAAGGTAGGCTGTAATTAACGGTTTGAATTAATTTGTTGTTGCTGTCGTCACCGTGACTAGCAACACAACTTCCCACTACACCTGCAGCTGCTACCACCACACCTTTCGACTTACTGATTGTGTGCAAAGTGAAAATAAACCCAATGAAAGCAATTTTCAAACCTCCTGTTTTACTTTTTATTTATTTTCTTTTGGCTCGGCAGACTGGGATATTGAGGCAGGAAACCTAAATGACAAAAATGTTAGCGAAATTTTACTGGCAACTCTGTCGTTTCTTTCTGTGATCTGTGGTGCAACTGTTTTTAGTGAGCTCCTGCTCGGTGTTCTTCTTCTTACACCTTCAAGGAGTTAACTTGCGATGCCACACCAGGCATTACCTACTGTAGGTACTACATTGTTTTCAGTCGTTTCCAGCGTATCCGTGTAAACAGGATCTTTTTTTTTTTTTTTTTTTTAGAATGCAACTACGTGTAAACGCATTTTTTTTCGATTGCGGTTTCGATAATGTGCGGTTTCAAAAAAATCCAAAAAGATGTTGAAGTTGAATGGTTTTATGCTTTTTATTGTCACTTTTATCGTTATTCCAATAAATGCCAGAAATGATCGTGATAACATTTTTAGGCCATATCGCCCATCCCTAGTCCCCAGTGACAAAACCCACAGCAGGGGCCAGTGTTCTCCATGTCCAATCTGTTAAAGATGGAAAGGTTTGTTTATTTTGCAGTGGTGCTCACAAGCTTGATTCCTGCTGTCAACTTAACAGGAAGGCCCACATAGAAAACATGGAATTTTTACACAAGTACAACAAGTTTTACACCGAATATAAATGCTGGGGTCGACAATATAACTGGCCCGGTGGCCTGGGCATACTTTGAAAACCGTCCAGGCCACCAGAACGCTCCAACCACTGGCCTGGTGGGGCCAGTAAAAAAGAATGCCATTAAAAATAAAACAAGTAAATAAGAAAAATCTAATTTCACCTTAATTCCCTGTGGGTCTGTGTTTTACAATTACTTCTGTGAAATTGTCTCGATAACTACCGCTAACATGGTACGTGATCCCAATCAAAGACAGCCAGCGCTGTGCACTCCCTGGGACGTAAACACATCTCACTCGCTCCCGCGGAATGCCTCCCTGCCCGACTTTGTGTAAACGCCGAAACCGATCATATTCGGAAACACTCACGTCATAGCTCTAAACCCCACCCTCCGCCTTACAACCTGAGCTGCCGTGAGGTGCAGACCACCACTCACAGCAACAACCACGTCGTATACCATGGTATTTGATTATGATGCAAGCTATCAGGGGAACAGCCTGAATGACCAACTACTGCTAGGTCCTGATTTAACTAATAGCCTGGTTGGTGTTCTTACAAGGCTTCGTCAAAACCATGTTTCATCAGGTAAGAATCCCCAAAGAAGATTCTGACCCTTTACTGTGCGCCAGAGGGGGTTTCAAATTAAACAAATGGGCCAGCAAAAGCAGAGCATTGCTTCTCTCTATTCCTGAAGAGGATAGAGCTAAGGAAGTCAAAGACATGGATTTAGATCAAGACATCATGTCTGTCGAAAGGGCACTAGGTGTTCAATGGTGCATTAAGGCAGTTTTGAATTTAAAATCCAGCTTCAGGAAAAGCCACTTACCCGCTGTGGGATCGTATCCCCGTAGTTATGGCACTGTTTCATACTTAAGAATGTCAAACCAATACTACCAAGTTCACTGTGCATTCCTCATCGGCAAGGCTCAAGTGGTGCCTCTGAAGCCCATCACCATTCCCAGAATGGAGCTCACAGCAGTGGTGGTAGCAGTGAGAATGGATTAAATGCTGCAAGAAAAGCTGGAGATCCCCCTGGAACCATTAGTCTTTTGGACTGATAGCACATCAGTGCTGAAGTATATAAAGAATGAGACATCAAGATTTAACATCGTTGTTGCTAACCGCGTCACAACAATTGGAGTAGCTTCCAATTCATGTCAGTGGAGATATGTTAACAGCTGCCTGAATCCTGCTGATTGTGCTTCAAGAGGAATCTTAGTGCCGAATTTCCTAAAATCTGCAACCTGGCTTTCAGTCCCAGAGTACCTTCAGCGGCTTGAATCTGAATGGCCTAAAACTCCCAACTGAGAGCTAACCCTCACATCAGAAGATCCTGAGGTGAAGGTGCTTGCTGTAAATATTGCAGTTGTTGAAGAGAGCAGAAACGCCATCAACAAGATGTTCTCCTGGTACTCTGGAAGACTGGCACCATCTTAAAAGAGCCGTAGCGTGGATTCTCAGAATCAAAACTGCACTAAAATTGGCAAGTGCAAAAAAGCGGAACCTGCTTGGACATAAACAGCATGAGCAGAACAAACAAACTCTCTGTGTGCAAGATCTGCAAGATGCTGAAAATGGTATCATTCAGTTCTGCCAGGAGACAAGTTTTACAGATGAAATGAGAAGTCTAAGACAGGGAAACACAGTGAAAACAAGCAGCCATCTTGTCAAGCTCTCACCAATTCTCCAAAACAGACTGATAAGTCGTGGTGAGTGAGTCGGTGGTCGGTTAAGCAAGTCTGCTATGCCATCATAAGCCAATACATCCTGTCATCTTACCAAAAAAACATCAGGTTACTCAATTAATAATCAGACATATTCAAAAAAAAATTGATCACAGCGGCAGAAATCACTGCTCAGCACGTCTGAGACAGAAATTCTGGATACCTGTCGTAGCCATCCAAGAAATTATCTCCAGATGTGTCACCTGCAGGAAATTACGTGCAGCAAAGGTGAGCAACTCATGGCTGATTCGCAGTAAGACTGTTTTGGTTTTTATGTTGGGAATGTTGGGAGTATTGGATCGCCGCATCCATACAGAATTTTTTGTACAGCCACGCTTGGGGGTGTCAAACTGAACGATTTCACCAAGAGCAAAGCCCGATATTTTAACAGAGAAATATCGCGCTTTTGTCTTCTTTACTTTCACCACCTATTTAGGACTTCTTTTTAATCTAAGTTGCTTAAATCTCCACACCTGTGTTATGCTGTTGTACTCTGACAGCATACATTTTTAAACAAATATATCAAATTGATGACAAAGAAAGCATTTATCTGTGACATAGTTGTTATATTTTTCAACGTAAAATATCATAGGTGTATTAATTCACGATTTAAAGGTTATATGTAATGTTTATCACAGTTAAATACCTTAAACAGATTTCTTACAACTTAAATATCAAATTATTATGGCCCAAATAACACAGTTAATAAGTTGTAAGTGAAAGTGTGTTACAATTCAGTATAAACGCTACAATTGACAGCGGCTGTAATTCACTAATTACTGCTTTAAAGTACGCATTTAGCTAAGTGAACTATCGTTCGCTATGCAAGCCTGTTCCATGAAAAAAAAAACTATGTACTTGCGTCATGGACTGATGATTAATTCACAAATAAGAGTGTAATTCAAAACATAATGACAAAATATCTATCCTCGACGTTATTTGTGAACTCCTCTTTGCGGTGCGAGAAAATACAGCTACTCCAGGTTGTCGGCTTTTAAGATGTTCGCGTATCGGCGCAGTGCTACCATGGAATGCTAGGTAAGCTTCACAGAGTTTGCACCTAACGTGTTTCGCTGCTTCATTTTCTATGAAATATTTCTAAACTTTAAAAACTTTGGGTCTGAGTTTTCAAGCCTTTTCAGAGAAAAAGCCGTTCTCTTCTGTTTTTTGCAGGGTGTAAAAAACGAGCGACACCACCCTCAGTACAGCACTGCAGGCACAAATGGGCATGTAGCAGCCGGAGTGTGATTTTATCATTCAGCAACTTACAATAACAATAACACAACATGTCGACGCTTAGATTTTCACATCGAAAAAATTTATGTTGTCAACGTTATCAATTATGTCGACTAATCATAGCCCTCGTTTGCATAATCTTTTCTGAACCTTATCAGACAAATGCTTTACTTTATGCTATGTTTCAATTCACCCCTGCTAAGTTATCAACAGTGAGATCATTTTTTTGAGAACATCCCTTAAAATATATTTTTTTTTTTTATCCCATTAAGGATTTTGACATAGAACTGAAAAAAAAAGATTTTCTTTTTTTCTAGAATTTATTACAGCCATGAGACCTATCCTATGCAATTCTATGTGAGGGGAAGTTGGCAAAGCTCTCACTTATGCCCTATTCGCAGAGGATTAGTATTACCTGGGGACATCTCGTAGTTTGTAAATTACCCCCCCACGCCTGTGTTTCTTTTAGTGCATTCACACGAGATAAGTGAAGTCTGTATTTTACTCAATTTTACTGACTTTAAGAGATGATGTCAATGAGGTGCACGTCACATCCGCTATTGTCACCTGTGCAAAGCAAAGCTCAAAGGCAGCTACGACGGCGGTATGAGAGTACGTGTTTGGTCACATTATACGTTAGTGGTCACGACAACTGTCAATAAAATATCAAAGCCACAACATGACTTCTGAACAATGTGCAGTTGTTGTTGGGATAACTGGCCATCATAAGCCATTTTCTCACCGCATGCTGCTGTTGCAAGTCATCAATCTTATTATCTTCTGAAATTTCGCTCTTTTGATTGAACGGAGTTTGCTCTTTTTTCGAATGGGTTTCCAGTACCGATACGAGATTATATTTGTGGCTAAAACGCTGTCAAAACTTCCACTAATGATTTCCCCCGCAGCCTCCATTTCTCAACTGGAAAAGAAGTAGAAAAGGCGGCAATAAAAAGAAAAAATACACCCCAATCACTGATATGCAGATTTGCACGTGACTAGTATTATCACAGGACGTCTGTGTTTGCCGAAATATGGTAGATAATTAGCAGTGGAATTTTTACTTTACAAATTACAGACAGGGCGCATTTGTACAGGATCAAGATCACAGACGTCCTCCATGATTATTACAAATTACCAGAGGTCCCCAGGTAATACTAATCTCGTGCGAATAGGGCTTTAGTTTACAAGAGGATTTTACCATAAAAAAAAAGGCGTGACCGATTACAGAGATGCAATATAAGCGGAGCTCTGTAATCTTGACTTTCGAGTCCTGGGTCAGTTCGGTTGACAAGGCTGTCGGCCACAGAAACGTCACAAGTGTGTACTTGGTCATTAAATTGTCTTTCCCAAGCTCTGAGAATATTCAACCTCAAAGCCAAAATAAGATATTGGCTGGTATTAATTAAATTGGCTTCACAAAGCCCTATCATGGTAATGAAGTCTTATCCACGTCTCCAGCTTTGTAATCTTGTAATATAAAACGGACCTCGGCGCTTTGAAAGGGCTCAACCACAAATCCTGTAGATAACGCCTTCTTTTCTCCCTCGGGTTCTGAGTCACTTAAATTTCATGGAACATCCCACTAAGGCACTGCAATTGCTGGCTTCAGATTGTATGTGAAAACTTGAGAAAAGAAGAGTGCTGACCTTTCCAGTTTAACCCTTTAAGCACCATAATTTTTTCAAGAAAATATTCAATTTTGATATCAAGATTTCAAATGGCTATGACTTGAAATTGGTTAGAGATAAAGCCATGCTGTAATTGAGAAAAATCTTCAGTAAATCCAAACATTTTAGTTTGTTTTTGTATTATGTCAGATGTCAGGGGTCTGTTTGTCAGAAGGCCCTGTCTCCACAATACCCCACAGGCTCATCAAAATGTTTTATCCACTTTTGATAATTTTCCACATATCTCAAACAGACCCAGCCATCATCACTGTAATTTACAGGGTGACCACAAACATCCCTGCTGCCTCCACCAGCACTGGCTGGGCGTTTCCTCCCACAGCTTCTACCACGTTGATCAGCGGTGTAGCGGTGTTTAAACCCCACCACGTCCCCTCATCCTCCTTCGCCGATTACTCCCACCCCAGCCCCGCTGAGGCAAAGCATGTGCTGCTTGGTGACTGTTGTGGCGCATCGACTCGCTGCCGCTGCCTAAAGACGCACCGGCAGACTCGCTCTCACGGGACTACTGAACATCATCGTCAGAGTGCGAATATTCCTCTTCAGAATCTGAGTCAGACATAACTTGACGAACTACTTTGTCAACGAACAAACCTCTCGGCAATGTATTCTCTGCAAAATTTGCTGTCTTTCTCTCTCCGCTCCCACTACAGCCACTTCCTCGTCTCCTCGACTGAGGTTGGCTTTCTCTCTATTTATACTCAAAAATCTGAATATGAACACCCCCACAAATGATGCTCAGATTGAAGCCACAGATTTCTGCCATCTCCTGGTGTAAAGTGGAAACTACTTTCAGCACCATATTTGCCGCTATGGCCTGTTTAATTCAGCAATGAAGCTTGTCGCAATTTTGCGACCATGGCGCCTAAAGGGTTAATATATCTACGACACACACACACACACACACAGACTCAACTAGCAGCCAGGATGTAATGTCTGGAGGATTGGACCCTTCAGTTGTGTCTCATGGGGTATTAGAAGGTGATGTGTCCCTGTGTTGTTACTGAATTTGTTTTAAGTGTCTCAGCCTCATTTACCAACAAAACTTAACAGTAATTTTTACAGTAACTCCTGAAATTCTCTCTCAGTCATCCTCTGCGTCTTCAGTAGGTGCTTAGCGCTTAACTTTGCTTTCCAAAATTTTATTATTTGCATCAAGTCTCTTAATAAAACCCATTTTAAATTAGCTCAACATTCAACAGAAGCACACAAATTGACAAAGCAACAGGCAGCAAATAAGTAATGTTCAAGTTTAAAAAAAGAAAATTTGTTTTTTTTAACTGAGATTTTCTGAGTTTCTTGATTGAGAGTTCTTCACCTTCCTAACAAAATCGAAATGAAATGAATTTTGTTTTTTGTTTTTTTTTTGTTTTTCTTTTTTTGCATCATTCCTGATATATTTGCTTGATTGTGTTGGTTTTGTCTGGTTTTGGTCAAGTTTCTGCTCACAACTAAAAACTCTATACTCCACTCCACTCTACTCATGTTGAAAAGATGTTCAAAAAATTCACGTAGCAAATATGATACAAATAATTTTGAAGTGTTAAATAACAAAATTTGAATTTGGAAGGAAAACAGCAGACCCAAGACAGTTAGTTACATCTCTGCACTTTCAAGCACAAAGCCTCTCTTATTACTTTCAGTCAATGCTTTTTATTTCCATGTGATAATGCAAAGCCAGTCAGGGAAACTTCCCGCAGTGGCACTAAGTGGCTGTGAGATCGAATTTTGGGGGTCAAACAGAATTCATGCGTCAAAATAAAAGAGAAACTATCATGAATATTCAAAATCAGAAATAGAAGTGTGTGTGCATGTGTGCTACCCTTCTGTCCTTGGATTTGCATGAGCCGCAAGTGAGAAATTGAGGCAGAATGAAGCACTCAAGCTCCTGGACATGTGATCAGGACAAAGCAAAGAGAAGGATAATTGAAGCCAGCGAGATCCCACTGACTGCCCTGAACCCAGACTTGAACTGCTCACACAACACGTAATTTGCTCGTAATTTTCAAAATTGAGATAATTGAGACTGTTTTGAATTATTTGTTTCATGCTTTATGGCAATACATTTCAAACCCCTGTGGAATTCTTGAGTTCTGGTGTGCATTAGACACACAATTTGGACAGGCCCTGGACAAGTAGTGTGAGGTGGTAAAATTGTAATTGTGGGCTTAGCATTATGAAAATGAACTTGGCTGACAGAGTAGTCCTGCTGCCTGGTTAGTAAAAAAGAAAAAAAGCATAAATGCTCTTGCTTTGCCATTTAAATCCACAAAATTCAAATTGCTTTAACATTTGTGATGGAATACAGGTCATGCTCACAAACCCCACAAATGGAAAGACCCTGAAATATCTGCATGTGCAGCGGGGGTTGAAATCAATTCTGCATGTAAATTTAACCAGTCGTTTACTGAAGAAGAATGTTTGACCTTGTGCAAAACTAAAGGGAACTGAGTGCTTTGGCTATTTTATCTCTGGACTTTCTCTCCCCAACAGAGTGAGAATAAATGTTTGGCAATTTTCATAAGGGGTTTCCACAATGTCCAACGCAGCTAAGTAGTTCAGAGGGTTTGATACCATAATCAGGTCTGCATGATGAACACTTCTCACTGAGGGAACGCACACGTGACAATGGAATCATGACTAACCGCTCTGAAAATGAAAATGGAAAAGAAACCCAACAGAGGAAAGATATTGTTTCAGATAGCGACCCCACAATTAAGCCTAATGAACAAGAAATCTGCTATTCGATTTGCTTTGTTTGCAGAAAATAAGAAATGGTGGCTTTCAATTTGGCAATAGCTGGCAGGGGCTTGGTCAAAGAATAATAAGGACCTGAACCTCATCATTTTCATTATCTAAAGGGAAACTATTTAAACCGGTCGCTTCTTCACTAGTCACTGTTTTTGTTTATACATCTCCCCCTAGAGTTCCATAGTGCAATGTCACTGTCGTAAAAACTTACAGTTAATGATCTACCTCCCTCTGGATCTGTACATTTGTTTTCTAAGAAGTCAGAGAGAAAGAAATGTGTGGACCAACCAGTGCATGTTTGTGTCGCCGAGGCGTAAACCAGTCTTGTGGTTCTCAGTTACTCATGTGGTGAGATGCAACAAAAGAACTGTTCACACAAATTGAGGTTTACGCAAAACCGTGTGTAGAATCCTCTGGCCAGACAGTCTGGAATTCAACGAAGCTGAAAATGCGTCTCAATGCTCATGATGTCAGAAGGGATGTTTGTGCAGCTACGCTGACCCTGGGTATCACTCCTGATATATATTTTGGTTGCTCTTGACATGTGGCATCAGCGGGCGGCCTCAGAGCATTAACTTGTCAAAAGCTGTAACACTAAGGCTCACTCTTCCAAATCGATGTGCCCAAGAACTTGTTGCAGTGCAATCTGTACTTCTCCTATTCAGGCTCCAGGATGGCAGAAACATTTACCTGATTCAGAAACAAATTACAGCATTTTTTTTTTTTCTTTCAACACATATGATAGATACAGGACGTCAACTGTGCTTCAGCCATGTAATTACGCTGCATTGTCTCTTTCCGTGCGTTTCCTTTTGTGGTGCCAGGTTGTAGTTTTATATCATCATTTGAACATGGAAGACACTAATCTCTCTGGCGACAATAATCACAGGCAAAAAAGCTGGCTCATAATGGATTTCTATATAGAAGTAAGTCGTGTGCTCCCAGCAAACGCATGAAAAGCACAACATTAAGCCTTTAATCTGCCTGCAGTTGACATCAGTAGAAGAAAATCACCCACTGCTCCCAATCTGCTGTAGTTTGTTATTAAATGTTATCTTTGCCTCTTGCTGAGGCAAAATAATACAATGCTGCATCTGAAACCTGGTTAATCTGAGCCTTATTAATAATACACACATGCCCACTTTATAACTGTGAGGCAACAGATCAATTTCACAGTCAATCATATAGCTGCACATTAAGTAACTACTTTGTTAAGACTTTAATTTGCATCTTTTTTTAATTATAGCCACACATTACGTCATTGCAGCTGCATCTACGATAAGTTAGTTCTGAATGCAGTGCTGACCTAAACCAGAGACACTGACTGTGTTTACTTGTGCGGCTTAATCAGATTCCTACCATTCTCCAATTAGGGACTGGATCAGAGAACTCTGACTCCAAGAACTCGTGCCAAGGAGATAATGTGATTTTTTTGGCTCAAGAACGTTAAGTGGCGCTGTATTCTCATTTAAACTGGTGGGTATTACAACACTGGTTGTTTACAACACCTTTGAATAAATGAACGTTCCAGCATACGTTTCCATACCATGCATGAATTTAAAAAAATAAATAAATAAATAAAACTCCTGGAGCTGTTGTAGCATGAAAGGCATTTCTTCCTAATTCTTGAAGAGGCTGTGGCAATTGGCAGGACAAGCTGTCTACTGTTGCTCATTCTACTTCCGAGTCGAGGGAGGAGATCCTGAGATCAGAGAGCATTTTCCATTACCAATCTGATATTCCTGTGAAGATGGCGGAGAAATAATCAGTCTCGGTCTCTTTCCTCAATTTTGAGGACCTCAGTTTCTAATCAGATGAAGGTGTTTAGGTGCATTTTGGTCATCACTACAGTGAGGCAGTACTCAGATTATCTAAAGTGCATGTGAGTGTTTCATCAGGTTGCGTGGACCAAACTGGCACTCAGATAATAAAGATAATATAATAACAATAATAATAATAATAATAATAATTCACCCTGCAGTTTTTACTCTCATGCAAATTACAATTACAATTACAATTTTATTTTATTACAATTACAATAATATAGGTGAGCTGAAATTACAGCAAATAACCATCACTGCTAAAAAGTTTTTTTTACCCATGAAACCCAAAACAAAACAAAGAAAAGCTGTTATGCTGAGCCTCCCCACTTCAGTTCCCTGCTTAGGTCCAAAAAAAAAAAAACCCAAACCAAAAAAAAAAAAAAAAAACACAAAGCTCCCATGCTGGCAGGATTTTCACAGTGAGTCACCAACATGAGAGCAAAAACTCATGCGAGGCCGCTAGACTGCCATTCAGTCGCCTTGTCAATGTGTTTGTGTTTGCCAAATGCCGAAGTGACGTTCCACTTCATCCCCCTACATCAGGGGTCGGCAACCTTTACCACTCAAAGAGCCATTTGGACCCGTCTTTCTTGGCGAGAGTTCGGGGAGAAAGCCAATGCGCATGTTATTTGACAGCAATAAAAATAAAGTATTCCGTTGGAAATTAAACGGCCGGTGATGACATTTGCAATTTGCGCTTCTGACTCATCAGGCGTTTTCGCGCCTGCATATCATTAGCGCAAAAAACCTTAGACATAGTAAGTAAGTAACTCGAAGCAGAAGTTCAACTTTGTCGTCTATCCACACCTCCTTTTTGCGTGCGTACTTTGCCGTCTTCGCAGTTAGCGAGCTGCTACTGTAAATACACCAAGCTCCAGCGTTTCCGTGTACATGCTGATATTTTTGGAGACGTGTTTTTTTTTTTCAATTGCTTTTCTTAACACGCTCAGTTTGAAAAATAAATTCCACTCCTACAGGGCCATACAAATGGCTGAAATGTATTTACGTTATTAGGTTTTTTTTTCTTTCCCAACATTAAAGGGAGACACTGCAGAGGTGCAGGAGAGATGTGGGTTGCCAACCCCTGCACTACATGAAAGCAGCCATCAAGTCTTTGTGTTGCAAGTAGGCCATTCATACTCGCACAGCCGCAAAGTGTACATCTCCGTGGCTCCTTGTGACCCTTTTTACGAGTGCTGGCTTGATTGCGTCTTGACAAACGAACTCCTCGTTTTTACCGTACAGCCGCGTGAAGGTTGCGGCAGTTCCATTCAAGGTCACAGCCCATTACCATAAAGCCGTTAGCATCAATGTGGCCATAAAGTCCATGTTGTCGGAAAGGGGTTCTCGTGCATTTGTATTCTAGTGGTAGGGGGGCCACGCAATCTTTCTTATCACCGGCAGCTATCAAGTCCCCTGAGCGGAGCTCCTCATGTTAACAGGGTTCTCTGATGGTCCGCCAGCCCATGGTAAATCATGTTCCCAGGGTCTTCATGGACACACTATTACCCTCGTTACAAAGAGTATCACACGGCCGAGATCATTTGTTTGCTCATAGCAGCGGCTGACAGAGCAGCGTGATTCGCTGGGATTCATTCAGCCACTGCACATGAATCCCAGAACTTATTCTGAAAATGAGGACCGCGGAGAACATTTCATGACGGGGTTCGGCGAGACCTGCTCGTAAAACAATTTGTCAACGCCAGCCACAGCGGGGGATTACAGCGGCAGTGACTCCCACACTCTTTGCTCAGCAGCGTCATGAATGTGGCATCTGACTCTCACGCTTTTCTCCTGCCGTGATGGGAGTTGCCTTATTGATGGTTGAGCTAGAATTAAGAGCCTCCACCTCAACTTTCTGCACACAAAGCAAATGTTGCACTGTGGATGCCGCGAATTAGCATGCAACATTATGCGCCTGCCCTCCAAGATAGATTTTTTTTTTCTTGTGGTTACAGAGCATGACAAATTCCTCTTTCTGCAAGCGAACTTACTTGCTAGTGAGAAGGACAGCGAACACGAGCCCTCTAGATCTGGAGAATGCCATGGCTGCCGGAGGAGCGAAGACGCCAGGTGGTGTTTATCTGAAACATAAGAAAGCAAAAAAGACCAAATGATGCAAGCTGGGGAGAGGCAAGCAATAATGCAGATTGCTGAAGGGAAGCTGTTTTCCCCAGCAGCAAACAATCAGTATGTTTACATGCAGAGCTTAACCGGACAAAGCTCATATTTCGTTTTTCTTGTCTAATCGGACTTCTCTCCTTGTCCCCGTATACATGCAGCTGAGAAAATCAAATTATTGACAGGAACGCGTCCTCCTACCCCACACTAGGGGGCGATATGAGTCTTTTCAGCACGTTAACTTCAGGTTAACCTCTTTTGTAGTGTGGCAAGGCGCAGAGGGCCCAGGCGGGCTTCCAACCCCAGACTACCAGGTAATAGCCATGCGTACGTAACCATTCGGCCAAAGGGATATCCCTTTGGCCAAGTAACCAGGGCACATGATCAATTGGAGGCATAGTGACAGGGCCGCCACGGGCCGTCACAGTAGCACAATATCAAAACAACTGTAGTGCGATACAACAACGGTGTAATGTCCGTACTGGTCTTCAATGTAACGAGTGCTGCGCCACCGTCAGCGGATTGGTCAGAAATTCACAAACATACACAACATATTACTGGTGATTTTATTGTCGGAGCCCACATCATCTACCACAGTGAATATACTCTTGTGAGTGAGCGCTATCTATCAGCTGTCTACCTCTGTGAGCTACCAAGAGTCACAGCAAACACGGCATCCACACAACATCCAGGTAACATTTTGATTTGGGCTGCCTGAGACAACTGGTTTCATTCGGCTGTCATGATTTCTTTACTTTCATTAAAATCGCTAGTAACATGTTGTGTATGTTTGTCTTTTTTGAAGATCTGCTGATGGATCTTCAAAAAAGAAGATCCATCAGCGGATCTTCTTTTTTCTCACGGCGGTGAGGAAAGCAATGGTTATTTGGAGATGCAGACAATAACGCCATGTGCTGTTGGAGAGCTACAACAAAACCATGTTGTTCATTCTACACTTTGTGCCGTCACCGTGGCGAGAGATCCAGACCCTTTGTTCTTGGTGCATACAGGTTCAGAAAACAGACTGGTGTGGGAGGGTTTGGAATTGTAGCGCATGGAGCTTCAGTAAAGGTAATGAAACGTATCTACTGACCCCTTTTATTGTGTTGATAAATGGAAGTAGAAAAAACAACAGGAATGAAAGAGTTTTGAACACATTTCAAAATAACGCGCAGATCATTTGAAAAACTTTGTGGACTTTTTCGAGCCTCCAGGAAGTAACTACGAGCGGCAATTCCACTCCAGGTGAGAAGCGCCATTGTTCTGTATGAACTGGTGAGTTGTACAGAGCACCGTGTCGTTGCAAACTTTTTTTGGAGAACACAAATTAACTAAAAAGGTTCTCGGTTGTGTCCTCAGTCATACACAAACTCTTAGCAGGGCCACGCATTGAAGGAGCTTCTGTCTTGAATGTTTTTACTATCTGAGTGCCAGAATCTGGCGTGGAGGTGTGGCGCATGCGCACACGCATTGTCCAGTTAAACTCCGACTAAGGTGTATACATGACGGAGAAATTCAAATTCCAATCGCATTGTCTGGTGTCTCCATCTGAGTTCTCCAATTCCAATCGGAGTTCTCAAACGCGTTTACATGCACTTCAGTTGTCCGATCATAATCGAACTAAAACAATAATTTGTTTTTCTTGAGTGTCATGCAAACACACTGAATGTTTGATACGCATCAGAATTAGGCACTGTGTATTTTTTTTCAAAAGCAGAGTTCAAGCCATATTTTTTGCCAGACACATCACAAAAGATCAATGATTCCTCTGCTTTATTTTTTTTTTTCATACCCCGAAAAATCCATCACCCAGGTAAATGATTCCTCCCAGACGCTTGGCTGTCTTTGACAAAATTTCACTTTCAGACATCGGACGGTGTTTCACCTCTAACAGAAAAAAACATCAATGGTATGCCTGACGGATAGTGCCTCCGCGCGGCAATGACCTCTTGTTTCAGACATACACTTAACTTCCAGTCTCGAATTCTGGCGCTGAAGCGTAAGAAGTAGTACGACATATCGCAGCTCCTTTCAAAGAGATTCCCCTGCCTTCATATATCTCGCTGCACTCTCACTCTCTCACGCTCATGCATCTTTTAAGATGAAAGAAGATCGAAGAGCATAAGAGACAATGGATACTTAAACACAGAGACCCGGCTAATGTGGTTGGCATCGAGTTATGGAAACGTTTCACTGTAAAGTTTGAGGCAAACGGCTGCGGCTTTGTGGTTCATGCACTGCTGTTTGACACCGAGACCTATTGGCGCTCCTATTCAAGCCGTGGCTTAGTTACATAATGGAGCAGCAGGTGCAAAGAAGCAGCGGTATCTCTCGGTTCAAAAAGTTAAAAATGGAAATGAGGCATTTCATGTCATGTATTTGAGTGCTCATAAAGGTTGGATAAGATTTCATAGATGTTTGGTCATGTTCTCGGAAAGCCAACATACATCCACGTGTGCACGCATGGTTTGTCTTTGTAGGCCTGCTGCATATGTGAGAAAAAAAAGAGGGCAAAAAGAGGCCGCTGCATGCTTGTATGTTGTTGCTAAGGCCCATCAGAGTCAAATGGACTGCAGTAAATGACGTGAACGTTCCTGACAGAAGTGCAAGACTACCCCCCTCATTGCCGATGAGCTCAGTCACAGTCATGCATTATGACTCAAGGAAAATTCCATACATTCCCAGGAAACGTGTAATCTTGAGTGCCCTGATTTTATCTTCAGCTTTGATTTAGGATGACTTTTTACAGTGTTTGGAGCTTGTTGATCTTAATTCTTATTTTGTGGATTTACACTGTTTCTGTGACCTATTTGTAATTAATGTGCTATAATTCAGCAAAATGGTCTTTTGCTCTTTTGGCAGAGACATTACACATTGACAAACAATAAAAACATGGATTTGCATGAATCAGGTATAAACATGTTGGGTTTATGGTGACATCAATTTCCATCTCTCACATTAAACATTTGATAAAGAGATGCATTGGACAGACACAGCAGCACAGATACATAAGGTGCAAGACTTCTTGATTGATTACGAATATTAGCCTGATTAGTTGGGTTTTTAGTATTTACTTCTTTCCTGCTGTACTAACCACCCAAACATACATTCTGTATACTTTGTTTTTTTTGTGTGCCATTTTTACTAGATTTGCCTTTTACTACTTATTACTCAAGCTCACAAAATGCTCATCCTTTCTGCAAAAAAGAAAGCCAACGGCAGTAAACTATAAAAGAAAACAAGCCAGTTTAAAGTAAACTGCTGACAAAAAATACTTGAACAAACATTTATTTATTTTTTTCAAAGAATATACGCATTCTTGAAGGGAACTTTTACAAAGATGTTAAGGCAAACACAAGATACCGCCACAGTAAAAGTTAATGCAAAAGAAAGAAAGTCAACCACCAAGTATTTCCTTATAAAATTATTAAGTATGCAATAAATCAACAAATACTTGAAAGGGAAGCTGTTCCTCTTTTTCTTTGTTGCACAATGGAGTTTGTTGCTTCATTGTGAAAGCTGAACACATATTGATTATTCTAATGTGTGGAAGGAGTTGACTGAAGCTAGTAATGTAGCAATGAGAGACATACCACCATGTAAATCAACAATGTTCATTTTAAATGTATTACTGCCCATCCAACCATGAGCAAAGAAAGGTCAGCTTTCTACCTTTTGTTCACTGAGTGTTCAGTTACACAAAATAGAGCTGATGATATATTCTGCATGAAGTGGATATGATTTTAGCTCAATAAAGCAACATAAAACGTTTGCTGAACCACCCTGAACTGCTGTTACTACTCAGGAACAGCTGCAAGCTAGAAAGAAACCCATCGCTGCGCATCTGTCAGCCACAACATTAAAACAAGATCCAGGTAGAGCTGGGAATTTTTAAACCTTTATTTTTTTTAAACCTTGGCACTAATTAATCCAAACACCAGAACACACAACAAGAAATAGTGTGTAGTACTAAACCAAGTCCTGGTCTGGTTTGCTAGGCATAAAAATACTTTTACATGCCACAACACTCTTTGGTCTTGATCTTGGTCTCTGACATAACTGCCTCGATGGGATTTCAGAAACCCTGACATGCAGTTGCTACACTCGATACATAAAGTGGATAGAAACATTAAGAAAGTCATGTAGTGTTATGTGTTGTGGCTGTGATAACTGTACTGATGTTATGCTGTACAGAAAAGCCCCAATATAGTTTTCCTCTGTGGGAGTGCCATGTTTGTTTGAAATGCATTTTTGGGCCTTGATCGGGTTTCGACAAGGTCTGTCTCGGTCTCGAAACCGTGGCCTTGATAGTGTCTTGCTCTCAGTTAAGGCAGTGTTAACTACCTCACTACCAAGATAGGCAGTCGATGCCAGTGTCCAAATAGTCGCAGTTGCTCGTTTGTCAGGTGACTTGACATAGTTCAAAACCACAAAAATATTCTTCCACTTCCCACAGTAAAATACTTAAGCTCTGATTAATCAATATGGTAATGACAAAAAAGAGCTTTAAACGTAATCCTGTTAAAGCATAAAATCCCACCAGAATCTCATGTCAGTCTGTGCAGATAGTTATATGTAGTGTAGTGTATCCAGTGACCTACCTTTTTTTTTTGTTGAGTTTTTGCAACAAATGTAGGTTTAAAACTGACCATGTATTAAGACATATCAGTTTTATAACGAGAAGACGGTTTGTGGGCCAGGTAAGACACATAGAAACTTTATGAACCATTATGAAATCCTATCGGTGGACTGCAAATCAGAATCAGAATCAGAAATACTTTCATTTATCCCGAAGGAAATTCTTTTCGTAAAAGGATTCCAGTCAACTTAAGAAATGTACATAAAATATAGAAGCATGCAACTAGCTAAGTAAAAATAAAACAATAGAAAATTAAGTAGCTGACAGAAAAAATTGGCAACCCTCATCCAATAAATTTACCAAGATCTAAAAAAAGTAGAATGGGCAAACCTCGAGTTTAGCCAAACGGCCTGATTTGATGCTGGCCATTCATTATTCTCAATTCTTAAACTCCTGGAGGGTGAAAGGCAGCAGTGGAAGAGAAATCAAGAGAACAGTCCGCAGGCGGCATTATAATTGTTAATCAGGAGGGAGGATCCTTTCAGCAGCAACTGGCACCATTAAAAGTAAAATGCAACTGTTCTGATCCAGTGAGCCGAAAAAGCAGTGAAAACGCTTTCACGGTTCATTTAGCAAGTTTTGCACTTGTTCTCTACCTAAATAAACTTGATCACATTTTATTTATTTATTTATTTTTTTAATTGGCATTTTAAATTGAAAATTGCTGCTCTCTGGGTCATAGAGATTCTGGAGTGTGTCCTTAACTATTCTCTGAAGGCAGCGTTGATGAACTTAAACTGCAAGAGTTCGTGCTTGACGCTTAGAAAGGTGGATGGTTATGCTTTGACAGAGGCGTCACAACGTTCAAAGACTTTGGAATTTTGCATTTTTAGCTGTAGAGGTTTTGAAGCTGCACTTCAGTAATAGTGTTTAAATCTTAATCCTCACAGTTACAATATTTTTTTTGCCATTTTTGATATAAGAATGATTCGGCATGCGGACGTATTCAACTTTCGGTTTTTCAGTTGGGAAGAGAATGCCGCAGTGGTCACTTCACTGCGGTGAAGGGCTCCTGATGTGGGAAGATGGATAAAAAGTGAAGCCTGTCTTTCAGCCATAGCGCTGAGTGTTGGCACTTTGATTTAAAGCTGACTTGAAAAGGGCAGTTGCATATATATATAAATATATATATAAAAAGATATGTCAGGCAGAACTGAGTCACTTCACCTAATTCTTTGCTGCCCCTTCCCCCCCGCTGTCCTTGCTCTTTAAGATACTTATTCTAGCCATGTTGTGTGAGTCACATTAGCGGCGTGTCAACCATTTTCATTTCACTTTCACCGAATGATGGCGACAGCCGATTATGTTGATTTTGAAAGTAATGTCACAGTTTCTCCGCGGAACTCTCTGTGGAACATAATGTGATGTAATGTCAGTAAAATATAGACGCTAGTGTCAACTACGCATACATTGATAAAAGGAATTTTTGCCTTGCAAAAATAAAAAATATATATTTTTTTTTTTAGAAAGGAACTCTTAATGCCCTTTAAAACATTTTCTTTCCTTAAATTTCAAATTCTTAGCTTCTATGTCATCATCCCCTTTCCAGACACTGCTGGTTTGGACCGGATCCTCGCTATGACTGTCTTCCACTATGGTTGTTCTGTGGCCACCTCATAGTCAATGCAGAGTCCTTTAAGTCTGACACACTCTCATCTGCCAAGCCTTCGTTGGCCAGTCGATGGGTTTTGCCTCCTCCAATGTCATCAACATCGCCTTCTTGTCCAATTTACAGTGGTGGGAAAAAAGTTTTTGGACACCTCATGTATTAGTGATGTACTGTATTATATAAGAACCAGTCTTAAATTTTGAAGTGCAGATTATTTTAACACAGCCATCAATATTAACCCAAATATTGCATTTGCACTGTTCCATTCAGCTCAGAAGTGGATGGTTCAACAAGAAGACGTCCCTCGCAACACATCCAGACTACAAAAGTACTAGAAGTACAATCATTTGCTTTAATAATTTACTTTCTTATTTTGTGTTCTTCACAATAAACAACATGTGATGTCAATTTGGTTGTGTGCCTCTTATGCAGTAAAACCTGTTGAAATAAAAAACTTCTATAAAAAATATTTAATAAAAATAACTAGGATTGAGATTGAGTTCAATTTTAACGGTGTCGAAATGTTTTTTTTGTTTTGTTTTTTTTCCCCGTACTGAATGTCTTTCTGTATAATCTGTATACTATCTCACCCCTTCATTTCCATTGACCGGGCCTTGGATGTTGCCTGAACTTCTTCCAACCATTTGCTATGTTGACACACCTAGGCCCACCTTAAGTGATGACACCCTGAGCATTCAGCATGTCAGCAAGACGGCAGAAGCTGTCCACCATCTCATAAATTTGTCTGTCTGCACCAGGCCAACCGCTCGCTGGGCCTGGTCTGCCCTGCACCGCTTCAATTCAAACGTTTCACATACTGCCGGCAGGCTGCCAATTATCCCACTGCACCTCCTATAGATCCATCTTCTGTGTGCATGAGCTTAAACATCAAACATAAAAAAAATGCTAAGCTTAGCTAGTATTATCTCCACTGAAAGCAACTATGAAGTGCAGTAAAGGTCCATTCCCCATTTTGCATGAATTTAGTTTCACATCTGTACCTCAGGGACAACAAACAATATATCTATTTGAAAAAAAGCTAATAATTACTGAGCCTAAGATTTTCTTCAGCGAAAAAGATATAGAAAAAGAAAAAAACGGATCTAGTCAAAATCATATTTTTACTCTCATTAAGGGGCCTCTTGCACTGTATATCACACTCCTATATGTTTACATAGTAAAATAAAAGTCTGCATGTATACCTTGAAATTTAGCAGAAGTCAAACTGTACAGTCTAAAAAGTTTAATTTCAAACGTGTCGATATGAAAATGGTGCAGCATTTTGGCAAAAGTAAATAACTTAATATTGATATTGATAGTCAAGCACTTACTATATACTGTACTCCTTCCACGCCACCAATGGGGTGTGAACAAGTTTCAAGTACAGATATAACACTGATGGTCTATTTTACCTACTCTAGTTATGTATTGACTGGAACTGGAACTGTAAATTTATGTCAGATCAAGCATTGTACTGCTTAACTAGTTAAGTGGACTAACTGGACGAGACAGTAAGAATGTTACAGATAAATGGGATTTATTTCAGCTATCCATCTGTGGCGTCAGAATGGCACAGTGGTCACTACCCCAGAGCAAGAGCGTCATTGGTTTGACTCTGGCTCTGCTGTGTGCTGCTTGCATGTTCTTTCCGTGTCTGTGTGGGTTTTATCCAGTCATGCATGGGCTGATTGGCAAAACTAAATTGTCTGTAAAAATGTGTTACTGCGAGCGTCGATGGTTGGTAATCTCTATGTGAAACCTCTAAAGAATTACGTAGAAGCCAATAAACATTAACAGCTGTCATATTTCAAAACAGTCCAGTCAGATTTTGTTGACTACTAGTAGATTTAGACAGTCAATTTCAGCAATCCAGTTGTTTTGGCATATTAGAGTGCAACTGCTATGAACGGACAGTTTTGATATTTCTAGACTGTGTGCACGCTATCGCTACAGATGTGGCCCGCGGGCCGTACTTTGTTGATCTAGAACAGACCTGGGCAGTGTTTGAGCTCATTGCTGTGACAGTAAGGATATTTTCTGTGTCCCATAAAACAGATCTTTACTTTTTCAACTTGGTGTGCCATGTTTTGTTCTTCTAATCTGTCATACTAACAGACCTTAGTCAAGACAATGAAAAAGTTAATGAAGTAAATAATGCAACTTCAAAATATTCTTAAAAATACACACTTTGACATTTTTAAGCTTGGTACTTTCACACGTGCTTTTATGTGCCCCCAACTTTTTCTCTCTTTTAGCAAGGCAGAATAGCTGTATCAGAGATGGTCAGGGTTCCTGTGTCTTTCATTGAAGCAGAGGCCAGTCCCAACACAGTATCTCAAAAGAATTAGCCTCTGAGTGGCAAGTACTTTCCATTAGGTCTGGAGAGGCTGGAGCTCTCCATTACTGTCGGAATGAGCTTGCAACATTCCTGCTCAGACGTAGCGTGTGGGGAGAAAATCTGCAGACTCGCAGTTACAGCTATAATGAGGTGTTGAGCGTGTTGGGGAGGATGAATCGGGGGAGACAGAGAATGAAGTCACGAAATTTGGAGTTTATGATAGTGAGTCAACAAAGAGGGCCTTTCACGTAAAAAGAAGAAGCCATTCGTTTCCAATAGAATGAGAAAGGTACAGTTGTGGAAAAAAGTTTTCGGACCCCCTAAAAATGATGTGTGTAGGTCGGGGGGTGTATTCATGGTAATAATGATTTGTAGGCATGAATCATACAATTGAAAAGAGAAAACCAGGACTTATCTTCAATAGTCTTACATGCAGGCAGGGAAATGACTTGGCTTTCCTATGGAATAGCACATAACACAACAAAACCATATCAACTTTGTCCATTATCATTCTAGGTACTAAGCCTTAACACTCACTGCTTGCAACTTGAAACATTGTAAAAGACATCTACTAGATATTTCAGAATCAGGTGAAGCCTCCAGGTATCAATGGTGGGTTCCTAAATTAACTCCCGTGTGAGTTGTGAGGCTATATAACCAAAATATTTGTCTCATTATCACAACATTGTACTTAACTGTCCCGGTTCAGGCAATCTAAACTCCAGTGACAGATGCAGCACTTGTCAGTAAAAAGTCATCATAATCCTCCCTTTCATTCACATGCACTATTCCCCTCTTCTTCTTTCCAATCGGTTTTCATTGAATATTCATCGAGGTCTGGCCCAGTTCAATTAGAAACAGAAGAAAAAAGTCAACCAAATGTATTTAATCCCCTCTAGAGAGCTAGTCCTTAAATCTCATCCAACTCTTTGAAAAAAAAAACAATGAAGGAGCGCTGACATATCAAAATTTCCCTACAAGCAATAATTACATAGATATACCCCTAAATCGCAATCCATGCACACATACTGTTTGCTCAGGAGCTTCTATTTTCACAACTACTACACCTCTTAGCTTCTGTCACACTAAACATGTAATCAGATATAATCCTTGCTACAAAAAAAAAAAAAATAAGTAAATAAATAAAGACCAGAGGGAACCTACTCCTGATCTGAATACACATCTGGACACTGACAGCTTGAGTATGGACAATAGCAGGCAGCATTATGCCTGGGGATGATTTCACTGATGACAAATGACGTTGTGTCACTGAGTCAAGAAAGACAACCCCATGAGACAATACAGCCTATATTGCATCTAGATTGAATGCTGACCTGGCGGGCCTGTTGCGTGTTCAGCTATGGAGCATAAACAGCGGTGAGTCTGTATGATGAGATCTGGAGCTGACAGAAGAGATGAGGCTGAAATTAATCCCTAGCCGCTTTTTCACGGTGCCACAGTGGAATTCAGTCCAAAGAAACTTAACTGCTGTAGGTGACACAAGCAGAATAAATAAAGACGTCAGATGCCCCATCAACAGAACAACCGGCACGGGTTTCATGGCTAGCATTTAAAAACTCTTTCATATCTGTGCGATCCGAGAGGCGGGGGATATATATGTGCTCCCCACACTGGAGTTTTGAAGATAACACGGAGCCTCCCTCTCATCCAGCACAACTCTACTTATGTAAATCTCATCGCTCTCCATTCCTGCCACAGTGAGGCTCAAATTCTGAGAGGCAGCTGGCAGTTGCCCCCCAGCCAGTGTGCAAAAATATAGAAAAAAGCAAAACAAAAAACACCAAAGCACCAATTAAATGTGCATTCTGCTGCCACCGACTAGTGGCGTGTATTCTAAGACAAGTGTTGTCAGTTGTTATACCGCCACCAGGTGGCAGTGTGTTTGGTTGTCATGTCAACCAGGTGTTCAGTGAAAACTCAGAGCAATAAAGTTGCTTTGACTCTGGACTCCGGTGAGCATGCCTCGTCAATACATGGTACCAGGATAAACTTGTGAAACAAATGTAGGACAATGAATTCTCTTCGACAGCCAGATGAGTTAAAGATGACAGGAAATGTCGACGAGAACTGGAAAGCTTTTAAACAAAGTTTCAAGCTTCATACTCGCTTCTTGCTGTCGGTCTAAAAGACAATGAAGAGAAGAGTAAAATAACCATACTGCTAATGGTAGCAGGCCACGTCGCCCTAGATGTGTACAACACCTTTGTTTTCACGGATGCAGAAAAAGTAAAATTCGAGTACTGCACAGTGAGGAAAAATGTGAGAGGTACATTTTCAGAAGTCGTTTACAGAAAGAATCTGAGTCAACAGTTTGTCACAGACTTACGGCTAAAAAGTCGTTGGTGCGAGTTTGGGACATTATGTGACTCGTTAATCACAGATCAAATAGAAGTGAGAGACAAGAGCATGAGGTTGCAACTTCTCAAAGCCACGGACCTCACTTGAGAGAAGGCAATAAAAATCTGCCAAACGTTTGAAAGTACACAGCTGCAAATACAGACTTTCGACAACGGCACTGCAGCCAAAACGGTTAGAAGTGGAAGCTGTGTGGCTCAAGGACAAAAGAAGAAGCAAAGACAAAGCTAACAGAAAAGAGCATAAAGGGCACCTTTCATACTTTTCCACTTTTCTGAGCTCTAAATACTGTTACAATGTTGAATACTAGTGTCAAACGATGCCAAAGCGTCAAATAATGAGGTTCATGCGTTTGGATGTGAGCCCTGCAAGTGCACTGCAAGGGCATGGTTCTGAACACTCTGTTTCAGCGAGTATTTTTTATCTTTGAGAACGCATTGACGTTAATGCCTGACGGATTTCCCTACATGGCCAAGCTCAGGCACACTCTCGGATTGGTTCCGCCCTCCAATGCTCTGCTCCGGAAGTTATGTCGCTGTGTGCTGCTCCAAGAAAATGTTTTTTCAGTGTGAGGGAAATCAAAAATATTAATAATACCGAGCGACTGCCGAGCAACTACCGAAGCACCAAGGACCACAACTATCGGAGTGGAACGAACAGAGAAAATGTTGGAGGTTTGTTCAGCCGAATGCGGATGCGATGGAACACCGGTCCGGTCGACAACGGTAGGGAGACGGGCTCGACTCGGCCGGTGGATGACGAGAGAATAGTCAGCCACGTCAATATTTGAAAACATGTATGAGGACTGTGGGTGTACTGTGACCTCAAGCAACCTTAGTTTTAAGACTATTTGCAACGTACAACCGCTGAATCGTGTTGATGAACTGTTAGCCACCACCGCTAACTCCGTGCTCTGCTTGTGTGTTGTGTTTGTTGGCGGCGAAACTGAAGAGGCAGCGATTCTGACTCGCAAGTTTCACTCCTTATAGTGATTTTCACGCTGCCAGCATGTTAACATGGGTTGTATAGAGCTCTTCCTGCTTTGTGCTTTGTGTGGACTGAAGTTGTGCAAATATTCGTGTCTAATTAAATAAACGACTCTATGAGTCAAGTGATCGTTTCAGCATACATGCATATCTAGCATATCTGCTAGGACAGTGTTTTGATACAAGTCAACAGTATGAAACAAAATCATTCTAAGCTCTATTAAAATGTCTCGCAAAAATACAAAACAAAAACAGGGTCAGTACACAAAGTAAAATATATTTCCGGGGACACAGAAGGCAAAAAACGTCTAGGGACCTTTTGGTCCACCTTGCGGCCATAACTTAGCCCACGCTGGGTCCATATGAAGATGGTTTAGCTGGTAAACTGCTGCTAAAGGATGAAGCCTTCCCGACACTAAGTGTTTAAATTGTGAACGTTTCGTAAAGTTTGCTGTTTACTCTCAACTCCCGCACCAGCAAACTGAGGAAGTGTGGCTCAGCAGCGACCCAGAGTGTGACCAATCACAGCGGAGTGGGCTGGGCGGGAGGCGTACACGGAGGAGGTCGGGGGTGGAGTGAAGTAAAACAGAGCGTTTTCACGGGATGCTGGAAATAAGAGGAAGCGAGCAGCGAGATACACAGACCTACAAAGCTTTCAGTGCGGGTAATCATGTGTCGCTGCTCTGGAGGGGCCAGAAATCAAATACAAATACAAAATTCAACAAATACGCACCCAAACAGTGCTCAGCCTTTGGAAAAGATTGCCGAAATTGCGGAGGTAAAAATCACTTTGCCACATGTTTTTCAAAGAAGAAAGTGCAGTTTGTGGAAAACAAAGGTGACAGCGGCAGCGGTGCTTCATGCACCACGACATCAGCGAAGAGAAATTATACGCAAATAGAAAACGAGGCATTGGGGGCAGTGTACGGATGTGAGAAGTTTCATAAGTATGTATATGGGAGGTCAGCCACATAAGAAACAGATCACAAACCTCTGATAGCTATATCCCAGATACCACTAGGTGATGCGCTGCCGCATACAGCGCCTTATGCTTTGTCTCCAGAAATATGATTTGACATTTATTTGAGATACCAGACAAACACTTAGTTCTAGCTGATACACTGAGCAGGGCCAGCTTACAGCATGACAAAAGTACTACTGAAAAGGATGTGTAAATTCATGTAGACTATGTCAGAACACAAATGCCAGTGTCAAAGGCTAAATAGGCAGAAATAGCCAGGGCAATGCAGGAAGATGAAGCACTGTAAAGTGTGATCAAACAGATCAGCTTACCTGGTAAAGTGAAACTATCAAAGCCTTACCAGCACTTTGAGGGCAAATTATCTGTGTTGGGAGGGGTTTAGTTAAAAAGCACACAAATTGTAGTCCCCGCCTCCATGAGATCACAAATGATGCAGTTAGTGCATGAGGGACACGAAAGCATTGAAAAATGCAAAAGACGTGCATGTGATGTTCTGTATTGGCCGAACATGAACAGAGACATTCAGACATTGGTGCAACGATGTGATGTTTGCCAACACCAATACCGAAAAGCCAGAAGAGCCATGGCAAAAAGTTGGAATGGACCTCTTTCAACTAAAAGGCAAGGATTACTTGCTTTTGATTGACTATCATAGCAATTACCCTGAGTTCTGTCAGCTGTCCTCCACGATGGCAGAACATGTAACTGCATGCACAAAGGCCACGTTCGCATAATGTGGGATTGCTGCTACAGTCATGAGTGACAATGGACCTCAATTCAGCAGCCAGAGCTTCAAGGAGTTTGCAGAGACTTATGGTTTTGAACACATAACTTTGAGCCCTCTCTACCCACAATCCAACGGGAAGGCAGAGAAAGGTGTTCAGATTGTGAAGCGCCTTTTAAAGAAAGCCACAGAAAACGGTTGAGGACTTGCATCAGGCTATTTTTAACTACCGAACCTCACCACTGGAGAATGGACTTTCACCAGCTGAGATGCTTATGAAAAGGAAGCTGAGGACCAGGCTTCCATTAGCAAAATGCAGGAAGGAGCATAGTGCATCAAACAAGCCTAAAGAGTGTCAGATCAACGCTTACAACAGAACAGCGGTGCCACTGAAACCCCTGGCCCAGGAGGAGATTGTTTGGGTTAGATGTGATGGACAGTGGGGGCCACTGGCTAAAGTGAGTAAAGTGACGGGACCAAGGTCAACTGAGGTCATCGCAGAGCATGGACAGACGTTACGGCGAAACAGGAGACACCTGCTCAAGGTGCCTCAGAACAACATGACGGCCATGGACAGCAACACCAGGGACGTGACAGTCCAAGGTCAAAGAGAACAACCGGAAGTGACAAAACAACCAAACGCAACAAAACAACCGAATGTGACAAAACAACCGGATGAAACAAACCTACCTATGAATGAAACCAAGAACAGTGACATGACACGGAGGGACCACCCTAAGAGGCAGATTGAGAAACCAAAGAGACTGATTGAAGAAATGTAAAAGAAAAAAAAAAAGAGGAGAAATGTGTATGCACTGGTCAATGTTTATGTTTAAGTGAGTACACAATGTTCATGAGGAATTTATGTTAGTTTTCAGGGTGATAACTGAATTTGTGGTTATGTTAAGAGGCAAGACTATGGTTCATAGTAGGGTTTCTGTTTCTATTTTTTTTAAAAGGGAAGATGTATTGATAAGACAAGTGTCGGTCGGGTGTTATACGGCCACCAGGCCGCTGTGTGTTTGGTTTCATGTCAACCAGTGAAGACGCAGAGCAATAAAGTTACTCTGACTCGGGTGTGCACACCTCGTCAATACAGATGCATTTGGATTGTGGTAAATATAGTCAGAGAAATTAGTGGAGGCCTTCTGGGAGGGGTGAGGAGGAGCACTTGAGGGAGTATTAACATGATCTTAATTAGATGTTACCAGGGTGGGATCAAAGCAGAGCTGGGAGAATTTGTCCCTTGACCTGAAAGCTGAAGTGTTTCTTTCTAATTATAATAATTTTTTTTAATCTAATGAATGGACCTGCTGGGGTAAAAGTGGGACCAATGTAGACGACGTCTCCAAAGATAAGAAGAAACCGATATGTACGGCTAGAAAGGCACGTAAGTGTCTCCAAGCAGTGGCGCTTAACCCCTCTGATAAATTCTGCCTCTTCCCGTAAAGACGCTGCCGTAAAGCACTGCATCATCCTGACGATCTCTGCTAAATGAATTCCTGACCTTCACCTTGCCTGCCACTACGATAACTGCCGTCTTTTAAGCGGTCGGAGGTCGCAGTTTGCTTTGAGAGCCAAAAGAGGCTTTAGATGAATCTGAATCTGATCAGTCTCCAGACGACCAAGAGCAAAACAAAATGAAATAAATAAATAAATGAACGGTGATCACTGTCGTTTGCAGTGTGTGTATGTGTGTGTGTGTGTGTGTGTGTGTGTGAGGGGGGGTCAGGCGAAAACTTGTTAACCTCCTATCAACACGCGCCAACCCCTTGCGGGCTGAACAATAATTGAACGAATAGAAGGAGAGACGGAGACATACACAAGGGCGTCCGCATAAACGCGCGTGAGCACACTTGATGGCACGCATGCATGTACAATGACACGCGCGAGCACGCACGCAAATTGGCGCGTAGCTTATATTTGTCTGTTTCTTGTCCAACGTCAAAACACGCCTGCAGCAATTGTTGACGGCGAAATCGCGTTGCCGCGTCCCTCCCCTCCCCACGCAAATGATTTTAAATATTCAGACCCGTGCTTCAAAGTTAAAATGCCGACAGACATAAAAACACGTCTCGTTCCGTCCAAAAATGCGCACCGATGGCGGGTAAAGTGCACGCAAATGCGCAGGGGTTGTCCAAAATTTAAAAGGATGCGAACATTGCTCCAGATTGGTTTCACGCAAAAACGACAAAAGGCGAAGAAGTTAAAGCGTCAACTTTACCTGTGACCGCAGCTCGCCGCGAGCATCTCGAGCTTGTCAGCGCGTCCCGCAAATCGAGTCCTTCCAGAGTCTTCTCCTCCTCCTCCTCCTTCTTCTTCTTCTTCTTCTTCTTCTTCTTCTTCTTCTTCTTCTTCTTCTTCTTCTTCTTCAAATCGGCGTCACTGCAACCGCCACTTCCATCCAGTCAACAACGGCACCTGCTGATGTGCGCACACGCGCGCCCGCACAAACAACTGCTTGTGCTCCGCCAGCGGATTCCCATTGACCACCGGTAGCTGAACGCGCCGCTGCGCAATGACGCATGCCATGGACCCGCAGCTCACGTGGAGTCTCTAAAGGCTGCAAAAGACTAATGGCCAGAATATCTGTCACGATGATGATGACTACTACGACTATGACAGTGTGTACGTGTTTTTTGTGCTTCAACAGTCATTTATTGGGATATTTATATAATTAGCCATTTGCGTAATTTCCATCAAACACAATTAAGCACAATCTATTTCGATGCTCGACGCGCACACAATGCTAATTCCCCCGTCTCTATTTTGGTACTTTGGAGAAACCAAGTGACAATAATCCTGTCAGCGCGCGTTTTTTACGCTTCACGGCGGCTCTTGGAGCTATTATCATTTCTAAACAGTTCTGCAGAAAGACCAAAAAAAGGGGGCGTGTCAGCCTAGCAGGGCGCTGACAAGTCAGGGCAGACAACCTTTTTGCCTGGACGTTTGCCCCTGAGGGGCACCACACACACACACACACACACACACACACACACACACCCATCCCTGCTAACCCTCCAGTACATGTCTTCGCCTCTTGTGTCGGTGTACCAGGACCGTTTCCATCCAAGACCCCCCAGTCCAGCCGCCTCGCCCCCCACCGCTCCGGGGCGTAGTGAGGGATGGTCAGTCAGGCAACAGCTGATTCAATCTTATCTCTCACATGTACGCCATAACTGCCGGCACTAATTTGCTGCATGGTATAGGGCAGAGGGATGCCGTACGGCAGTCTGCGGATAGACGGACATCCGGATGGGTGGGGGAGGAGGGGTGTACTTGCAAAGGGCCATTCAGCATGGATGCTTAAGCAGGGCAGTCGTTGCTTTTCACAGATGGTTATATTAACTTCCCACTCCGGGGAGGCTGCTCGCCTGCTGACCCTGACCTCTGACCCCATCGAGCGTAGAAGCAGATAGAAAAGGGGATCCCTGTGGGTACTGAGTATCATTAAAGCATTAAATGACCTTTCACACTGAGCATGTGCAACATTAAAGCACAGGGATTCTACAAAGAGGCACTCTGTTTGAGTCAAGTTGACAAGGTAAGGAGAATACAAATTTACAAATTTATTTTACAAATGTATTAAAAAATTAATTAATTATCTTCCTTAAAGACGGAACTTGGGAGATGAATGCCAAAGGTTATGGCTTATTGGCAGTTATGGAATGTTAACTGGTTGACA
The DNA here is from genome assembly GCA_009823395.1 of Thamnaconus septentrionalis. Lineage (NCBI taxonomy): Eukaryota > Metazoa > Chordata > Actinopteri > Tetraodontiformes > Monacanthidae > Thamnaconus > Thamnaconus septentrionalis. The sequence goes on from CM020516.1 coordinate 19,744,698, forward strand.
TGGCCTTGTGGAATCTTTCCGCATTAACTACGCCGACCGTGTCTTCCACGAAGTTCCATTTATGATCTTCTTCTTATCAGACAGTGAAGTTTCAAGGAGATGTTGCATATCTTACTTGCATATTTTATTTTAACATCTCAAAACTTTACAGTCTAATAATAAGAAAATCCTAAATAGAATTGTTCCGTATGAGCTGTTTAAAAGGCTATTGTTATTGATAAAATAAGAGAATGACATGGAGTACATTTATCCCGACTATAAATAACAGGTTTTTATAAAAGGTGTTTGAGAAAAAATGCACCATATTTAGTGAAGCAAGAGTGGGTGGCTGAGAACGACGTTGTGTTTCAATGTTGTGAAATACAATCTAGTCCATTCGTCATATAAACACAACATAAGTAATGACTAAATGTTCTTGCAATTTAGTTTGATACTATGTAACTGTGGAACATAATATACGTGTGTGACAGGACTTGATGAAAGGTATTTTTTTAAAAGATCACAGGAACTGATGGTATTCGAGAGGTTGGGTATGAAATCTTCTTCTTGGGAATGGTTGCTGGATGAAGACCTTTATACTTTATACTACTAATATTTTTTTTTTCAGCATATTCTTTGTGATGTGACGTGCAAGATGACTCTTTGACTCAAACAATTGCAGTTTTACACTGAACCCATATAAAGATCCTCTATATGTATTTGTAGTGTATTTGCACTGCTCGGCAGTGGGCTTCGTCTACTTTACTTTCCTCGTCCTTGTGGCATGTCGAGCTTAACATCTCCTGAATGTCACTGAAGCTCCGGCCATCTTCTAACGCATCTCCTTATTTCTTTATGCACGCCCCTGAGTGTCGGCCGAGAAGACTGGGCCGCTAACTCGAAGGCCACGCGGCTCACCCTCCTGACGACAGTTCTTCCTCTGCTCCCCTCGTGATCAATCACACGGTTGTATCTTCCCCTGTCACATTTGAATCCCATCGGGGAGTTTCGCACCACTCACCCACACCCTCATTCGTCAGCTGCTCCTTTCACTGGACCGTTTCGTCCAGGTGACCACATGCATGTTTTATGCATGACTTATGTGGGTCTGTGTTCTCTTCGTTCCATCGTTTAGACCTGGGACAACAGCGGGGTTGAAGGCAAACCGTTTAATCTAGCGATTTTGGGAACAGGAAATGTTTGTGAATCATGAATAACAATGATTTACAGTATAGTTAAGCCATTAATATCATATGTTCTTATTCTGTAAGCCTAATTCAAACCCCTTCCATTGGAATCGCACTACAAGTAACTTCTTCTATTTTTTTTTTAAGCTAAATATTTTGGACTGTCTAAAAAAAACAAACACTCAAATCATTCTGCTTTAATAGATGCAACCAATGCAAATGATGGGGCGGGTTTTGGGGGAAATGGGAGGGGGGTAAATAACATTTTGTGGGATGTTTTTTTTTTTTGTCTAAACAAGAACTAACTCAGAAGTAAAGCTGTAGAATTATGCGGCATTTTCAGCCAAGAACGTCATTCATTTTGACTTTTTGTTCTAAGTCCAAACTGCTCCAGGGACAGATTTGAAGGGAGAAAAGATCACACAAAGCGTGGGCCAACGAGATAATGTAATTTTCTGAAAAGTAGAATTTGTCGGGTTGTGGGAAACAGCATAAGTGAGTTCATGATTCATACTTTTGAAGAGGAAAACTGAATTATAGTAATATTATTAATATAGAAAAAATGACAAAAGCTGCCAGAAATTTTTTGCGTTCGTGTGTGTGCAGCATATTATATAAAAAAAAAATGTCTATTTAGCCTGCAGATACAGTGACAGACATATGATAGAAGCCTGATTCCAGTTTGACAATATTCAGATTTACTGTTCTCTTGCAGACATGTTCGTGCTCCATATTTTATAAGTGCCACCTGAGAAAAGCAACAAAAAAAAAAGATCAGAAATAGGTCAGGTAAACCACACTGTCTAAATCAAGCATTAGTAATTAATATTGTCCCAGGATGATTTAGTATTTTGACAGCAATGACAACAGAGCTTCAAAGGAGCTGATCATGGCCTCTGAGTTGCACAGTTTCACCCCGATGTTTTTGTTTAGACAGTTTGTCTATTTAAAGAATGACTTTTCAATCACTTTGCAAGGTGACCTTGACCTCGCCATCTGGCTGATGGATTCCAGTGCAAAGCCTCAGAAATTGCTCATCCACAATTTATGGCACGAGCCCCACAAAGTGTTGGCTTCGCAGTGCCGCATGCTTGTTGTCAAGCGTGGGATCTACCGCCCTTGACTAGGAGGAGTTAAGGTCTTATATCGATGCGGAAACCGTCTCGGCACCCTTAAAGCATCATTATTCTCTAACTGACGATAATTTGCTGGCCAAGAGTGGATAACTGCCGTCTGTCTGGCATAAATCGAAGCCACAAAGGGCAAAATGTCCCTATATTGCAGAGTGAGCAGGTGCCTTTAGACATAGTAGAAAAGAATATATGAGCTACAAAAAACATGTGCGGTTAAGAAAGGCTAAATGAGGTCAACTCAAGATAATATACTAGATTTTCAGTATTATCTTTAAAAAAAAAAATTGTTTCATTAATAACACTTTATTTTTTCCCCTGCCATTATGCTCCAAAAGTCCATCTATCAGTGGGAATCAGCTCACAACAACACAATATGCATATCTACAAAACTGATAATCCAAAACATCTTTAAATCTGCTGCTGTCAGGGTTTCCACTTTTGTCTGTCTTGTTTATGTCCTCTTTTCATTTTGTGGGTTTTGTCTCCTCTCGTCTGCTCTTTTCTCATCACTCCATCAATACATTCCTCTCTTGTTTCCTTCTCACTCTGAGTGCTTGAGCCTCCCCACCCCATTGTGTATGAGTGTGTAGGTCGTGATTCCCTTATCCAAGTTGTCAAGTTGTCTTGTCTGCCTTGATTAGTGGTCTAGCATTTTTCCCTGCCTGTGACTTTTCTTGTAATTGACCCTTGTTTCGAGTTCCCTGGTTTTCTGAGCTCCGTCCTGGAATGTTGTATCTCTGCCTTGTTTGTTTGATTGTTTGTTTGCTTGTTTTGGACTGGTTAAAATACCTTGAAACTGCTCATTCTCTGTGTGCTTCTGCATTTCTCTTCTCTGTGAGTTTGTGAAGAATGGGCAGTACCTTAAAAAATACTCAAAGAAACGTTTTCTTTTTCAGGATAAAGGACTTCATCCTGACATCTCTCGTCTCTCCCTACATCCATAAAACACGGCGACTTCTTCACTAACACCCAAGCAAAATCCAGATTCAATCTCCTGGAAAGCTTTATTCCCACATCTGCAGGAGGTTGTGCTCTCTAAATATTCGATGCATAGATCTTTATATGAAGATCAAAAGGAGTTGGAAGCAAGCTGTGGGACTGAAGCGCCACTAAGTGCAACCACTTCCTCAAACAGATCAGAACACATGACATGAAACCAAATAACCACTTAGTCGCAAAATGTGTCTTTCTGTGTGCAGGTACACAGAAGGGAAGGGCATCACAGACGTGTAGGAACATGTGCCCGCAAATTAAGAAAAGGACGTCGTACACACATAGACACCCGTTTGCTCTCGCATGCTGTCTCATTACATAAATGCCAAATGTGCATCGTAACAGCTTTGGACGCGACATTTAGTTGTTTCCCAATACCTCTTGCTTTTTACCCAGCAATTACACCCGTCCGTCTTCATCTTCTTCTCTTTCCGTCTCATTTTTAATTGTATTTACATAATGGAGGAAGAGACGCATCTTCTGCTTTCCACCGAAGAACTGTGCAGGTCCACCGTCTAGGATCCTCAGAGGCAGCTGCAAGCCGCGTTGCGGGCCGAGCGTGAAAGTAGGCTATGAGGCGGGGAGAGCCTTGTCCTCTGCAGATTATCTGGGAAGGGGAGAGCTGGAGAGGCGTGCGTGCGTGCAAGTGTTGAGCGGGCAGGTGGGCAGAGCCTGTGCAGCGGCGATTCATTATTGATTGCCTTTAATGTAAGATCATTTAGCCAGGAGTCGCGCCTGTCGCCGTTATTGAGCCCCCCGCCCCCCAACGTTAAATTCCACTTCATTAAACTTTAACCATATCCCATTCACTTTGTACCCACCGTTTGGCCCATCGCCATAGCAACGGGATGAACAGTATTAGCTGCGAGGTGAAAGAAGTGCTCTCTCTGCATGCATGGTTTATTTTTTTCTCGCTCTCTTTTTTGAAGTGTTTGCAGCGTATTGGGAAAATGAGATTTTGGACAATGCTTGTGTAAAAAAACACACACACACCCTGAGAGGTCTTTCATGCTTGTTAAGCGGTGACTTCTTGGGAGGCTCGGGTGCCATGATATCAAAGGCGCATTAAGCCTGGCTTCTACTCCGCTGTGCACCCTCATTAGACAGATGCTGCTGCCAGAGGGGACCACAGCTATCTGGGGTAAAACTGTCAGCAGCATCCCGGTTCTCCTCTCGCAGGAACAGATGTCAGACGGAGCCACGCGTCCTTGTCGCTTGCACCTGAGGTTTCCTTTCTTTCACATTTTTGGGATTGTAATTGTTGTCGTTGTCGCGTCAATATGGCGACATGTGCGGAACAGGGCTGCTGAATAAACCAGAACATGTAACATAAGAGGAAAATATACAAAATATATTTTTCATTTTCCACAGCTGGAGTGTGTCACTTAATGTTTCAAAAGAATGGAAATATACAAGGGACATCTTCATTATTCTTCCACTCTGTTTAAGAGTTGTTGGAGAAGGTATACAGGCAAAACAGCAATTATTGGTTTCCGCAGCGCATTTCCTGTTTCTTCCTCTTCTTCCTTCCTTTGTCATGCTTAATCCCTGACGCCTCTCCGTAAACAAAACTGTATTTTCCTTTGATCCTCATTATGATCAGCCAACACTCCCTTGCCTCACGTTTCAGTCACACCCTCGAGGCATGTGAAAAGCCAGTCGTTCTCCTCATTGCGAAGTTGAAAAGACGGCAAAAAGTTTGTCAGGCGTCAGGAGAAACATTCCCTGATTTCTTTTAGCCCTGAGCTTAAGTCACGTCTGAGTCGCTCTGCTTGACTTTAATGAACTGCGTTTCATCCTCGGAACAGGATGTCACAGCAAGCAAACAAAGAAAACAGACGACAGCAATGACAATGGGGCAAAAAAACAAAACAAGAAGGAAATGATGAAAGCAGCGTTACACTAAAATTGGTGACCTTGCTCAAAACCTAACGTAACTGCAACCTTGCTGAGCTCAGGGAATCGCTGAACTTTCACGTGTGAAATCTGGTACGTTCATCTTAGAAAACTCTGGCCTGTTTTTTTGTTTTTTTTCTTTCAGCCTTTGCACTGAAGATCCAAGACTCCTTTTTAGTCCTGATTAATTGAGAAGGGACACGGTGGCGCAGTGGTTAGCGCTGCCGCCTCACAGCAAGAAGGTCGTGGGTTCGATTCCGGGGCCCGGGGCTGGGACCTTTCTGTGTGGAGTTTGCATGTTCTCCCCGTGTCTGCGTGGGTTCTCTCCGGGTTCTCCGGCTTCCTCCCACACTCCAAAAACATGCATGTGAGGTCAATTGAACACTCTAAATTGTCCGTAGGTGTGCATGTGAGTGTGAATGGTTGTTTGTCTCTATGTGGCCCTGCGATGAACTGGCGACTTGTCCAGGGTGTACCCTGCCTTCGCCCTAAGACAGCTGGGATAGGCTCCAGCAGACCCCCGTGACCCTGAATTGGAATAAGCGGGTATAGAAGATGAATGAATAATTGAGAAGGCAACTGTTACGAGCGCCCTCAAAACCCGCAAAAGAGGACGAAAGGTTTTTTATGGTGGATGAAGAACAGCACCACACTGAATGCTGGTTCCCCAAACAAGCACAAAATTCCCAACAACAACGATAAGGTGGCTCACATGGTTACCATTTGGGTCAGCTGGTTACAAGAAGACTAATTTTGGTCTGTATGGTTTGAGGCAGTTAATCATCTACCAAGTGTTCACTGGCATGTTGGGTAAAACATAACATAAACCAGGGGAACTTTGATCTACATAGATTGTAAATATTCCAGTCTAATCCCATGCTATGATCTAAGAGTGTGACAGTGCAGTATTGCAATAATACAATTTTGTACAGCCACCATGTGTCAATGTTATTGTTATTAGGGACTGAGCCAGTGAAAGACCAGTTCGAAACGAACTGGTCTTTCGCAATGGCGAAAGACCCTATTGTATTTGCTATGTTTATTCTTATTATTATTATTATTATTATTTACAAAACATGCTCCAAAACCCACCAAATTCGGCACGGAGGTAGAAACTGGTACACAATGAAAGGAAATGAAGACAAAAGGCAAAATTCCACTTCTAGCGCCCCTAGAGGGGTCCAACTACAATTGTCCAAAAACTACAAATGGCCCTAGCTTCCACTAGGAAGGTCGAAAAAGATGGGGAAACACCACGCGTTCGTCTCTTCAAGCCCGACATTTCGTACGCTCTAACCTATGTCGCCCGACAAACAGGAAGTGAATTATTCCCACTTTTCGTTTTCACGTTAAAAGCATACAGCTCAGAAAGCGCAAGTCCGACGGGCTTGAAAATTCAGTATGACATAGACTGGACCTTCATTACAAAGAATCATCAAAAAAAGGGATGCTTCCAACCATTTTCGTGCGCCCCCAAAAGGCGTCCAACTACAATTGACCACAAATTACAAATGGCCCTAGCTTCCACTAGGAAGGTCCAAAAAAGATGGGGAAAACACCCACGCGTTCGTCTCTTCAAGCCCGACATTTTGCACCTCTAACCTTTGTCCCCCGACAAACAGGAAGTGAGTTATTCCCACGTTTTTGGTTTTCAAATTAAAATCATAACGCTCAGAAAGCGCAAGTCCAACGGGCTTGAAAATTCAGTAAGACATAGTCTGGACCTTCATTACAAAGAATCATCAAAAACATTTTTGCTTTTTCCAACCGTTTTCGTGCAACGGCCCCCCAACCAGACTCTAAGCCATAACTCTTCATATTTGTGGATATAGTTAGAACGTTGGATCGGCTTTGACAATGCAAGATCCACTATAAAGGACACTGATTGCGTAACATTCTTTTTTCTTTTTTTTTTTTCCTCAACTGGCAGGCAGAACATGATCGAAGGCTATTAAAACATGTCAGTCATAAATGCTGGCTTGTGATTGAACAACGCCCCATAACAACAGACATTTAACTGCAGCACAGCCTAGCTAAAAGATGATACCAGTATCTTTCATGTAGACGCCGAAATGGCTGAGTTCTAAGCTTAGGTTGCTCCTGCTCGTTTGGAGGCTTAACGCCTTTCTCTATCTCTCCTCTTTTTAACACACATAAATGGCTGCAGTTTCCTCTAGGGAAATCGTACAGACGTCATTCAAACATCCACGTGTTTGTCTCATCAGTCGCCGGGCGTCGGCAGAGGACGGGGCAATTGCAGGCGGTCGGGGTCATCGGGGTCGGCGGCGGGCGCGGCTCAGTCCCGCTCAATCCTGCTTGCAGGGCTAGTTTAGTTTATATTTTGTCATTTATTGTTATTAGATGTTATGTTGAGTATTTTTGATCAAATGTTAAAGAAATAATGTATGTTTTTGCTTTGTTTGTTTTTTTGTTTTGTTTTGTTTTGTTTTTGGCCACACCCAGGGGGACCAGCAGCTAACAACATTTGATTACAGCAGCAAAATAACCTGTCTAATACAGTTATGAACTTTTTTTATTTTATTTTTTAATGGGTGCAGCCAACCTACGCATCTTTGCTGAAGATGAAGTCTACCAAACACAATTTTTACAAGCGCAGAATATCTAAATAGTAAACACTAAAATTATCATGTAAAGTAGCAGCAGTGACAGTGAAAGTTGTAATTGCAGCTTGGCCATGGTGAACAATTGCGACGATCAATGTTCTTTGTACGCGTGTCAACCTACTGCTGAAAAATCAAAGTCAGTTTCCTGCTGTTTGAAGTCTATAGGATATGTCGTTTAATGCATTGTTCGTGGTTAACATGGTGTTTGAAGTAGCTGTTGCAACCAACATGACAATATATTTGTTACCCTCAATGTGTTAAACATTGAGGGCAATATCCTCTTGACTGAGACAAGAGTACTATTCCCTTTTAATTACAACCTACACCCTCTCAGACCAAACAGTAGCAAGAGGCAAACAGACCAATAAAAAGCTAATACATACTGAGGATAATGTACAATTCCCCTTCAGGTTCGTGAAGAATTGTGTTTCCATGGTAACACCCTGAACATGGTGGTACGTGCTGATGTCTGCAGGGATATTTCTGAATAGACTATGAAGAGGCTTAAAATGAACATATCCCCTCCCTTGAATGGAGTTTAACAGATAGGAGACTCAAAGTGAATGTTCCAAACTCTATCAGCAGAACAAACAAGACACAGGGGCCATGTTCATTTCATCCTGTTTTACCAAGACTGGGGTTTTGGAACAACTGAGCACATTTCTGCGCTTTCGTTTTGAATGTTAGCCTGGAACTGTTTGGCATCTTTTATTAGATACTTCCTCCCCATGTGCCTTCTTCCTTCTTCATCATGTTTTATTCTCTTTCCTGTCCTGTTTTTGGTAGAGGTCAGTGTGTGTGTGTGTGTGTGTGTGTGTGTGTGTGTGGTGGGGGTGGGGGTGCAGGACTATTAGAATGCACAAAAAAATAAACAAGTGTTAACAAGCTGCCAATGACGACTAAAGAAACTTACTTACTTTTGCACCGTACAGATGATGAATATTTTAAACTCAAAAAATAAATATTTTAACACAGAAATAACAAAAGCAGGAGACAGCCTGATTGGGGCCGGAGTGCAAATAACTCTTTTCTTAGTGGAGGGAACTAGTGCCTCACTCTTAAACTATATTCAGAGAGACAGTTCCGCAGAGCTTCAGTAAACATTTGTGTTTCTACGGCTGTTTACTTTGGGCAAAATAAAGTTTAGTGCATTAATAATCCAAAGGGGAGGCAAGAACTTCCTGTTGAGCGTCTGGCACATCACTGGCTGCTGGTTCCTCATGTGCCAAGGCTCATATTTGAACCTCCGGGGTTTGTTTCATCCTTACACATATGTTAGCTGATGTGCACATTGTTTTTCGGTGCCAGAGGCAGATCATGCTAACAACAAACAAGGCAGGTTTGTTGTCGCAGGCATTTCAGTCTGTGTATGTCTCAGGGTCTGTGTCGACATAACACATCTTCCCATCCGTGTGTCAAACGCAATACATCTGATACAGGGAAGAGAAAAACAACACACAACAACAACAACAAAGCTTTAAAACTGCAGAGAATGCCGATGCATACAGCACTGTAGAAAAAAAAAAAATCTTTTTGTAAATCAGCACTTGCATGTATTATTTATTCACAAAGATGAAGAGGCTGGATTTGCTATCATGGTGTACAATGCTCTCTACTGTCAGTTCTCCCTTTATCTTGAGAGAACATTTCAAACTATTCCTTATAATGAGGGACGCTCTGCCGGAACAAGATAGTTAACGAATCACTCAAAAATGTAATAATAAAATGACTGTAATGTTGCTTTACAGAAATCTTTTGGAATACGTGCACATTATCTCTTATGACAGTTGACCTTCAATGAATACCTAAGGGAGAAATTCTGTCAAAAAGAATTGGAAAAAAAGAATTTGTCTAATTAAAAACTCAGCACCACACTTTAAAATAGTTTGACCCTCTATACCTCTCTAAAATCAGCATATGTGTTGTTATTGGATGCTGATGGTACCATGTGTTACTTAATATGTTGGAATGCAAATTATTATTATTATTATTATTATTATTATTATTATTATTATTATTATTATTAGTATCATTATTATTATTATTACTATCATCATCACATAATATAAAATGCAAATTTGCCTATTGCCATAGTCCTTATCATAATGAGTAGGTACATTCACTCCCTTTAATTTTCAGTGCCTATTATTTGTGATCCTGGGGGCGGGATGCCGGCTGTGGACAAAATGGAGCTGAACAGTATTGGTCTCTCTCGATCAGACTTATCAAATACTCAGCAAATACAAAATCCAATAACTCCTAAATGGTCTTGTGGGCAAGTTGAGACCTGCACATTCACCATGCTATGAAAACATAATTATGTAACATTACAACACATGGACAAAATGCTTGAAACTACTTTTGTAAGTAAACCACTGGGTGGAGTGACAGAGAGTAGCCAGAGTTACTTACCGTGTATTTGGCTCATAAATAAGGTTCTGGGTCTTGGTTAGGGAAGAAATCATCAATGCTGTCTGCCACAGAGTCATGATGAGACGCTGACTTCTTCCCAAGAAACTTATTGTTTGCTGAGTTACAGAAGCACTTTTGAAATTACTCTGCCAAGCTGGTATGTTGAGAATGTAGTTCTGCCTATGCATTTACAGTTTTAATTTTGGACTATCCCTTTAATGTACTTCTTGTGTTGGCTGACTGTGGTAACTTGTTGTATATGTTGGTGTCCAACCTGATCCACCTGGTCTGCTTACCGTCTTGAGCCTCACCTTTATCTCATGCTTCCCCCACCCCATTGTGTATGAGTGTGTCAGTCATACACAATGGAGTGTATGCGTGTGTATTCGCTCACCTTGTCGTGAGCGAATGGATCAGGTGGCCGATACAAGTGGCCTTAACGAGGTTTCTCTGGAGGATGGCTGAGTTTAGCCTCAGGAAACGGGGCGAGGTGCTCTGCCACCCTGAGAGTAGAGGTGCTGCTTTTTGCTGTTGAAATGAACCAAATGAGGTGGCTGAACATCTGGTTGACCAGGATCATGATTTTAATGTCTCTCCTTAGAGGTATTCCAGGCAAGAAGGACTACATATCCTGCCCTGGGAACACCTTGGGGCAACGCCATTAGGAGCTGGAAAGGGTTTCTTGTGAGAAGAAGGCCTTAGATATTGGATTTGTGGAAAATAGGATGAATAAATGGATAGATGAGTGGATTGGTGAATGGTTGGATGGATTTGTTGTATCATTCTAATGTTTTTTCATATTTTGAATTTAACACAGTTGCTATTGTTCTTTGTACACCACACATGCAATGCTACATGAACTTATTTCTCATATATATATATATAAATATCATCATATGGACCTCTTGCTATTTCTGCTGATATCATCTTGCATGACGGAGACAAACAGCAAAGTTCCTCATTCATCTATTAATTTTAATAATCTGCAAAGGCTGTGTGGGTTTCTGCCTCAATTGCCGCAGAATGTCAACATCGGACCGGAAGAGGTTGAAGTTGTTAAAGACTTCATTTTCCTGGGCTCCAAAATCTCCAGTGTCTTCACATCAGAGCCAGAAATCAACCGCCGCCTCAAACTAGTCCGGTCCACCTTTGGCCAGCTTGCCAAAGTATGGCGCAGTGGCAAAATCCGTGCCACCTTTAAACTCTGTATTTTGAACACACGTGTCCTTCCTGTCCTTCTATACGGATCCGAAACATGGACAATATCAGCCACCTCCAGCTGCAGACTCGATGCATTCCACCGCAACTGCCTCCGCTACATACTTGGCATCCACTGGTACGAGCATATCACTAATGATGAGGTACACGCCGGAGCTGGCACCCCTCTCCCAGTCACAACAATCATCAAAAGACGCAGGATGCGCCTGCCGGGCTACGTGGTGCACCTGGACAATGCCAAGCAAGTCCTGTTGGCAGCATCCTGCCCACCTCCTCGGGGCTGGAGCCGCCCCCCGTGTCACAGAGAAACTTTCCCTGGCAGACCTCATCACCACAGCAGCTGACCACCACATCTTCAGCAGTCTTGTGTCAACGGTCACCTGACGTGGCCACGACCGCTCTATGTCTATGTCTGTGCTGTCTGGTCTATGCCTGTAAAGATCTAGGGATTCCTGGGTATGGCAAAAACATGAAACTAAAAAACCTCATGAAATGAGGGAAAATTAATTTGGAATCACAAGAGAAAATGGACAAAATGGAAGTGATTGTTTTTTCTGAATTTGTGTTGTGATGGATAGCTGTAGTTTATGAGGAGTTTCTGCATGCATGGCTGGAAGCATTGCCGCAATAGACTTTTGGCACGTGATGCTGAGGAAATTAGAGGATGCATTACAAACAGGGATTAAAGGCTCTGAGCATAATGGACAAGGTGTTTGGCATTGACTGACAGATGATTAATGATGATGGATGACGTTGCTGCCAAACCACAATTATTTACATGCTACTTCACAGTCTGCTTTGCCTGCGTTTAGGGACTTTCTGCTCCATATTTTTCGTGGGGATGTAATTAGGACACAGTTTTTGCACAGCCACAGTCACCATAAGGGAGAATCTATCATACTGTCTCTGTCAGCATGCTGTCAACACAAATACACCATTAGTCAGAGGAAAAACACAGTGCCACACGAACCTCTACTTATCCGGAATTGGGTAAATGTGATTCACTAATGTATGCGCCGCTTTTACATACATGAATAACATGCAGATACTTGTTTGAATAATATCTCATTAGGTTTTGACTCATTGTTTAAGAGTGATGCTGTTCACCTTGCAGCTGGTAATCAATATTTAATTGTCCACAGGCTGCACAAGAATCATGTTAAAGGAAACAAAAAATAGTTGGGGATAAAATTATTGTACAGTGACAGTGGAGGTCGGATCACTGAGAACATCATAGAGGTCTGGTGGAAGTCCACCATAGGGAAACATATTTCCAGAAGGGTAGCCGCCTTCGTGTCTTCAAGTATGATTAATAACCAGGTTGTTTATGAGATGGGTCTTTGTCGTGATTATCTTCAGAAGTGATTACTGAGCATCTACAACAGGAGTCAATACCCTGTGCACCGCTGTACACTGGTCCCTCACTGCGCGAAAGCTTTTATCAGTTAATGAGAGCTCCACACAACATCAGCAACCAATTATAGCGAAATAATATTGATTAACGACCGCACAGAGTAATAGAGCTTGCTTATTTTAATCCGTGGCGGTTCAGTATGGGCTCACATGAAAAAAGGTGCAGATGGCTGAGCTTTATTAAAATGACACACGGCGACCTTCTCAGGCAGGGAGCGAACAAACGCTCTTGCGGCAGAGGTGCAGATAAATGCGCCAGTGGCAGTTTGAGCTCGCAGCCTCACTTCCAACTCTGTAGGAGACAGCTCTAATTAAAGAGACCATCCATTTGACTCAGTAATTCATGGCCGCGTTAAATCATGACACGTAATTATGGCGAGAATTTATGCGTTACACCATAAGCGGGCTTGAATGCAAACACCAGCAGTTTGAGCTAATTGAAATTTTTGATTTCATCACACAGCTCGAGGAACTAAAAAAAAATCAATGACAAAGAAAGACTTAACAATTTAATTTTGCTTAATTTAATTTAATAATATGATTTAAGGGCGACACGGTGGCGCAGTGGTTAGCGCTGCCGCCTCACAGCAAGAAGGTCGTGGGTTCGATTCCGGGGCCCGGACCTGGGACCTTTCTGTGTGGAGTTTGCATGTTCTCCCCGTGTCTGCGTGGGTTCTCTCCGGGTTCTCCGGCTTCCTCCCACACTCCAAAAACATGCATGTGAGGTCAATTTAACATTCTAAATTGTCCGTAGGTGTGCATGTGAGTGTGAATGGTTGTTTGTTTCTATGTGGCCCTGCGATGAACTGGCGACTTGTCCAGGGTGTACCCTGCCTTCGCCCTAAGACAGCTGGGATAGGCTCCAGCAGACCCCCGTGACCCTGAATTGGAATAAGCGGGTATAGAAGATGAATGAATATGATTTAATGTTGACTAAATTAACTAAAGAGTTAATGTGATACATTACCGTAATTTTAAGAACTTCTTTAAATGGTAAATGGACTGGAATTATAGGCACTCTCCTGCAACTTAGTGGCTCACAAAGAGCTTTATAAAGCTACTCATTCACAGACTCACACCAATGGGTGGCTGTTGCCATGCAAGGCGCTGCCAGGCCCATGGGGAGCAATTTTGGGTTCACTGTCTTGCCCAAGGACACTTCGACATGTGACTCCAATCACAAACCCTTTGATCATTGGTGGGCCAGCTCTACTAAGTTACAGCAATAATGATTATGGTGGGTATTCACAGACACACAAAGATTGTGACTCATCATACTGTAAGTTGCTCTGACCTGGAAATGTATTGACATTTTTTTTTTTTTTTTTTTTTTTGCTCCAAGTATTTTTTTCTTGATTTTTCTACACAGAGAGAAAGTGTACAAAGTACATTAGTTCAGAAGCAAAATTGAACAGCAATAACCGCACTTGCTCTAATGGAGTCCCATCCCTGCAACAATATTACAGTACCCTTTAATATATATATATATATATATATATATATATATATATATATATATATATATATATATATATATATATATATAAATACAAAATATAGAAAATAAATAATAATTAAAATGTAAACAGAGAAACAGAGATAAAAGAAGGGGGGGGGGCAAAAAACAAAAACAACAATCAATCAATAACAGTCTTCATGAGTTTCAAAGTATACACAATGCAGGATCAGTCACATAAACCACCAATATTAGTGATATCTAATTTCCCTATACAGTTTAAGAGAAGTTTCCATGTAGGATAAAATTTTTGAACACATCCTTTTGGCAGAATAGCGAATCTTCTCTAATACTAGATGGTGTAGAAGGTCATTGATCCACATCTTAAAGGTAGAGGGAAGTTTCTCCTTACACTAAAGAGTAAAACAAAAACATAACTTTGTATAAGGCACCTGTGTGACAAATTAAATTTGACGTTTTTTTTTTTTTTTTTTTTTTTAACAAAAATTAAGTATATGTACATATATTTCTTCTGTTGTCTAAGTATTAAGCATAGGCTATATGGAGAGAAAAATAATAATGAAAATGAAAATGGAGAGACACTGCAGTACTATGACCTGACAAATTGTTATAACTATTGTAAACAAAATAGAAAAGTGAAAAACAGCACAGTTTTGAGTCTTTCGGTGTACTTTGTTTCTTCATCTGGAACAGTCTGGAGCCATATGGCTCTGTGACAGTGCACAGAGTATCAGTCAGGTGTTGTGTTTAAGTGATAAAGTGAACAGCACCATCATTGTTCAGATGTAGTATTAAGGTCAGTCTTAAGGAGTGTTCGGTAGGATCCTGGTTTTCACGTAGGTTATGGCTTCTTCTGGATTTTGAAATTGTTTCTCTGTTCTATTATACGTGATCCTGAGTCGTGCTGGATATAGGAGGCCATATTTAATACCATCTTGCTAGCGAAGAAATTGTCTCGCCTCGGTGACAGCGGATCTGGGATGGAGCAGGAAGATGGAGATGTCGTTGCCTTTGAACCAGAGCGGTCCGGACTCCTGAGCGCGGCGAATGATATCATGATAGTAATAGACTTTAGCCATGATGAGACAGGGTTTACCGTCTTGGTTCCGGGGCTGTCGACCCCAGTGAGACCGGTCGATCAGGACATCTTCATCCATTTTCAGTGCCTCTCTTAACAATTTGGTGTCATCTGTCGGGACGTTTGATATTGGGATGTTGGAGCACCTCATTCTTCCTTCCATATCAGAGACATTTTTCCCACAGGTTACCAACTTCTGCCTCGAGTTTCCCGCCTTTTGTTAGCAGCAAAGTCACATCTTCTGAGCATGACGACAGACCCAGCTCCATGTGCGACACTGTTGTTTTCGTCTCCACATTGGAGTGAATTGCTGCGGTGTTCTTTGCTAGCTCCGTTTTTACTGCCAGTAGCTCGAATTTGATGTTTTCAAAATCTTCAGCCAGAGCGGTCTTCAGTTCCGATTGGAGCAGCATAGCGATGTCTTCTTTCAATGATGGGAGAATTTCTGCCTTCAGATCCACGACATCCATGCGGTCATCAGGCTGAAGTGTCTTGGTGCTACACCTGGGTGGTGACTCACTTGAGTATGATGCTTTGGGCCCAGTTGCGGAGGTTCCTCCGGTGAACTTATATTTTCGCAAATTGTTTGCCATTTGTGCAGTAAAAGTAACATATAATGAAAAAGTATTAGAGCAACGTGTCGTAGTTTTCAGTTGGTATAGGTGCCTATAGATAGTTTTAATCACGAATTTCAGCAGAGCATGTTGCTTGTGCTGCCTACTCCATTGCCTGCTCACTGGCGCCCCTTTACATCATTGAGGAGTGCTCTCAAAACACTGTGGTGTGAATGCCTGCTGGATGGAATTTGTTAGTTTGGTGAAAATCACAATTGCACAATGAGTTAGATAATGAGATGCATTTTTAAGCAGTCATTACTACACAACATTTTGAGGGATTTAAGTTTTAACCAAGCCTAGCTCATATGAAAATCGCAAATAAATTTGCTTGTCATCAGAAAGGTATTTTCATTTGGTTTAGTTTGTCTATTAAGACCAAGGGCCAGGTCCACAAAGGGATTGCACAGTTTCTTTGTCAGAAAAACCTGCACAAATAAGACAAAAAAATTGCGTCTTATCCACAGAACACACACAAATGTAGCACCTTAGGGGTCAGAAGCGTGAATCGCACTGTAGTAACCTGACCACAATTTGCGCGATAGATATAATATAACGTGCACATCTCAATCACCAGAAGTTGAATTTCTGATGGAATACTTTTTTTTATTTTTGTTGTTGACAAATAACATGCACAGGCTTTGAGAAACAGGCTTTCTCCCAAACTCACACACACATGCACACATCTTTCCAAACATCCCCACAGCCCATACAGTACACATACCTTTCTGGGGACTCTGTTATCCTCTTAAAGGGGCAGTATAACATGTCCCCACCCCCCCCAACCCCCCTTTTAACAGCAACACAAACATTATTAAACAGTGGAACACACACAAAACTGAACATGTCAGGAATGTTACAATATGAATACAAGTGTGGTTGATTGTGCGGCAACCTGAGCCTTCATATAATTTTAAATTGTTTGAGTTCAAAAAGAGAAACTCTGCGCTCCTGTGCGCTCCGGGCATTATGACCACTGTCATGATCGGAAGGTAGTCAAAGCTCACTCATATATTTATGTATGTTGTTTATTGTGTTATATACTGCATTTTACAGTTACCACCACCAGAGAGCGATTTGTAGCTGTTTAGTGGCTGATCCGATCGAGTAAGTTCAGATTTCAAGCGTAAGTCAACTTGTAACTTGTAATGTTTTGCATTCTTAAAAATAAATAAATAAATAAAAATATTTATTTTATTTATGATAAGGTGTGTACAACATTTTTGTATATACACACAACTCATAAGCTCTTCAGAGAGGAGAGTGCGCTCTGATGCCAGAAACTCTTTGACAGACTGAAAACTGCGCCTGGTTTTGGCTGGCGCTGTTTACGACTGTCAAACTGCGTGCAGAGTTGAGCACAAAATCTTTATGGGTCTGGCGTTGTTTTGAATGAGGTATATTTGCATAAAAGAGGTGTCATTTTGCACAAAATGACTCATTTAAATATATATGAGTCTGGCGCAGCCCTGCGGCTACCTGCGCCTCGGCGTATTTTCCCCCGATTTTTACCTTTGCGGCTGCTCTGTGGATAGGATGCACCTTTTTTTGGTACAGTTTGCACTAGTTTTGTGGCGCGAAAGCCAGCCAATCGCTGTGTGGGTCTGGCCCTTTGAGTTTTGGTGCATGAAACACTGCCTGCATAAACCAGGTGCTATGTTTGCCTTGCTCAGAGTGGACTCTACTCGCTGCAGAGCCACTGAGGTGTGAATAATATTGACATATGTTGGATGATATTTTTAAACAAGACATATCAATGTAATAAGAATATATAAAGATGAATGCTCACTGAACTCGACTATTAAGAAAGGGATGCATTATTTGAAAACATTTGAATGTATTCGAACAGATCTGTAGGATGCACTGACTGGATCAGATATAAAGCAAGTGAAAATTGCACGCAGGTGGTGGTAAATGGTGCATATATAATGACTCACCAGGACTTACTTTTGATCACGACAGTAGCATCGCTGGCACTTACGGTTTTTGATGTGACCTCCCATGTTTATTTGTTTTTTTCTCTCAGGTTTTTTTTGTTTGTTTTTTTTTTTTAATTGTAATCTGGCCGCATTTGGCCTTTGTATCTCGGCAGTGAGGACAGTCAGCTAATAGGGTTCTGGTCTGAGAATTCACACAGCCAACAATACATGTATTCACTTACGCGGGATCAGGATCCCCAAGCCACAAAATCCGGCACGACTGGAAGGCACTGGCATCCGATCCTGGTCTCCAAATCAAGTATGCAAAGGAGGTAAGGACTCGCTTTCAGCAGCTTGATCAGGATGCAGAGCCCAACGGTGAATACAGATGATTCATTACTGCAATCGAGGAGGCGGCCAGGTTGTGTGTGCCTGAACTGGACAGAGTGAAACCCTCTCTGAGATCGAGACATCCGGAGGTTGTAGTAGCACGGGGTAGGGTGGAAGCATGCCTCGGCTTTGAGTGTGAACTGATGAGAGACGTAGGGTACTGAATGAAGCCAAACCAT
Organism: Thamnaconus septentrionalis; assembly: GCA_009823395.1. Taxonomy (NCBI): domain Eukaryota; kingdom Metazoa; phylum Chordata; class Actinopteri; order Tetraodontiformes; family Monacanthidae; genus Thamnaconus; species Thamnaconus septentrionalis. The sequence goes on from CM020516.1 coordinate 19,763,210, forward strand.
CAAAGGGGAGGAGCTGGTGGACAGTGTAGGAAGAGAGCAGGCTGCACTAGGGGAAAAGCAATATGGTGAGGCCTGGGACATTATCAATGAGATGACTGGGTAGAAAAGGGCTGGGGAGGGACATAGGAGAGTGGCGGGAATTCTGGCTCTTTTCAGAGAACCAGTTCTTCTCGCTCGGCTCACTAAAAAGAGCCCGCTCTCTTGGCTCCCAAGTGACTCCTTAGATTTTCTGTTGCTTCTTTTATTTTATGACCAAATTATGTGCTAAAATTAATCATTAATGTTCATGATATCAAAAATATTGAATGTGTATTATTTATACACTCAACATGGAACACAGTTCTGTAAAAATAAATATAATGTACCAAAGCAAACACACACCCTAATACAACTATATGCAAGTGAAAGAACACATCAACGAACATCAAAATAAAAAACAAAAATTTGCTAAACAAACAAAAAGCAGCTTTCAGCTAAAAAAAAAATTTTTTTTATTATTTTTTTGGGACATTTCACTATCGCACAAATTCTGCTAAAACACCTTCTAAATCACTGCCAAATCTGTGACTGGATATGGATCAATCTTTTTTCTGGTTTACTTCCGGGATGTACAGAATAACGTCTATTATATGCGCCTTTTCTCTCCTTTACTCTCTGGCGCGAAGGGGTGAAGTGTTCAGTGCAGATAGACAGTGCCACACATCTTGACTAATCTTGTGCGGCTTTCACAAAAAAAAAAAAAGAAGAAATAAAGGCTCCCTCTAAAAAAAAAAAAAAACAGCTCCCAGCCAATCAGGAGCCGGCTTTCTTCCTTCCATTTATAGGGCCGGCTCTTAGAACTGGTTCGTTCGTGAACGACCCCAGAGAGGTCGTAAAGAACTGTGATCTCGATGAACTCATCCTAGAGTTTTGTAACCTTGCTTGTCCTGGTGCCTAAATCTGGAGACCTCTCAAAGCCAGACAACCGAGGCATCAGCCTGACATATATCATCGCAAAGGTCTGTAACCGTATGATACTGAACAGGATATGGCATGCCATCGACCCTCACCTAAGGGAGAACCAAAACGACTTTCGGGAATGGAGAACCACCGCAGATAAGATCTTGGCATTAAGGAGACTGATTGAGGAGGTGAAAAAGGGATAACCTCATAGCCGTGTTGTGACTCATTGAACTCGATTCATAGAGGCACGATGACAAAGATTCTGAAGGCCTACAGTGTCCCTCCCAACCTACTTCGGACAGTTGAAACTATATACGCAGGGACAAGGGCCAAGGTGGTGACCCTGCACAGTAACAGTGAGGAGTTTGACATCCTGGCTGGGGTAATGCAAGGGGACAACCGAACAAGACCTTAAGGTTAGGAAAGCGCTGAAGGCCCAGGAAGGCCCTAAATGGCATGGCCAGTGTATGGCATTCCATCCCCCCCGACAAATCAAACTCCGCTTCTTCTATGCAACAGTAGAATCTGTTCTTCTTTATGGGACTGAATGCTGGACCCTGAATCAAACTTTGCAGAAGCCACGGTGCTTTGAAGGGAAGATGGAGGGCTCGTCTCAGGACGACCTACAGAGACGTTCTTAAAAGTAAAAGTATGTGTTTGGGCTGAAATTAATTGACACTGGAGTCATTTATACAGACACCGGCCTCGTCATGCCAGGTGAGAAGGAAATCTCCTGCTTTATTATTTTATTATAAATTGTTACAGGCTAAACACAGGTAAAATCGGAAAAGAAAAGACAAGAAAAAGCTTCATTCTGAACAAAGCAACAGACTTTTGATCTATATTCTCAGATACGTACTTCTGCATTTCACACAAAAAACACTGAATTCGCAGTGCATTGAAGTTATGCAGAGTCTGTACAAGAAGTATGCAGTAAACATAGTTTTTGTTAGCAATGGTTTCACTGATTCTGGTGACAAATTGGATTTAAGAAGTTTTGGTATATTGCAACAAAAATTCTCGATCAGTAATTTAGGCAGCATGGTGGGGAGGCAGCTCAGCTTCTTAATGTCATTAAGACGATGCTAGATTGAGTTCTATGTTGAGCTTGCATGTTCTCCACATGCCAGTGTTTGTCCGCTATGTAAAATAAACACATTACAATTAATAGCCACATCTAATCATGAAGATGAGATGTGGAGATTGGCAGGCCCACTACTCCTCAGAAAGGTGATAGGCAAAATGCACTGCATGTTAAATGATTTCATTAATTATTTCACTGTACATCATACTTTTGAGACCCGAAAAGAATTTTATATCTAAGACCCAGAGTTTAGTTAAAAAATACACACTTTCTGTCTGTGACAGGAAGCACATGTTTTATAACTGTGTTTATGAGGGCTGTTAAGAGGAGCTAAACATATGGCTTATGACTGTAATGCAATGGGGCGAGTTCAAGTCTATCCAAGACTGCACTCAGTATAAAATTTATTGCCTCGCATGGCTCATCCATCACACATTCACCATCTGTCTGGAGAGTTTCTCTGCACAATCTCTCCTTCACCGTTTCCATTTCATTGTCTGACTCGCCTCAGTTGCCGATGCAGTTCAACTTCAGTGTCATGGTGTTGGCAGTGATCAAGTGCCAGGGTCACGGAGCATGTCGGATCAGCTAATCTATGACCCAGAAATAAGTGGGGGATTTCAGAACCACTGACAAGTGCCGGGGATGCTCACTGTTTAATCGCAGAGTACAAACTGTGCCTCAGGGCACAGCATCTGTTTTTTGCTTTGTTGTGTTTTTATTTTTTTTCTCATTCAGTGTTGAGGCAAAAAAAATCTGAATAAGACATTAGGAGGGAGGCCGTTCTTGGCGTGTTTACAAAAGATGGGAAGAAGGAGGTTGCGAAGAGGAAAAGGAAACACCATCAGGATGTGAAAAATGAGGCAAACGGTTTAACTGTTTCCACTTTAATTGGCCAAATCATTCCCAGGAGACAGATGTTTTCATTATAACATCATTGTGTCATGTCATCCACCAGCCACCAACATGTTGGAAAATGATTGACAGATCACTCACCCCTTTGCTGAGGACAGCTATCCCATAACTCTTTAGTTTCCCACCCCCAGACAGTGTACCCATCATGCCAGGGGTTCGTTTCCAGAGAGATTTCCACTCTTGATATTTTTGGGAACGCCAACAAATCCAGCGAACGCCCACTCAAAACACAGCCTAATCAAAGCCAACAAAAGAACAAAAGTAGCATAACGTCTAGGAAGGTCCTGGTGAACAAGAGCTAGCTTCCACGGCTAAAAAAAAAAAAAAAAAAAAACACACCATGAATTAACTCTTCAAAGCTCAATGGGCGACCTACTTTTGTACAGCCAATTATGTTATTTCTCCCTCTTGCATCTTTTTTTTAGTGGGTCAAAAAAACAGGTGAAATCTGACAACAAAGTTTGCGTGCAGAAGGTTATTTGTAGAAAACTAATGATTAATGAATGTCAGGGGGTTTCACAATCAATTAAACATTCACTAGTTTGACAAGGAGAAAGCTGTTGACACAACTGGGAAAAAGGAAACTAAAAGATTTTTGCTTTGGTTGATTCCAGAAAGTATCTTGATCTAATTTTATATACAATTCTCATTAAAAAAAAAACAAACAAACAAACATATACTCTACCTTTGCAGTCTCATCAATACTTATCTGTTGTGAGCAGTTTTAAAATGAGTAAACTCATAAAAGAATGGCTGAAAGAGTAGCGATTCTAGCGGTAGCGTTGACAGAAACCAATGACTAATCACCTCTTGTCGGTGAGGCTGGAAATAAATGATGAGCCAAAGATCAATCTGGGATCAAACACTTGTCCAAACATGATTAATGGAGTGGGAGCAGCTGATAACAGCCAGCCAGACAATGCTCTGTGCACTTGCGTGAGCCAAAGAAGGTTGAAAACAAAAAAAACAAAAAAAACATTTGACTTGATTTTTAATCAAAACAGCTTCATGTGTTGCAGCACAATACATTTGGCATGTGAACTGTTGCTCATTAAGCTGGAAAAATGTTGTTTTCAGACACAGTCCTCTATTAAGTCCTACTTGAAAGCATAAGTTATCACTTTCGACCAGGTGCAGGGGTGGCATAAATTGTTCAAATATGCAGGCAAATTGAATGTATGCATAACATTTGGCATAAATAAAGACAGCTTCATGAACAACAGTGCATTAATAGGGGCCCTATTATGGCGATTTCCAGATTTAATTGATTCATTTTGGTGGTCTAAATTTTGATGTGGCAAAATTCACATAGAAAAGTAAAACACTACATCAAAATATATTGTTGCTTTTTGTAGTTTTTATTATTGTAAATAAACTGATATCTTTGAGAGGCTTCACCAGCCCCCACGGCACCCTCCCACGTAGCCCTCAAACTAAAAAAAAAAAAAAAAAAGACCAGCAGAAACCAGCCGCAGGGCCGGAAAATTCATCCTAAAAAAGGTGTGATGGATAATTTTACATCCAGCTGACTATCGTCATGTTGCTTATTCAGCGATCAGGGCTGTGGGGTAGCACCCTATCCAAGTAGGAAAGAATGTGATACGGTAATCAGTTGAAAGCAGTACCGCCACAAATAAAATGTTTAAATTATCTTCATCTGAGTTCCTGTGCAATGAAATTCAAGACATCTTAAGTAATACAGCTTCAACTGCTTGGCATCTCTGCCTGCCACACCTCCTCCAGTGTACTTCTGAGATAAGCTGCAGGGTCGTCAGCTGGTTCCACCTATCACAGATGTTTCGCCCCCAAGCCAGGACACCTCCCGGTGGGAGGGCAATGGCTTTGTGGGGACGTCTCCCCACACCACTCCCTGCAACTGACCTCATTGGGGATTTGAGCCCCAATTGCTGTCCCTCCTCCGTAGCCACACCCAGAAACATGCTTTTTCTGCCTCTGCCCTTGATGGCCTTTCTCAGGTTGGATCCAGTATTTCTTGCACCATGGAGGAGCCGGACTGCTGACCCCTCCACAAAGCCCTTGCTGCACAAGAAGCACTTGCCCTCACTTCCAAACCATTGGGCGAGGTTCTGAGGGCATGGGAGGGTGTCGTACACTGCCCTCACGAGGAAGGTGAGCCGTGACTGTGGAGTTTGCCCGATGTCGGCCCAGGTTATGACTATGTTGATCGTATCCTCCCAACGAGTCCATGCTTCCTGCTTGCCTGTGATATGGCCTTGACGAGGTAGCGGTCCTGCACTACTTGTGACACCTCTTCCACCCCCATGGTCTTCCCCTGCTCCCTTGTAGCTTTGGCCCAGAAATGGGCTGGTTGCCGCAAGTCTTGGACTCTTCCCAGGACCTCCTTAAGCTGCAGCCTGGAGATGGCTTGGTACACCTTGTCCTGGGCCCCTCCACAGATTCATCTCTGGATTCCCTCAGCTCGAGTATCCTAGGCTGATGGACTTCAGTGGAAACTGCAGTATGTTCTTGCTGAAGAGACCTGTGTCCGAGAAACAGCGGGAGAGGCCCAACCCCTTCCTGATGTAACCGTTGGAGATGCCGTCCATTTTGCTGGCTAGATAAGTTAGAATTTCCCCTACTTTCAGCCGCCACATCACACGCTGCAACCGTGTGAACTGGTAGCACCAGAGCTTCAGTTTCCCTGGGAGTTGGCTGTTGTCTATCCTTTCAATTCCCTCTCTCAGCTGTTTGTCTCATCCCATCTCTCATCTGTCTGAGCCTCCCCCTCTGCCTGTCCAAGAGCTCTCCTCTATACTCCTTCCCGAGGCTCCGGATGGGCGGCTCCACCAGGAGCGGTATCTTCTCTGCTCCTGCTTTGAACACCGTCCTGTCATTCCTCACCGCTCATCTGATTGACAGGCTCCTGAACTTAGCGGGCTTGAACTTCATCTTTGCCCAGCCTGTCAATTTGTCAAAGCGCTTTAGGATCCGGGCTGTAGATGGGGCGGTTTGTAGGATGCTTGTCACGTCATCCATGTACTCTCTCAGAGCGGGGAGTCTTCCTCCTGATGGTGATTTCAGGCTTTGCTCCAAAGAGTAACACTCCGAACGATGCCACAAAGAGAATCTGAGATACTAACTGCTGCCATCCCTCCATGTAGTCATCCATAGAGAAGCACATTTGCTGGTTGCTGAAGTACTTGCCTATGTTACATGCTCCCCCTCCCTCTTGCTGATCAGTCTCATCCTGTGCTCACTCCCTTTCCAACAGGTGTAGCTCCCGAGCAATCAAGAACTATAAAGAGGGGGAAGGGACTGCAGTTCAGGTCTCTTAAGGCGTTTTTCCTTAGGCTCACTAGGTAACATCTCGGTACGGTACGGGTCGGTAATCAGGTATTTCCACGAGCCCCAGCACGGTCCCAGGGGTTACGATTTTGGTACCTGCCTCGTTGGGGTTCCAAGCGAGCAGAGCTGAGACCATAATGTGTGACGTAGCAACGCGCAGGGCACTGATTCGGTAATCGTTCTGACGAAAGGTGAGTGCGACTCTCCTTGAAAAACCAACCCGCCATTTTTTAAAAGGAAATCAGCAGTAGAGCGGCATTGTACTGTTTCAGCAGAGATTTTTTTTGAGAGAGAGAGAGATTTTTTTATTAGAAAGAATGTCTCTGAAAATTTCCCCTTGGACGAATGATGAGGTCAGCACTTTTTTGATTGTTGATTGATTTTTACGATAAAATGGACGCCATTTATGGCCACAGGCCCGCGAACAAGGAGAGGGAGAGCGGACTGGACTCGTCGAAGACGGGACCACCAGCAGACGAGCTGGCAGAGGACAGTGAGTTGTGCTTTCTTTCACAAAAGTGTTTTCATTGGGATAAAAAATGTTACTCATGAAGCTACAGCATCTGTATCAATTCGCACATATCTTTTCGTTTCTGCCTTTTGTCTGAGCTCGGTGGGCCTACGTCCTGGCCTGAAGTTGATGCACCGCGAGCAAGCTTTTTTTTTTTCGTTGTTACGTGCAATTTATTTTAGGTTAAGATTTACCACTGTGTGCTGTCGTGTTTGTGTTGATTTAGACAATGTTTTCTTTTTCAGAAGAACCGATTCCGACGTTTGAGGTATCTGAATTCCTCAAAACACCAGCTTCCCCTCCGTCCACCATCATTCCTCCACCGGCCGACATTTCCAGCAGTGGCAGCAGCAGCAGTCAACTCAATGTGGCCTTATTAAGTTGTGTTTGTATCATTTTACCTCTTCTTTTCTGGTGGGTTCAGTAGTTCAGTTTCCATGGCTTAATTTCTCATTTGTTTAGGGTTTAGTTGCTTGGGTAAGGGTAGAGGGGAGAACTCGACTGTTCATGTGGGCTGGGCAGTAGTGGCTCTCTTTCCTTTTGTTATTTTTGGCTGGCCCACCAGCATTTATTTAGTCATGATTTTTTGGTGGGTTTTGTTTTCTTTTGAGTTTACTTACCTTGCCTCATAAAAAATGTTTTTATTTGCAACTCTTGACTGTTTAATTGTGTTTAATCCCATTGGGAGCGAGCTGTTCTAGGGGGTCCTAACATCATGTCCCTGAAGCACACAGACATGTGGAAGTATTCCAAAGCAAACTCAACCAGTTTGTGTGGTACTGAGCCATTTCCTTTTTCAAGTTCAAGCCATACCACGTGTAGGTTGCTTCTCTCCCTTTTGGTAGGTTGGATATGCCCCCAGATCACAAATCCATGATCAACGCATCCCGGAAAGCCTAGCAGCCTAGCTTTCCGTGTGTCAATGTAGCAGTTGTTAGTGAGGAAACTGGTCATTCTTCTTGCCAAGACCATGAAAAAGATTTCCCACCCTAACCCTAACAAGGCAATTGTTCTGAACTGGCTGATGTCAGTTGAATTTTGCTCCTTAGGGATGAAGATTCCAACTGCATCTTGGCACTCCGCTAGAATGGATTGCTTATTTCATGCAACGCTCAAGAGCTTCCACAATATCTTTGTCACTTGCACACAATTCCTATAGATCTTGTAAGGAAGCCCATTCAGCCTTGGTGCTGAGGCTGATCTAGCTCTTTTCAGGAAGTCTTTGATCTCATTCAGCCTTCGGGGGGAGGTGCTGAAAGGGGTCTTTGGGAAGTCTGGACGTGGAACATGACCTAGAGAGCCCAGTGTTATTTCTTTGGCTGCATCTGTGTACTGGCCCTTAATGTGTTGTTCCCGTTCCAGATCCTCCTTCAAGATAGATAGATAGATAGATAGATAGATAGGTAGATAGATAGATAGACATATACTTTATTCATCTCCCATAGGAGAAATTCAGGTCTCCAGTACCAAGAGAAACACACAACAACACACAGCCACCAGCACAAGCACAGCTCCTACAGAGTCCACACTTCTCCCCATCACCGAGACACACTTCCTGATCAGCTTGTCAGACCGGTTATTGTCTCTCGAAGTCAGGCTGCCGCCCCAACAAACAACCCCAAATAAAACAGCACTAGCCACTACAGACTGGTAAGAAATGTTTAACTTCTCAGAAGACCTCAGCTTCCTCCAGAAAGAACAGTCTGCTCTGTCCTTTCTTATACACAGCCCTCGCCTGTACTGCCCAGTCCAGTTTGTGGTCCAGGTGGACTCAAAGATAGTTATATTTAGCATCTCAAAAGTCTTCATAATGACAGATGTTAGTGCCAATGGTCTGTAGTCCTTACACCCTGTCGGCCTCGCTACCTTGGGAACAGGTACAAGGCAGGACGTTTTCCAGCAGGTAAGGACACATCCAGTTTGAAGACTCTTGTTGAAGATGGTATGTAGTGGCATCGCTAACTCCAACGCACATTCCCTAAGACTTCCTGCTATGGAGCTTCCTCAGCTCCACACGCACCTCCTCCACAGTGAAGGTGGTCACAGCAGCAGAGGTGGAACAGCTGCTGGATGCATCAGAGCAGGACCCAACAGCACAGGTGGAACAGCAGAACAGATGGAACAGGCGCAGGGTGGAGCAGAGTAGGTCACAGCAGCAGAAGTGGAGCAGCCACTGGGTGGAACAGAGCCAGTCACAGACGCAGCAGAGGTGGAACAGGCGCAGGGTTGAGTAGAGCAGGTCACAGCAGCAGAGGTGGAACAGCTGCTGGGCGGAGCAGTCACAGAAGCAGAGGTGGAACACCTGCTGGGTGGAGCAGATGCGGTCACAGAATTCAGCAGAGATGGAACAGCCGCAGGGTGGAGCAGAGCCGGTCACAGGAGCAGCAGAGGTGGAACAGCCGCTGGATGGAGCAGAACAGGTCACAGCAGCAAAGGTGGAACAACTACTGGGTGGAGCAGAACAGGTCACTGCAGCAGAGGTGGAGGTAGAACAGCTGCCGGGTGGAGCAGAGCTGGTCACAGAAGCAGCAAACAGTGCGTTTACATGGCACTAGAGAAATTCGAATTATTGCCTTAGTCCGATTATGATCGGAGAACTCACGTGCATGTAAACACCTTAGTCCAATTATGATTGAGTTTGAGAACTCCGATTGGAATCGGACAACTCCGACTGAGACACCCAGATAATGCGATTGAAATTCAAATTCTCTGCCATGTATACACCTTAGTCGGACTATTAACTGGACAATGCGTGTGCGCATGCGTCACGCCCCAACCATCTATCTCTCCTCCTCTCGCGACCCATGACCCCAGAACTACATCGTCTAACCAAACAGACGGCGCAAAAAACCGGAGTTACAACATGGCCAACGAGAAAGAGACTGTTCATTTTTGGAGAGATGAGGAGACTGAGCTGATGCTATCTCTTCTCAAAGAGATGAACATACTTAAATACATCGATGGACGGAAAACGCGCAACAGAGACCTCTTTAAAAAGGTAGCGCAGCAGATGCAGTGCTCTGGCTTTGTGCGCACCCCCGAACAAATCAGAATTCGTTGGAAACACATGAAAAAAGTTATACTATCAAGCCAGACAGAAAAACGGCACCAGTGGCCACGATCGTGTCACCTGTCCATTTGGCGACGCGCTTGAAGAGCTCCTCGGACCCAGGCCTTTGTCCCAAGTAAACCATCATGTCGTCGACATAGGGTTCGAGAGTCCCTCAGGTGAGTTGTACTGAATTACCGTCCATATGTTAGCATGTATCAGTTCCATCGTATGTACAGTATATTAAATGTGGTGTAAATAAAGAAAAAGCCTGCCGAGGATTTTTTTTTTTGTGAGCTGTAAACATGTTATGTTCTTTGCAGACACGTCTTTGCTAGAGGCAGGAGAGGAGATGGCAACTGATGGCACCCACAGGTCGCCAGAAGAAACGGAGAGCGATGCGAGACTATTAGCAGGCCTGAAACTCCACATTTATCGAGTATGTTCACTTGTTAGTAAGAAAATGAAAACACCAAGCAATCACACATACAGGGTTGTTTTAGCATATGGCTTAGGCAACTTGAATGTAATTAACTTGAATTCATGTGTGAAATTATTTTACAGCCACATCTCGCAAGCCGAGACAAAGAAGGTGCCATACAGCTTTTGACCAGGTGTTGGAGCACATGAAGGACATGCAAACGGAGTGGGTGCAGCAAATGCGGCAGAGCCAGGAACGAGAGGAACGCCTGGTCAATAGCATCATGGAAAGCAACACCACGATGGTCTTTGCGCTTATGGAAGGCCTCCGTGGCTTGCAAGAAGCTATGGCACCTCAAAGGGGGCACACAGGGTACGGTTGCACTGATAGTACCCTTACCTATCACCACCTGTGATTCCAAATACTACGAGACAAAGATATTTTTGTGCAATATATGCTAAAACTTTTATATTCAAGAAGTTTTATTTTCTTGTTTAAATTTGTTTCGTTTGTTTGCATATCATTCTACAGATACTTTTTTTTTGGGGGGACTATTTATATTTTGACATTTTTGTTCATATTTTTTGTTACAAGAGTCTTCACTTTGTTAATGAAAAAGCACACCAAAAATATGTTTTTGATTTGTTTTTATTTTGGTAAATTCACTGTTCAAAAAACACACACAAACAAAAAAAAAAAAAGGAAACTGGCTAAAATAGTGACTTTCGCAGAGGAAAATTTGCTGCCATATACTCTGTTAGAACAGACACCTGGCTGTGGTATGTCAATTTCCATTCTTGCTGCCTCTTCTGACCAGGTGGTATGGACAGTCTCTTTTTAATTTTCACAGAAGTTGTGTAGTGCACAACTTGTTGCAATGACATTTGGCGTAAAGGTGAAATGAAAGTCACTTCTCTTGAGCAGCACTCTCCAGCGTGACTTCAGTCTTCCAAAAGCAATTTCCACTGTGGTCCTTGCAGAGCTTAAGTAGACGATGAACGACTCTTGTTCCGCGGTCAGAGATGTGGAAAGGACAAAGCCTTTGATAAGCCAGTCCATGAGTGGGTAGGCTGGATCACCAATAAGAAAAAGCCTGGCGGAGGTACCATTTATGTCCTGTGGCTCCTGAAATTAGGAAGACAGAATAAGTACATTAGCTACTGCTATGATGACACATAAATATATTATACACTACTATATTAGGACTGTGTACACTCACCTTTGGCAGTAGATGTGCTCGGCTAAATAACGTTGACTGTCTGAGGAAATTTGCGTCGTGTGCACATTCAGGCATATTGCAGTTGATGTTCCAAAAACTAGGAATTGAATGCACATATTAGCATAAACACACACGAAGCTAAAAACAGGACGAACAAACAAGCTAATGGTGTTATGGCTAACTCACCGGTATGTATCGTCCACCACGGCCTGAAGAACGTAAGAGGGCCAACCTTTCCATTCCTTTGCAAAACCTGTACACAAACTTTTTGCCTGTGGATTTGTGCACTCCAAACTGGTTTGCGGTATTCTTCACAGCTAGCCATTTTGTACAAAACAATGGCGGTTCTCATTTTGAGGGGAATTGGCACTCAAACAGTCAACATCTTCCATCAGTCCACAAAGTTTGTTGAATGATCTCCGCATCATTAGGAAATTGTCTTTCCATTCCGTGTCCGAAAACTCCATCAATACGACCCTCTCCCACCAGTCTGCACTCCGAACCTGCATCCAACAAGACCGAGAGTTTCGGGTCAGCAGCGATGGCACAAAGCGTAGCGGCATAGACATTCTGTTGTTGTAGCCCTCCAACAGCATGCAACGTTCTTGTCTGCCTTTTAAAATTACCATTAGCATGAGTGATAGGGTACACCTTATCTGCAAAGTAAGTAACATGTACATAATGTACGAGACAAACAAAGCTGTACGACGCTCCATCTTGTCGCTCAAAAATGCCGGTTCCCGCGTAGCTGTCGTTAATGTGACGTAATAGGTCAACCGGAAGCAGCTGACCAGCTGAAATGACTCACACCACCCCCTAGTGTTGGGAGGAGGACACATTCCCGTCAATAATTCAAATTTCTCAGCTGCATGTATACGGGGACAAGGTGAGAACTCCGATTGGACGAGAAAACCGAATTATTGCTTAGTCCGATTAAGCTCTGCATGTAAATGCACTGAGAGATGGAACAGCCGCAGGGTGGAGCAGAGCCTGACAGAGGAGCAGCAGAGGTGGAACAGCCGCTGGGTGGAGCAGAGCAAGTCACAGCAGCAGCAGAGTGGGCGGGGGAAGAGTCAAACCTGTTGTAGAAGTGGTTAAACTCATCTGCCATAGCTGCATTACCAGCCGCCACATTCCCCTTGTATCCAGTAATGGCTCTCATGCCCTTCCACACTTCTCGGTTGTTGTTGTTCTGCAGTTTACCCTCAAGTCGTAGCAAATACTCCCTCCTTGCCTGTCTCAATGACCTCCTTAAATCATGTTGTACAGTTCTCACCTTGTTCCGATCACCAGCTTTAAAGGCTTGTTTCTTTAAGTTCAAAATGTTTATTGTCATTTTTGATCCATGGTATATTGTTTGGGAAACAGTGCACAGGTCTCTATAGCACTGCAACATCTGTGCAAAAATTGATGTAGTCCGTGACACAGTCCACAGCCTCACTGATGTCACCCCCAGAGTCCAAAAGTGTTTTCCAATCAGTGGACTCAAAGCAGTCTCTCAGAGCATCACATGCCTGTGGGGTCCATTGCCTGAATGATCTACTGACTTTGGGCATCCTCATTACCCAGGGCTTATAAGATGTTCTAAGATGGATCAGATTGTGATCAGACTTTCCCAGGGGGGGCATCGTAAGCATTTTTCACGTTCACATACATACATTATTTTTTTCTTTCTTATTTTTCTTTTTTTCTTTCTCTCAACAATATATGGTACCAAGCTCAAATTCTCTTGTCCCTCCCTCCTTGAGAGGTGTCTGACTGCAAGACCTGCACTCTCAGGGCCCCCCATGCACTCTCAAGACCGGAAGTTGATTCAAAACCTATCAAAATAAAAGCAATTATACCAGAATCAGAATCAGAATCAGAATCAGAAATACTTTTATTTATCCCGAAGGAAATTCTTTTCGTAAAAGGATTCCAGTCAACTTAAGAAATGTACATAAAATATAGAAGCATGCAACTAACTAAGTAAAAATAAAAACAATAGAAAATTAAGTAGCTAACAGAAAAATTGGCATAGTGCCAAGTGCAAATTTTAACAGTTAAGATGAAATAAAAATAAAGAGCATATGACTAAAAGATGGTGTAAAATGTTTGGATGTATGCATGTGGATATATATGGCAGACAGTGATTTTACAAGGAGGAATTATACAGTTTAATTGCCACAGGAAGAAAAGATCTTCTGTGGCGCTCAGTCTTTGAGGTAGGAAGTCTAAGTCTCCCGGTCCGTGTGCTTCTGTGTTGGACCAGGAACTGATGGAGGATGGGTGGTATTTTCCAGAATACTCGCAGTTTCTGAAGCATACGCCTCTCCATCACTGACTCCAAGGAGTCCAGCTTCACCCAATGACGTCCCCAGCTTTGCGGATGAGTTTGTTGAGCCTGTTTGAGTCTGCGACCTTCAATCTGCTGCCCCAGCACACCAAAGCAAACAAGATAGCACTTGAGACCACAGACTCATAAAACATTCTCAACATAGTCCGGCAGATGTTAAATGACCTGAGCCTCCTCAGGAAGTAGAGGCGGCTCTGGCCTTTTTGAAAAGGGCATCTGTGTTCCGAGCCCAGTCCAGTTTATTGTCAATGTGGACTCCCAGATATTTGTATTCCTCCACAGTATCCACACAGGCCCCTGGATGGAAACTGGGGTCACGGGAGACTTGGTCCTCTTTAGGTCCACCACCAGTTCCCTGGTCTTTGTCACGTTGAGCTGCAGGTTGTTCAGCTCACACCATGTAACAAAGTCATTGATGACGGTCCTGTACTCCAACTCCTCACCTCCACTGATGCACCCCACTATGGCCGAGAGTCGTCAGAGAACTTCTGAAGATGACATGACTCTGACCGATAGCTGAAGTCTGTGGTGTACAGGGTGAAGAGAGGAAGGCGAGAGGACGGTTCCCTGAGGTGCCCCAGTGTTGCTGACCACGCGGTCTGACACGCAGCTCTGCAGGCGCACATACTGCGGTCTTCCAGTCAGGTAGTCAATCATCCAGGACACAAGGGGTGCATCAACCTGCATCTCCGTCAGCTTCTCGCCTAGCAAGGCCGGCTTGATGGTGTCAAAGGCGCCGAGAAATCAAAGAACATGATCCTCACATAACTGGCAGTCTGGTCTAGGTGAGTGTATAGACGGTTCAGCAGGAAGATGATGGCATCATCGACTCCCAGGTTTTAAATTCTGGGTTGAAGCGTTTTATTTTTTCCACAAGCAACCCTCAATGTAAGGCAGGGCGTCAAACTCAAACACACACTGGGCCAAAATGTAAAACACCACCTCTTGTTTATTTGCACAATAGCAACCTTTTTTTTCCACGGGCTAATAATATATTTGAAAATATATATTAAAAAACAACAATAAACAGATTAACTAATCATAACATCCTTCAATAAAAGATACAACCATTCAAGTCCATGCCTTGGAGTAAAAAGAAAAGGTGCATAAAGAAAATGTTACGATAGTTGTTCCTAAGCGATTGGTTTTTTTAACGTGAGACAGGACTTCCTGTTTTTTAAATCTCTTTAAAAAAAAATAAATAAAATTCTTGGCTTTATAACACACTTTAATACACTCTTTACCTATTTCCACTTTGTTTGGCTTCCTCTAAGAAAGCATTGCCCGCGAGCCTTGTTTGTTTTTTTATGTGTTCTTGTTTAATTTATGCTTAACATTTCTAATTCACTTGTTTAAGTTATTATTTGTATGTCCTAATGTGCAACACTTTGGTCACCCTGTGGTTTCTAAAAATGTGCTATATAAATAAAGTTGATGATGATGGTGATGATAGTAAGTTAAAGTAAATAGTATGCCAAAATACCATGAGAACACTCTGGTATGTAGTAATAGTGGTACATGTGCTGTATAATACCCGGTGGAGCCCAGCCGTAGTAAAGGATTTGTAATGCCATGCGGTACAAATATAATTATACTGCAAATTTGGCCATGCAGGCCAGAGTTTGGCTTTGCCTAAGATGTGAGGAGTAAAAGGCCACTCAAGTGGAAGGGGGCCCAAAGGGTGTCTGTGTTTGTATATGTGTGTGTGTGTGCATGTGGGTTTAAGGACAGGGGTGGCAGCAGCGGCGGTATATTTAGCAGCAGAGTCGCCAGCCGCCTGAAAAACAAATAAAACAAAATATTAATTAAAACAAATAAAAACAAAACATTGTCAGGGTCTTTTTTTGGTATCTACCTGAATTATCTTTCCTGCTGAACATCTCACGCTCACAGTAGGCCAAGTGCAATCTTTGTCCATTATATTTGTCTCAAAAGAGCCACATATTTTTGTAGGTCTTGAAATAAAAATGTAAAAGGTTCCAGAGTTCCACTTCCTTGTCCTTCTATCATTTGGACTAAATTAGTCTTCGAACAATTACCTCACTATTCTCTGTAGCCTCCTCTTTTTTGTGCTGTCCATCTTTACAAAATCTCAGGCATGCCCACTCTTCCTGTGAACAACTCTTTATTTGTTTGTGGCCCATTCTGCTGCTTGTTAGCATTGCTGCAAACAATCAGCCCCCCTGTACTGATCTAAAGGGGAAAAAAAATGTAACTTTTATGTCATAATCTGAAAGGTCATCTCATAAGAATTGCACATGGATCTGGAGATCAAGCCTTACTGCGAAACTGCAATGACTGTACGACCTCAGTCATGTAGGTCAACTTTTCACTTCAGTCGAAAACTGGTGGCACCTCACCCGCCAGGCAGGCTTCAGACTCCTCTGTCCAATGGGCAAACATTTTGCCATGGCTACATTAATAGTTGGTTAATGTGTTACAAAGTTATATAATTTCTTAAGTTTAGCGGCTTACTGCAGACTGTTTTTACAACTGAAGTAATCTAGCATGTGACTGAGCCACTGTGCAAAGGATTTGGTGGGGATTTCACATACCATGAGAAGTAGGTATCCTCGAAAGAAAGAATCAAGAACATACGGGACAACAAGAGTTTTGGCTGCCTGGATCCTAAACGACAAATTAAAAAAAAAAAAAGAAAAAGGAAAAAAAGAGTGCCAAGTCAACATCTCAAAGTCGATCAAATTACAACATTGTACCTTCCAAGATCAAAGTTTACGATGAGCATATAATACCACCATTTTCACAGGCCCAGCATAATGACCACTGATAATGTACAGACATATAGATTTCATATATAATCAAATTTTCTAGTTTAAACTTCAACAGTTCTTTCATTTCTTGATCACCAAATCCAAATTTGCCGACTCAGGTGGGGCTGGTTGGCAAACTGGAGGGGTCCAAGAATGTGCTGACCATAGGCGGATCTGGTCCAGAATCAGGCGCTCCAGAGTCTTCATAATGTGGGACGTCAGTGCCACCGGTCTATAGTCCTTTGGGCTCCTGGGATGGGGAGTCTTTGGAACAGGAACCAGGCAAGACGTTTTCCACATCACAGGGACCCTCTGAAGGTTGAGACTCAGAGTGAAGAGCCGGTGTAGGACTCCACACAACTGGGGGGCACAGGCTTTGAGTACTCCAGGTCTGACACCATCAGGGCCCGCGGCCTTGCTTGAGTGGAGGGCTCTCAGCTGATTCCTGACCTGGTCAATGGTCAGTGACACTGGTGGTTCTGGTGTGGAGGCGGGAGATGTGGTTTCTGCTGGCTGAGGTGCGTGGTGGGGGTGGGTTCTGCTGGCTGAGGTGCAGAAGGGGGGTGGGCGGATGAGTGGGTGGGTGGGTTCTGCTGGCTGAGGTGCGAAGTGGGCAGTGGGCGGATGGGTGAAGGTTTGAGGAGGTATGTGGCCCTCACAAAGGGAAAGATGAGGGGGAGGTGTCAGGTGTGCAGAAGGTGATTGTTTGGGACAGACGCCTGCCGAGGTTAAAGGCGTTGAACTGGTGCCGCAGTGTCGAATCTATTGAAAACAGATTGAGCTCGTTGGCCCTGTCCACTCCGCCTTCGACACCTCTGCTGCCCTTTGTTCTGTAGCCGGTGATGGTGTTCATCCCACTCCAGACTTCCCGCATGTTGTTTGCTTGGAGTTTGGACTCCAGCTTCCTCCTGTAGCACTCCTTAGCCTCCTTGATCTGCATCTTCAGGTTACCCTGAATAACCCTCAGCTCCTCTTTGTTGCCATCTCTGAATGCCCTCTTCTTTTCATTCAGTATGGCTTTAATGTCCTTTGTTACCCAGGGTTTGTTATTTGGGTAACATCTTACTGTCCTTGTTGGGACATTGGTGTCCACACAGAAATTAATATAGTCAGTTATGCACTCAGTGAGTCCGTCTATATCCTCTCCATGTGGCTCACTGAGTACATTCCAGTCAGTTGACTCAAAGCAGCCCTGCAGTGTTTGGTAGGCCTCTTCGACCACGTCTGGACAGACCGGGTGATGGCAGGTTGCCTTCTTACCAGGGGCACGTAGCAGGGGCTCAGGTATACCAGATTGTGGTCAGATCTTCCCAAGGGGGCAGAGGGGAAGAGTTGTATGCGTCCATAATGTTGGCATACAGCAAGTCCAACCTCTTCCCTTGCCTAGTTGGACAGTCCACATACTGCGTGAAGGTTGTGAGAGTTTTGTCCAAGTTAACATGATTAAAGTCTCCTGATATGGCGATGAGGGCGCTTGGGTGAGGCGTCTGTAACTCCGCCACCGCTCCGTGAATGACATCACATGCTGCTGTCGGGTTACCGGACGGAGGGATATAAACTAATACTAAAATGGCGTGTGAGATTTCCCTGGGCAAGTAATATGGGCGCAGTCCAACAGCTAAAAGTTCAACGTCCGGGCAACATATCCGTTTTTGACCGAGACGTTACCGGATGACACCACCGCTTGTTGATGAATACGGCAAGTCCACCTCCTTTCTGCTTCCATGCACGGCGAAGTCCCGATCCGCCTCAGATCGTCTCGAACCCGGCCAATGCGATGTTGTTGTCTGGAACATCTTGGTGGAGCCATGTCTCCGTAAAGCACAATATACTGCACTCACGATATTCCTGTTCACATCTGGCCAGTGCCGTTAGCTCGTCCATCTTATTGCCGAGGGATCTCACGTTTCCCATGATGATAGAGGAGATTCTGTTGATATCTCCTCCTTTCAAACAGTCTTTGTCGGAGCCGTTTTCTCCGCCGATTCGTTCCTCCTCTGACGCCACGATGTGTTCTCCTACGAACTTCAGGTAGTAAGCCGGCTAACTCAGACATTGTGCCGGCCGTGGTAGCGGCATAAAGTGAGATCAGCTGTTCTCTCGAGTCGTGAAGCGTCCATGGAGTTGCTTGCTTAACGGAGATGCCGCCGAGCCAAAGTAGAAAAGAATCGTAAAAACAAGACAAAAACTCTCTCTACCCGCATGTTTAGAAAGGTCACAAGTAAAAAACAACTAAAAAGAAGTAAGAAGCAAATAAATAAATAAATAAATACTAACTAAAGTTACTTAAAATACAAGTTGACACGGAGCTCCAGTTACAGGCTGCTATGCGTCCTGACGCATGCGCACTATATCAGAAGCCCGTCTTATTCTTATATCGGGACCGGAAGTTTATTCAAAGCCTTTCAAATTACAAGCGATTATACCGGAAGAACTTATTATTCTTTTGTAATTATTCGTATACTCTGTAAATAAGAATTATTTGCAACGTTATTCATGAAGATTTTTTTTAAAAGTATTATGTTTACAGTTTATGCGTTGTGCCTCAAAGCTCTGATAAAAATAGACCTGAAAAATAGACCTCTCACTTGTAGATTCTGGTACAGCGTTTTATTTTTTTCCACAACAACCCTCAATGTAAGGCAGGGGCGTCAAACTCAAACACACACTGGGCCAAAATGTAAAACACCACCTCTTATTTATTTGCACAACAGTAACCTTTTTTCCACGGGCTAATAATACATTTGAAAATATATATTAAAAAACAACAATAAACGAATTAACTAATCATAACATCCTTCAATAAAGATGCAACCATTCAAGTCCATGCCTTGGAGTAGCAAGAAAAGGTGCATAAAGAAAATGTTACTGATAGTTGTTCCCAAGCGATTTGCTTTTTAACGTGAGACAGGACTTCCTGTTTTTAAATCTCTTTAAAAAAAAAAAAATAAAATTCTTGGCTTTCAATACACTTTAATACACCTTTACCTATTTCCACTTTGTTTGGCTTCCTCTAAGAAAGCATTTGCCGTGAGCCTTTTTGTTTTTTTTGTTTTTTTTGTTCTTATGCTTATGCTGCGGCTTTCTAATTCACTTGTTTAAGTTATTATTTGTATGTCCCAATGTGCAACACTTTGGCTACCCCTGTGGTTTCTAAAATGTGCTATATAAATAAAGTTGATGATGATGGTAATGATAGTGCGTTAAAGTAAATAGTATGCCAAAATACCAGCAGAGCACTCTGGTATGTGTAGTATTAGCAGTACATGCGCTGTATAATACCGGTGGGCCAGCCGTAGTAGGGATTTTGTATTGCCATGCGGGCCAAATATAATTACACTGCCAAATTTGGCCCGCAGGCCAGAGTTTGACACCTATGATGTAAGGAGTAAAGGCCACTCGGGCGGAAGGGGGCCCAAAGGGTGTCTGTGTTTGTATATGTGTGTGTGTGTGCACATGTGGGTTTAAGGACAGGGGGTGGCAGCAGCGGCGGTGGCAACAGCAGCAGAATGTGTCGCCTGAAAAACAAATAAAACAAAATATTAATTAAAAACAAATAAAACAAAAACATTGTCAGGGTCTTTTTTGGTATCTACCTGAATTATCTTTCCTGCTGAACATCTCTACACTCACAGTAGGCCAAGTACCGTCTTTTGTCCATTATGTTGTCTCAAAAGAGCCACATATTTTTTGTGTCTTGAAATAAAAATTTAAAAGGCTCCAGGATCACTTCCTTGTCCTCTTCATTTGGATCAAATTAGTCATCGAACAATTTCATCATTTTCTCTGCAGCCTCCTCTTTTTGTCTGCCATCCATCTTTAAAATCTCAGGCATGCCCACTCTTCCTGTGAACAACTCTTTATTTGTTTGTACCCATTCTGCTGCTTGTTCGCATTGCTGCAACAATCAGCCCCCTGCACTGATCTAAAGGGGAAAAAAATGTGTCAGCTTTATGTCATAATCTGAAAGGTCATCTTACAAAATTTAACATGGATCTGGAGATCAAGCCTACTGCGAAACTGCAATGACTGCATGACCTCAGTCATGTCGTCCAACTTTCACTTCAGTCGAAAAACTGGTGGCACCTCACCTGCCAGACGGGCTTTAGACTCCTCTGTCCAATGGGCAAACATTTTGCCATGGCTACATTAATAGTTGGTTAATGTGTTACAAAGTTATATAATTTCTTAAGTTTAGCGGCTTGCTGTAGACTTGTTTTTACAACTGAAGTAATCTAGCATGGGACTGAGCCACTGTGCAAAGTTTGGTGATTTCACATGCATGAGAAGTAGGTATCCTCGAAAGAAAGAATCAAGAACATACGGGACAACAAGAGCTTTGGCTGCCTGGATCCTAACGACAAATTAAAAAAAAAAGAAAAAGGAAAAAAAGAGTGCCAAGTCAACATCTCAAAGTCGATCAAATTACAACATTGTACCTTCCAAGATCAAAGTTTTCGATGAGCATGGCACACCACCATTTTCACAGGCTTGGCACGTCGGCCTACGAAAATGTACAGACATATAGATTTCATATATAATCAAACACTACAATTTAAACTTCAACAGTTCTTTCATTTCTTGATCACCAAATCCAAATTTTGCATTTGCACATTTGGAGTCCAGAAAGACTATGTCTCTCAGCGTTGGTTTTAAGACCTACAGTTGCAGAGTATATTTATTCACGTGAGAAGTCCTGATAATATGAAAAACTTTTAGGGGTGGGAATTGATAAGATTTTATCAATATTGATGTCATTATCGATTCTGTTTATCGATCCAATTCCGTATCAATTCTCTTAACGATTCCCAAGTAGTTTTTCGAGGGGGGAAAAGTACTTCTGCAGTCTTCAGCAACTTTTTTTTTTTTTTTACAAAATGTCGGCACAAGACATGAACATATTTCCCTTAAACAGTGATTTAACAGTGTCTGACTCTCGTAACAATCATAACAAAAGTGCAAATATTGTTGCTTGATAAGTTTGTTGTAAGTTTTAACCAAATGTCAGTCAATGGTTGAACACTCTTTTTCCTATATATATATATATATATATATATATATATATATATATATACATATATATATTGTAGTGTCCCCTCCCGACACACGCTCAGAGACATTAGTCAGTTTCCTGCCTTTATTTTGTAAACTGGAACACAGGCTACTGTGGGCCGAAGCCAACACCAAAAGCAAAAGCAAAAAAAGGAAAATCCACTTCTCTCACTCACTCACTCACTACTGTCTGTTCCATGCTCTCAGCAAAGTACCACACAAGCACTTCCGCACCAGCTCCCGCCGACATCCCCCCTAACCAATCACCGAGTGCTGCACTCACGGAGCAATGGTAACCAGACGACTTATAACAGATACAGAACAAAACGGTGAAAACAAGAACTTAGCTGAGAATAGAACATGAACACAACAATCATTCACCCAACCGTTACAATATATATATATATATATATATATTCATTCATTCATTCATTCATTCATTCATTCCAATTCAGGGTCACGGGGGTCTGCTGGAGCCTATCCCAGCTGTCTTAGGGCGAAGGCAGGGTGACACCCTGGACAAGTCGCCAGTTCATCGCAGGGCCATACATATACATATATATATATATATATATATATATATACATATACATATATACATATACAGAGAGGGACAGAGTGGACGAGAGTGGTATGGACGCAGAGGGTGATGAAGTACATCCTGATGGCTAAAGCGCCCATCCCTGCAGTGAGAAGGAGCAGACGAGTGACTGCGGGAACTCACTCGAACCCATTTAATTTACCAAAATCCAGTTGCAACGCGGTCACCGTCAGTACTGATATGGTCTCCCAGGTCCTGACAAGTCTGGGGACTGCACTGTTCGAGAAGGTTATGCAGGGAGCATTTGTCAGTTCAGGGTTAGTCACCGAGGGCGTTGACTCTTTTGCAGGGGAGCGCCAATACAAATGACAAAAGTTTGATTTCAATTCGATTTCAAGGATATTGTGTGAAGAGTCTATCTCGATGCCCAGTTGAATCTTGCCGTGTACAGCCAAAGTTCCTGCTGTTACCTCTCAGACGATGCTGGATTCTTCTGTAGCGTAGTCTCTTCCCCCGGACAAACAGCAATTCTCAGGCGCCAACAGCAGAATCCAATGAAACTCCTCCTCAAGGTGGTACACCGGCTCCTGAAATCTTGACCACTGCCGTATTTTCAAACTAACTGGATAAACCACTCGTTGCCAAAAATAAAACGAGTAAAGGAAAAAATGTTTGCTGCACACCACCCCACTCCTGGTACCAAAAATGTGTACCCGGCAAAAAACTGCATGCACCGACGTACAACAAAAAATCAGGGGACAGGTGTGTCTTTGATATTTTAATGGCAACCAAAAAAATGCCTCCTCTTAGAGACGTAAAAGTACACAGCAGAAAAGGGACAAAATACAACAACAACCAAAAAAATACGGCAGTGGACTGGGTGGATTACAGTCACTTGTGGAGATTCGTCATCCAATCGACACAGTCACCTTTAACTCGTGATGACCATACTGGTTTTGCTTTAAGCTGTCACGACTCCGTGAACACATGGCACAACTTTCATGTCACGATTTCGTGAACACATGGCACAACTTTCACACTCTCGTCTCCCTTTCTTGTTCGCGTATCTAAAAAAAAACATAGAACAAAAGAACTCTGCAACACCCACGAACGGTCGACTGCCGCTTGGTGGCAGCTATCCACAACAACATAATAAAATAAAAAGAAGAACCAAACGTTTACCACCTGGTTACAGATAGATAACATTTTGATTACTGTAAATTTGGCAGAGAGTACACAGAATAAACATCAAGAGTTTTTATGCAAGGATATGATCATATCTGCTCTTGAATTGAGTAACTGTGACTGTCTCATCATCATTTTCTAAAATGTATGAAAAGGAAAATATTTCTATGTACCTTGGCTTAAATAATCATAAATTGCATGCTTGCAGGGTGACAGTGTGCCAAGTGCAGGATATATTTAGCGTGGATGTTTACCGTCGTGACGGGGATCACATTGGAGCTTGCAGCTGCAACAGCAGCAACGTTAGCAGCATTAGCACTAACACGTAGCCTATCGAACACTCCACACTCCTGGAATTTAATTCCATGCCGGGTCGACAGATGTGTTTGCATATTTGAGGTATTTGCACCTCTACATGAGATGACAGCGTTGCACTGATTACACACGGCAGTGTTCTCATCTCTTTTTCCGAATTGGGGCCATGCTTTCGATCTCATACTTTGCTCCATGTTTCTGAAGGAGATGCGCGTCGCAGTGTACCTGACTACCGCGACGCGATGTGACATAAAAGGTTACCACGCAGCTCCGCGCACACACCGCGAACGCGCCGCAGACGCTTTTGGTGTACGACGCGCGTGAAGGCTCCTACACACTGAACGCGTCAAGCGCAGAGGGGCGTCAGCGCAGCCATTCATTGTGTACGTGCGACGTTGGCGCAAGAGCGCAGCGCCGCACAGGGAGCAGAGCGTCACGCAAGGGTGGCGTTTGACGCCTTGACGCCCGATTTAAAACTTATTGGGACAAATACACAGACAAAAACATTATGCTTTCCTTGAAATATGAAATATGAAAATATGAAAAATGTCACTTTTTTGTGGACCTCTAAGTGGCTTTGCAGCTTGCTGGCTTTCGTAGGCTTAAAGGTCAGGCACTAAATTGAAATAAGCATCTGTAAAAGACAAATGGAACATGTAACATTAAGTGAGTGAGTAATGATAACAGTAATAAGAAGAAAATGTTTCAGTGGAAACCACATGTTAGTGACAATGGATAACGTAGCTTATCAACCGTTGGGACAAAATGAAATTAATTAAAGGTCTTTGTATACTTGCCTCGTGGTCTCAACGTGTTCTTAACACTTGCTTCCGGTAAAATCGCAACTTCCGGTCCTGAGAGGTGCAGGTGGGTCCTGAGAGTGCAGGTGGGTCCTGATAGTGCAGGTCCTGTAGCCAGACGCTCTTGCCCTCTTTGAGCTGAATTTCTAGTCTTCTGATCATTCGCCCATAAACCGTATATTTCTGCAACATAGTTGATGCAATCTAAATCTAAATCTTAATCCCTAAATCTATCAAGACCGTCTGATTAGAACCATTATAATCAACATAAAGAATAGTGTTAGCTACTTGAAGATACACTGGTGATGAACAAAAAACTGGACTGTTGTAGTTGAGTGGGGGCTTCAAAACACCAATTTCCTTCAAAACTCCATTATTGTCTAAGGTGTGAACAGGAAAACTCTGTGTAAAAAGGCATTAAGTCTGTGTCTCTGTTCCAGTTGATTTGCTAGTTTGCCAGTTTGCCTTCCCATTTTGTTGTCTGTATTATTTCCTGTTTCATTTAATTATTCAAATATTTGGAAAATAAAATATGAATCAACAGCTGGCAGGTGCTTTTAAACACTAAATGAGCAGGAAGTGTAAAACTCATGCTAAAAAGTCAATGAACAAAAGACAGAGTTTATTCAGTAGATTTATTGCTTTGTTAAGTTTTCCACCTGTGACCCAACAGCACTATTAAGAGTGCAAATGTTCTGCATCAACACTGGAAATTTGTTGTGGTGACAAATGGACAACAAAAGGTCTCTGGGGCTCATGGAGGGAAAAAGAATCAAATAGGTCATCAAATAGATTAAAATGTAACTGATTAAGTTAGAAGACAGGGAAGTACACTCTCACTGTCACTGGCCAGAATTGTCAGCTCACAACAGGAATGGTGCAAGTTCAATTCCAACCCAAGGCTTTTCTGTATGGTAGTGTTGCCATGCTTGAAGCCTCTCAGCCTCGACATTCTTTGGTCTTGGTATTGAACACGGACATAACTGTTTTGAGGAGTTCAAAACCCACCGAAGCTGGTCCTGGAACAGCATTATTATTATTCATCCTTTGTCAAACTAATTCAACATGTTAGAACATATATTTTTTCCCATTGGTGCCTTCACTGACTTTTCTCTGAGTGCGTTGAGTCACCTCTCAAATGTCCCATTATGATATTTTTATTCTAGAATTCATGCCAGTGGTAGAGTCCTGTTGATTCTTTTTGGAGACTTTGGTCAGTCTTGACATAAACTTGGTGTGTCTTAGTCTTGGTCTTGGTTAAGGTGGTCTACATCACTACTGTATGGCACTGTCATGTTCTCCTTTTGTCTGTGTGGGCTCCTGCCGCCTTTGATAGTTCAAAGATATCTACATTAGGTTAAAAGGAGACTTAGAATTTGCCATAAGTTTGGATGTGAACTGATGGATGGTTGTTTGCCTCATTGTGTTGGCCTTGCAATGAACTGGCGACTTGTCCAGGATATACCTTCGGCCTCACCCTAAGATAACTGGTAGGCTCCTGCTCCATTTTAGACTTTGGGGAGGCTTTCTACAATAACCTTGGAAGTATAAGTAGGCCACCAAAATTGATTTATTAAATCTCAGAATGGCCAAAATAGGACCCATTTGATATTATCTATTGTATAATGGTTTATAAAAAAAAATATACAGATAAACATTCAAGTTAACACAGAAATCTAAAATCAAACAACTATCAGTACATCAGTAACAATCTTGTGTCTGTGTGAGATTTTCAGTCCAGTTTGAGTAGGCTAACTGTGTGTGCAACAGAAAAGTGTGCCCATAAGCAAAGATTGTTCCTTGTATCACACAGGCAGACAAGGCCATTAGAGAGCAATACGCAACAGAACCAGAGGCAAGAACAGAAGTGGAAGAAGAAAAACACGCCAGCAGACACTCTGCCGGATCCCCTACATAGCAAGCTCGCTCAGTACAACTCCATCCACCCACACACATGCTTTGCCCTGATGTGGTACAGCCAACCTGACACACTTTGGGTTTTGGAGAACAGCATATGCCAGTAAGCAACAGCCACACTCTCACAAAGGAGGAGTTCCCCTGAGCCAAAATAAGTCACACAATATCTGCAGATTCAGAAACAATTGGAACAATGTTTATTTTTTGTTTGTTATAAAATAAAGGTCATCAACGCACTGTTTATGAACATTATCACTCAGGAGAGAATGCTGTTGCTCTGTTTCAGACTAGTGTGACGTATTATATTATCTGCAAATGCTCAAGTTTATTTTAATAATTAGGTTGTTTTCATTTTGCCATTATTCATTTGCTTTGCGGTTGCAAAGAAAAGAAATGCAAACTAAGCAACACACAGCTATTGGATACTATTATAAATTTAACAGATTACAGAGGTCAGTGTCATCCAATTGGTGCCGTTTTGTTAATTACATGCAACCACAGCCATGGCACACCTCTGACGGGTTTGGGATTTAAGTTTTGACTTAGATGGTTTCAGTGGATTTGGTGCGATGCTCTATCATATTTGCTTTATCAAAAGTGTACCGCAATGATAAAACTGGACTGGTTGTCTCCCTGACCCCCTGTAAATCATCACAGTGATGATATAAAAATATCTGGCTAGGAAATTTGGAGGAGATATTTAAATAAATACAAAATAGATTAAAAGAACAACGTTTTGAATCCTGTCCTTCTTTGAGGCACACAGGAAAAAAATTATTTCAGAGGGAAAATAGCCTTCCAGCTTTTCAAGAGCTGAGGAGCTGCGTAGTTAATTGTCCTACATTTTTAAATGTGATTTTACTTTTATTATTTTTTCTCTTTACACTTTACCGTTATTTTAAAGTGTGACATACATGCTACAGTGTTTCAGTGTCAATTAGAAAACTGTCAACAAAGACTATTGAAGAATTAACATGAAGCCTGATTTAAGAAGATCCCAGTGTACGCAAAATTAATTGCATGCAAACAGATTGCGTGTGCTATTAGTCTGCATGTGGTGTGTGTGATCTACTAAGAATGCACACACAAACGAAAACAGGTACTTGGTGGTGGTGGTGGTGGTGATTCAGACAAGCCTGGTCAAGCGAGGGGATTTGCGCAGGGAGAGCAGAGTGACTGAAGCCACACAGCTAGAAGCAGGACCAAGCCTCTAGGTTAATACCTTCATTGCTAAGGTGTTAAATAATGACGCAAAAATAGTGGCCGCAATGAGTTGCAGCTTTGGTCAATCACTTTGCGTGCCCTAAATAATTTACTTGTATCCACTCAGCATCATATTTTTCACATTTTGTCAGAAACATCTGCATATTCATTTAGCCAAAATTGACTTTGTATGCTATTTTGCCAATTTGACAGTCACAATTGTCATTATATATGGATAGAAAATCAGCTTCATGATTAGTTTGCCTGAGCAATAACGTTTGCAAAAGAAATTGCAAACATCATTATGCAAACTATTAAGCCCTTTAGCCTTTCAACTTTTTGCAGACCATTCAAGGACAAACATTAATTCCTAATCAGGCTAAGTATTGCTAATATATGGGATGCCCATTTTGTGTCAAAGTATACTGGAAGCAAAATTTACAGTTGAACACAAAGAAATGAAAAATGAAAAGTCTTTTGGCTCCCAGTTGTCCACTACGCAGTGGGAGTGATAGTTTGCCAGCGGAATTCCAACTCTGCTGTTAACATGGATGCGGGCAACTCCATTGCTTGCATGACACCACTGTGTGTGCGTGTGTGTGTGTGTGTGTGTGTGTGTGTGTGTGTGTGCGTGTGTGTGTGGGAGCGAGAGAGAGAGAGAGAGTGTGCGTGCATGTGTTTGCGTAGGCGGGCGGTTGAGAAAATGAGCTCGTATTCACTGATAATGTTGGCTACATATGGTGGGAGGACAGAGAGAGGGGGCGAAGAGAGGACAAGAGTGAGATATTTTAATTTGCTCTGGAGTGCATGGCAGTTACATTTGCATCAGAAAACAGGCAGGTGGAACACTTGCCGCTAAGTCACTCTTCACTGTGTGCCCCTTCTGACAGAAAATATCTTGATACGGTACGCTACAGTCGTTATCCCCGCTACGGTGAACATGCTTACATGCACAGTAAACTCCAAAAAGGGTACATATTCTGAACCAGTCTGACATGCGGTTTATATTCGCAACATCTGGAGGAATATTCCACTTGAGATGTTAACCAGGATATTCAGAAAACGCCAGAAGCAAATACCTCAGTGACAGAAGCCTAAAGGTCCTTACACGCTGGGAGAAGAATTTGCTAGGCCAATAAGTCACTTTTTTTTTTTTTTAAACCTATTGAAGTCAATGGCACTGCGAAAAGGCGAATGCTGGACCTCTGACCAATCAAAATTATGCTGGATGGTCGATGACGTCGCATCAAAACGTTGGTAATGTTCTCTCCCACTGCAAACGTGGAGCCAGTTGACGGAGCAGTCCTCCAAATTGTCCGATGGACATTCTAAAGTACAGCCAAAATTTCACTTGGTCAAATTTGAGCTCCTGGATTGTCGTGTTGAACTCACCCAGCTCCGTTTATGTTGCCCACCCCCCCCAAGTTTTGAAGCCGTGGTGTAGAAGATGGTGGTTCATTTCACGCATGTAAAACAAAACTTCTCAGTCGCCACACTTTTATCTTCATCTTCATCTTTTATTCTTTCATTTAAATCTGTTCCGAAAAGCTTTCTAAATGATAAGCACATCCAAAGGAAAATTCAAAAAAAAAAATTCATGGTCACAGATACTTCAAAAATGTGGTCAAAATGACAATAGAGATTCTTGATCTTGAAAAAAAAACTGTTTATAACCGCCACTTCTTAACCAAACATTTAATATCTTCCACCTCCGCTGCCATGTACTCACCTGACCTATATATCTGACACATACCTGACACACACAACACACCCTCTCAAGACAAAAAAAACAAATAATAATAATAATAATAATAATGATAATGATAATGTAATATAATAATTCTAGCAATACAATAAGAAGAATACACATGTCCACTATAAACTAAGGTACTAGACATACGAAAGTCGTTATTTTTAAGGACTGCAACACCTCTCTCAAGAACAATACTGGGTGAACCCAAATACTTTTTGTTTTTAATCCAACCATCACAGGACATCATCAGTTGAGGATGTTGTCAACTCCATTGTTTCTCCTTCGGCGCGACAGAAAGAGCCCCAAACTTCACTCGCTTTGCGAATTTGATATGCAGATTCGTGTCACGCTTGGTGTGTACAGAAAAAAATCGCTGGCGAAACATTTGCATTTTCGCATTGCTTATTTGCGTCGCTTTGCCCTTTGCCCAGTGTGTAAAGATGCATGCCGTCTTGATGCGTGTTACGGGCCAAGCAGCAAGGAGTGCGTCTTTGTTTTTCTCCTCCCCCCTCCCCTTCGTGTTTTTCTTTTTCTCTCAGGTGCTCACTGTGACGGCAGATCTGTCTCTCCAGCTGGCCTATCAGGACAGAGAGACAGATCTCATAAAATGGAGGATGTCTGAGGTTCTCTCTTGCTGTTCGTTCTTTTTCTCTGACACATGTCTTTGCCTGATATGTGGTGGGAGGTTTGAGGGAATAGGTAAGTTGGGGTACCCAATTACAGCCTACGCGGACAGCAGCCTTGAATCATTTCCTATTCTTTGTGTCTATATCCATTTTGTGAATGCCCGGTTGGTGTATCTGTTTTTCACTCTGTCCTGTCTGCCACCCTGGCTTGCTCTGCTCCTTTCTCTCTCTGTCTCTCCTCTATTATTGTATTTCACCCGAACTACTCATAGGCAGATGATGGCCCTCTGGAGTCTGGTTCTGCCCTAGGTTTCTTCCCACAGGGGAGTTTTTCCCAGCCACTGTCGGATCTTGCTTGCTCCAGGGGCCTGGTTGGTTCTCTCTGTATAAAGCGCTTTGAGACGCCTTTGGCTGTGATTTAGCGCTGTACAAATAAAGTTTTATTATTATTATTATTATTATTATTATTTTACACACACGTTGTTCATTAATTGTTATTTGACGAGGTTTATTAGTTGTGCCACACTTGGAGATATTTTGTTGGATAAGCCATTGAGCCATTTTGTTTTTTTCTTTAGAGATCAGCAAGGAAGTCCTACTTTTGTTATATTAATTTCATTTATTTTGGCACAGTCACCTTGCTCCGTCCTCCCCCACCTTGTGTTCATTTGTCACAATAAATCACTTGTTAACTTTCACTGAGACTCGTTGGATTTTATGGTTGTCGTGTGTTTGTCCACCAACCGGGTTCACCAGGTGGACGGAACAATGTGTGTTGCTAAAAGGTATTGCCATGGTTCTTATCCAGCAAAAATTCCCATCTCATCTAAGGGATGTACACCTACTTCCTTAACATTTGAGTTGCCTTGCCTTGTTTTCATCGCTACAAAACTGTGGCTGGACTTTCTGTTTCCCACTTAAGTCTTTTCCAATCCATCTCTATCAAAGTGACTCCATTCTGCTTGCCTGCTTTTATATGACTGGTTATGTATAAAGACCCCTGCTTGCCACTAATTACCTGCCAGATTGTTATTTAACTTTCTGCACTCAAGACTGGTGATGATGGTGGTCACCACCATCAGCACCACGATGTGAATTACACAAAATAAAGACACCTAACTTTAGGAGGATGCAGTGTCGAAACACAGCGCCACAGCTGGAGGACATGACTGTGGGATGGAAGGTTAAAGTCCCACTGATTGTCACAAGCCAGAAGGATGTGAAATTTGTGCCCTGGGGGGGCAGTGAGCAATAGCGTTGCCGCACTGGGGAATCATTGGATGATCTAACCCCAATTAATGAGTTCTAAGCAGTGGGTAGCATTTTTATATTTTATATATTTTTAGACAGACATTAGATATTTTTTACACCACTAGACCCCCACAGGACAGACTTGCGATTAAAATGTGATTGAAAAAAAGAAGCCCCGTATCACTTGTATTTAATTTAATCTCATTACGATTAACATGTTAATGCTGACAGGCCTATAAGTGTGTGTGTGTGTTCGTAATTTGTTTTGTGAAAATGTGTGACTTTTTTTTACTTGTTTTCTTTCATTTGCAATGTACAGTATGTTTGAAAATAAGGTAAAGTCACAGCGGTTTTAGTGTCATTATTCGTTATGTACAAACAAATTGTGGGATCAGAATGAGGGTTCGTCCTGAGCTGCTTTTAAAGCAAGTCAATATTTGGTGTCTGTTTCCCCCTTAATTTCTAAATCAACCCGTTGTGTTACAGTGTTACACAAAAATAAATAAATGCTTCTGCGGGCATGCAAGCATAGCCCTGATGACCCATTTTTGGCTCAGTCGTCCACTCATCCTCTGTGATCCACCTGGCTGCCCCCTTCAAACTACACATCCACATGTCATCATTTATCAGAACCCACATAGACAGATAGCCTTTCCCTTTGTTCATCGCCATGTTGTCGTTTTAACCTCAGCCAACTCAATCAATACCTAATCACAAACCCAATCAATTTGTCGAGTCTGTTTTTGGTTTATTCTCTTCGTCCTGCATGATCTGTATCAGCACTTGCTTGCCTCATGTTCTGTTCAACCACATTCAGCTATGCTAGGAGGCCATTAACCCCCTCACCCTAACCTTAACTGGCAAAATCCAGTTTAAAGGCACTCCCCATGCGTTTGTATTTTAGTTTTAACCCTAGCCCTTGTAATATTTTGTAACAGGATTCCCTACACTGTGTTTGCTCATTTGGATAGCATCTTGCTTGTGCCCTCAAGGAACATGTAATTCATGCCAGCTGACCTGGATATGCTTGACAGCAGGAGACTGTGAGACTGACACTGATCATGTCATTTGCTTTGGTTACATCACTGAACATTCGGTTGTCCCGAAGCTTAAACTCAATGGCTGGTGGCTGAACTTTTGTGATTGAAACTTCACACATTGGCTTGCATTTTCTTTTCCTCCGTTTCCCACAGTGAGGAATTGTGGTAGCAGAGGCTGGTGAGTCCCAGGTATCAAAATAACTGTGTACTAGTTGAAGGTTCTTGTTGGATGGGAAGGTTCCATTATTCCTGTTGACTGATCTTAAGACCATTATGAACATCCTTAGAGTTGCACTATTACATCATTGAGTTAAAAAAAACAACTTTTTTTTTAATAAAGTTTGGAATTCACATAATTTTAAACCAACATCAAACTTGCCAGTTGCCCACACATTCGTGAGCATCTACCATGTTTGTTCATGCTCATGGTAATATTTTTTAATGCAGATGGTTAATGCTGACTAAAGATTTTTATTGGACAAGAAGTATTCCAATAGTGACAATATACTGGACAGTGTAATGCTGTTCGACAGGGTTGAGTAGTAGAAAGTCTCATACATGTAAATAAGAGGACCTCTGTGTTTAACTTTATCTGTCATAGAGATGGCCTTGTTATTGGAGCACCAGTAGACATGATTGGCAACCACAGCTACTGTAAATGCTGCTTGCAGTTCTAACTGCAGTTTTTCTACCAGATTAGTTGTTGAGGTTTGTAGTTTTACTGTATTTCTTCATTTCCCATTTTATACGCACACGGGTTCGGGGGAACCTGTCTGCCCGACGGAATGAACACCCAAACAATCCTAATCTGTAATTCGGCCCCCCTCCGCGCCGGCCACGGCCAACGTTGCTGCTGGAACAACTCCAGGAGATCACTGCAGTTAGACGCTTTGAACTTCCTCCCTCCCCCCCTTTCCCTCATTCAGTTTCTATGTTATGTTGTGTTGTTGTATGTGCCTATGTTGCTGAGGTTTTTATTTTTTTTTTCCCAGTCCAGTCCTGTCTTCCCCATGTCGTATTGTATCTGTGTTGTATATGTTTGGACGGGGATTGTACTATTTCACTTGTATTTCTGTACATATGACAAATAAAGTCTCATTATAGGTGTGTGTTTATGAATTTTAGGTGTGTACTCTGAAATAGCACCCTTTATGCTGTGCCCTTAGATTTGTTAAAGTTTCATCAGCAATGCACCAGTGGATAACCTCACTGATCTTGAGATGAGTCATGTATTAACATGTATTGAGAGCCTTTTTTCATTGACATAATTACATATGTTGTGCATTGGTGCTTTACAATGTCATTTACAATGTCATTTGAATGCAGTCTGCTCCAACTGTGTTTGGAAATCAGAAAATGGTGTAAAATGCTAGTTTTATTTTTGCTTTATGCATTTTATTTTCAATGGAACTGGTATAATTCAAGGCCAGAGAAATTACAGCATAGAAAACTCCCAGATCCTCCTAATTGGCTGGGAAATGGCAACTATATCTCCCATCTCATATGTTAGTAGCCAAAAAAATCCTGGAGTGGGCAAGAGTTGTGCACAGGGATGGTATCTGCACATTCTGTCTCTCACTCTGTCAAAGGTTCAAAACCAAGGCATGAATCCAGCAGAATTTTTTTTTCTCTTTTCGGAAAGGATTATTACCTGCTGAGAAGCTTCATTGTGCTCTTGGCAAACAGATAAGCATGTGTATGAATGGAGGATTCATGCTGTGCACAAGGTTTGCCAAACATTTCAGATTTGCGTTTTAGTACATTTCAAACATTTGTCATTGTTGCCTTGTGTAGATTTTGACACAAGTTAGACAACTGCTTCAATCACTGACAAACAATGACTGACAGGGTGGAGATTATACTGATCTGTTTAACCTCAATTTTATGCTTAACTCATTCCGGGGTGAGGGACCATTTCTGGTCATTTCCAGATGCATATTATTACACACAATAATTTGGTGCTGCGAAGCAGAGCGCTGACGAATTTGCGCACGAGACTCGAACTGGTTCACACCAGACGCGAACAGCTCCGCGACGGTTGACAAGCGCTTCTGCCCAGCTGATGTTTTTTTTTTTCTTGCTCCCACTTGAGCTTTTCTCATAATTTTCATTATCGTCCATCTTGACTTCAAAAAAACTCTCTGTCTCTTCTCTTTCTGTCTTTAACCATTTTGTTTGTCACACCCACCTGTAGTGCTACATGGATCCTGTCGACAATGCCAGTATGTGGCAAGGCGCAGAGGGCCCGGGCAGGCTTCGAACCCCAGATTCCCGGGTAATAGCCATGCGCGCTTAACCATTCGGCCCTTTGGCCAAGTAGCCAGGGCGCATGATCAATTGGAGGCATAGCGATAGGGCCGCCACTGTCACACGTGCATTTGTTTAATCTCTCTTGCACTCAGATACAATGTACTGACAAATATAACATACAAATATGATCGAATTTGTCATTCGGTTTTAATTTTGAAATTAGTTTATTTTGAAAATTCACCGGATTTTCACGTTTTTTTTGAGTGACTTCCTGCATAATTGACGAGGGCGCCGAATGGAAGCGCTTCGCGGCGCTGCGCTTCGCTTCCACGTCCAGTGAACTGGCGTAAATGCATGGCGCGATCCGCGAGGGGAGCCGCGCGCCGGTTCGCGTATGGTGTGAACCACCACATTGATTAACGTGGGAGCCGAGTGGAAGCGCTTCGCGGCGCTGCGCTTCGCTTCCACGTCCAGTGAACTGGCGTAAATGCATGGCGCGATCCGCGAGGGGAGGCGCGCGCCGGTTCACGTCTGGTGTGAACCACTACATTGATTAACATTGGCGCTTCGCGGCGCTTCCGCGTCCAGTGTCGCTGTGTTTCTTGGTTCCATGCAGCAACATGCTGACGGTGTTTTTGCACGGTATCATGAAATGTTTCACTAGGGGGAGGCGGAGGCGTCCCAGAAATATACGGGACAAAGTGAAGTGCGTCCCGTATCAGTTCATTACGGGACAGGTTTTTTTAGTTGCCAAATATGGGACAATCGCGTATTTTACGGGAGGGTTGGCAACCCTATCTAGAGCACAGACGGAAATCAAATGAGGTTTTGTCATTTTCCCTAAAAAACGGGACAAATTGTGAAGGATGTGATTCTGTGAAGGAAATGCAATCTAAAGTGATGTATCATTTAGTGAGGCTTAAGTTTCAACAAAAAACATCAAATTACATAAATTACATTTTTTTTTTTTGTCTCAGATGCGGCTCAGAACACTTTTGGGTAAAGTGACAGTTTACAGCATATCTTATAAAGGTACATTTTATGGGGAGAGGGAGCGTGAACTGTACGCAAAGTTATGATGCACAATTGATCAAGAGCCAAATCTTGGCAAATAAAATGACTTTTATCTTATCTGTCTTATTCAGTGACTCTCAGTCTGACTTTTGGTCTAACCATGCCCTCGAAGCAACTTGTTTGTGTATGGCAGTAAAGAGTCTCTCTATCTGAAGTGGACTGGACAGGTTGATTAGACCCACACCAGGGTCCCCACCTCTGCAATTGTATTGTACCTTTAGAGAGTTTTATAGTTATTAATAATTTATATTTATTTAATGTGGATATTGTATCAAATACATTATACATACATTACATTAAACATTATATCAAATGAATTCTCTCCTAAATCCAACTGTCTCACCATTAAACTAAACTGTCCCTGGTGTATCTTTCCATTTTTTGTTTCGTTTATATAATTAAAATCTCATCAACACTTAAAACTACCACCAGAGTCAAATAAAACATGATCAGGTGGACCTTTGCTTGCAATAGGAAACAAACATTTGAGTGGCAATGGCTGTATACTCACACAGGTATGTAAATATGTATCACTGAGTAAAATAAAAGTCTATTGGCGTGATAAATATTGTGCAGCAGGTTTCAGCTGAGCTCTGAAGAGAAATCGAAGCGGGAATTTGGTAACAATGATGTCGGATGGCAATGACAGCTGACAGCAGCAGAGGCACACTGACACTGTTAAATCTGTTGGGCTTTTGCATACATGGGCTCTTGGCACAAATTAATGAATAAAGGGACTCGTGTGTATCACGTAACATTCAGAGGTAAGACAAGCGTGTCATAGACAAATAAACAAAGCATTTTGGTTTTATTGAAGAAAGTCTGCGACGCTACAATGGAAAACAAAAGTTCACGGTGTGCGCACCACAGGCTCGAGCTCACTCTGTTTGCAGTCTGACAAATTTCCATGACAGGAGTTGTATGCAGCATCCCATCAAAAGTGGAACAGCTCCTGTCTCTGACCAGAGCCCAAAGGAATACAAGTGTCACTGCAAGAGTCCCATGTTGGAAATTATCAAGTTGTTTGTTTTTTTTTTTTTTAAATGTATCTGCACAGTTTCACATATTTTCTAAAACACACCCACATATTTTTTGTCTTCCACTATAGTCAGAACTTACTTTTGCATTTTTTTCTGCAGTTCCAGGCCAAGACATTTCTGGCAACGTGCCATGACCATGACATCTTAGACACTGAATGAAAAGGTAACAGGGGCGACAGCAGGACTTTCAGACAGAAATTTGGCAAGGTTCCGCAGATGATGAGAGGAACTCTGCAGCTGGCCTCGAAGGTCAGTGTGTCACACAGAGAGGAAGAGGACTGTGATGTGATGGTTGTCAGTTCAAAAAGCCGTGAAAGCTCCAGGACAGAGAGAGAGAGAGAGAGAGAGAGAGAGAGAGAGAGAGAGAGAGAGAGAGAGGCAGACCTTTATTGCAGTGCAAGACAACACCAGAGTTTCCTTCTTTTTTTTTTAGGAGACAGTGCTTATAAAACAATCTAGAAATTCCACATTGCAATACAGCAGACAGTCAAAGTCTGTCCTGGTGTTGTAGAATGTCCTGATGAACTGCAGTTAAATGTGAAATGAAGTCCTTATATTGACTTGGCTGAGGCATTACAACTGCTCATTAAATTTTAACTTTCTGTGTTTAAGTAATCATTATCTTCTTGGGCTTGCGTGACAACCAAATATGGATCATGTCGGGAGGTTGGAACATTTTTTGTTTCTCAATCTATTTCGTTGCTCCTCGTATCAGTCAGATACAGCTTGATGGGTAGATGCTGCCAGCTTTTTCCAAAATAGACACATCTAAAACCAACGAGTGCCGCAGTGTGCATCAGTGATGCCCTGAGGTTGCACAGGCACCATTTCGCTGTGAGGCATCAACCCTCAAAAGCAGAGTTTAAAAGGTTGTAGCACTGAGAAAAAAAGAAGAACAGTACCTATAAGCAACGCAGCATACAAAGCATGCAGGAATGCAGAAAGAAATAGTGGAGTTGACACGGCTTGAAGGCAAACCAACAGCATTAGTGTGTTTTATACTCGAGCAAATAGAAATAAAAGAAATGTTTCATTTGCTTATGGCTGGTTACCTGGTGACCTTAAGTATGATGGTTGTCTTGCCTCTGTTTTGTTCTCACTTTTCTAGCACAGCGCTGTTCCCCTTTGCATTTTCTGCAGACTAACAATCTAAAAATAAATCAGCCACCTGAGAGAGGGGAACTATCCATTCGAGACAACTTGTTCACAAACTGATTCGGCGCTCAATACATGCCAGTGAGATGAAATACAGTCTCTCTCCATTATTATTCAAGGGTACTCATCTGTGAAATGACAGGCTTTTCCTCAAATATTCATGAAATGTGTCATTTTCATCTGCTGGAAAGGACAGCATCAGTTGCTGGCACAGTTGATGAAGTCAAGTCAGATGTATGTGGGGCTTTTGCAAACAAGGGCATCTTGGCAACGTGTGGAAACTCTTTTTGTTTTCATGGGACATTACCTATCCTGGTATTGAAACACTAAACACAATCCAACAGAAAAGAAGTTACATGCAAGAGGGATCCACAGTTATTGGATGAGGACATTTTGCTTCTATGAAATTGAAAGCATTGTGTATTTAATGATAATAAAAGAAATAAAAACAAATTTTCTTCATCTATTAGAAAGATCTCATAATCTGAAGACATTTGTCTGGGGAAACATTAAAAAGAAAAAAAATGTATTTTACAATTTATGCATTACTGACACTGTTTTCAATTTCCTTCTGAAATATTAGTATTTCACAAAGGATTGAAACTTGAACCTGAAAATGTAAAGACGAACATCATTATATCATTTAAAGGAGACCTATGAGGCTTTTCTACTTTTCTGAGCTCTAAATACTGTTACAATGTTGAATACTCGTGTCAAATGATGCCAGAGCGTCAAATAATGAGGTTCATGCGTTTTGACGTGAACCCTGCAAGTTGTCGGGCATGGTTCTGAACGCTCTGTTTCAGCAAGTTTGTATTTTTAACATTGGGATCGCATTGATGTCAATTTGTGCCGGATTTCCTTACTTGACCATATGGGAGGCCGTTTAGGGCAAAACATTGAAATGCGCGCACACATTGAAATGTGTGCACACACACACTGAAATTGTGCACATACACACTAAAAACGTGCACACACGCACTGGAAATGGCAACACATGTTGAAAACGTGCACACACGCACAATGACAGTGTGCACATAGGCACAATGACAGTGTGCACATACACACAATGACAATGCACATTCGCAATAATAATAATAAATAAACTTGGGGGCATTCATTCAAACATTTTTGACACCAGCTTTTTACTGCGGGATATGGGGAGCGGGGTTGTATCTGTTTGTGTGCGTGTAAAAAAAAGTTTCAGTGCGCTTGGAAGTTGTTTCAGTGTAAACGGAAGGCCCGCTTTGAGATTTTTTTTGGATCACCACAGCAGTCTGTATAATTATAAAAGTATCATGCACCTCTCTGTTCGTACAGTTTTAGTTTTCTATTGTTACTTTAAATGGAAATTTATTTTTAATTTGACTTTGGAAATTTTTTTGTTCATATTCTTCACTATTTATTTTAATTGAAACCTGCTCTAAAGGTCAATCAAAAAAAGGACAGTCTGGACCAAGGAACTGGATCAAGGCTGCAGGCCTGTGCGGTACTCTCAAAGATAAGTGGACATTGTCAATGTGTGTGTGCGCACGTTTTCAGTACGTATGTGCACACTGTCATTGTGCATGTGTGCACGTTTACAACATGTGTTGCCATTTTCAGTGCATGCGTTAACATTTTTAGTGTGTATATGCACAATTTCAGTGTGTGTGTGCGCACACATTTCAATGTTTTCGCCCTAAACGGCCTCCCATATGACCAAGCTCAGGCATACTCTCAGACTGGTTCCGCTCTCCCCCGCTCTGCCCCGGAAGCTATATCGCTGTACGCTGCTCCAAGAAAATGTTTTTCCGTTGTGAGGGAAAGGACCACAACCGTCGGAGTGGAACGAACAGAGAAAATGTTGGAGGTTTGTTCAGCCTAATGCGGATTGCGATGGAACACCGGCCCGGTGGGCAACGGTAGGGAGACGGGCTCGACCCGGCCGGTGGACGACGAGAGAATAATCAGCCACGGCAATATTTGAAAACATGTATGAAGACTGTGAGTGTATTGTGACATCAAGCAGCATTAGTTTTAAGACTACTTGTAACGTACAACCGCTGAATCGTGTTGATGGACTGATAGCCACCACGCTAACTCTGTGCTCCGGGCTCTTCCTGCTTTGTGCTTTAAGTGGACTTAAGTTGTGCAGATTTTCTTGCCTAATAATAAACGAGTCTATGACTCAAGTGATTGTTTCAGCGTCCATATTTTCTCTGCTAGGACAGTATTTTGATACAAGTCAACAGTATAAAACAAAATCATTCTAATCCCTATTAAAATGTCTCGCAAAAATACAAAACAAAAACAGGGTCAGTACAAAAAGTAAAATATGTTTCCGGGGACACGGAAGGCACAACAAACGTCCAGGGACCTTCGGTCCACCTTGCGGCTGTAACTCAGCCCACGCTGGGTCCGTACGAAGCTGGATTAGCCGGTAAACTGCTGCTAATAAAGGGTGAAGCCTTCCCGACGCTAAGTGTTTAAATTGTGCCGGTTTTGTAAAGTTTGCCATTTACTCTCAACTCCCGTACCAGCAAACTGGGGAAGTGTGGCTGAACAGCAACTAAGTGTGTGACCAACCACAGCGGAGTCGGCTGGGCAGAAGGCATACACGGTGGAGGCCGGGGGTGGAGTGAATCAAAACAGAACGTTTTCGCGGGATGCAGGAAATACGAGGAAGTGATGCAGACCTACAAAGCTTTCAGTGCAGGTAATCGTGTGTTGCTGCTCTAGAGGGGCCAGAAATCAAATCCAAAGGCACCTTTACAATAGGTCCCCTTTAAGTTGTTCAAACTGAAGTGATAGAACTGTAGACTTTTCCTTTGTTTGGACCATGTTTCCTAATTTCTGTCATGGTGCAGTCACTCAGAAAACAACCCCTGTAATATACTATGACTTTATTTTGAAATATTTAACATCTGCTTTAAGACTCAACATCCTATTTTTGGTGGGACTTTTTTGTTAAACATTTTGTGGCAAAAAGAAAAGCACCAGACTGGAATGCATACACATTTATTATAATTATTCAATTAAACACTAATGAGTAGGAAGAATTTAGAGGGTTTTTTTGTTGAAAATAATGCTCTTAAACAAAGTCAAAGTTTGTATGTTACTTCTCAGTTGCGTCTTTTTTTTAACCTTTTGGCATTGTTAACATTCATAATAAATAAGTGCCATGAATTAGGGCAAAGGAATCAAGTACAACCCCTCAAGGTCCTGGCACAGTTAAATGTGCTGTCCTTTGGCAAGATCAGATTATCTTTCGGGAGTGCACTCTAAGTTTGGTCTTTCGTTTCATGAATATCCTAAAATAGATCATGATATGCCTCCTGGTGTCTGCAATTAGCCATCCAATGCTTCATGCGCTCCTCTGGCACAGATAAGACACTTTTAAGCACTTTACAAATGCCCAATTTTTCCGTTTCAACACTTTGTCTCCAGCCCTTCACCAGCAAGAACCCAGGCAACCATCCAAAGTGGGAGACTGTTGATCGTGCTCTTAGGAAAGCAACAATCTGTGGGAGCACAATTATCGAAGGTAAAGATGGCAAACAAGGCAAAAGAGTGAAAAAAATGCAGTAGGTCAATGAATGTAGGATATAGTTTGCATTTTGGTATAACATCACTGAAGGGAAATCTTTTTTTGCCCTAAAGCTGTGCTAAGCTTGTATTTTAAGTGGCTTATTGAAAACTGTGAAAGGGAGGGCAGAAGTGTGGCTAATGACGACAGACATGCAGCTTCTGCGCTGACAAGATGCCTCGAGAAAAGGTGGACCCTCTCCACGAGATCAATCAGTCGGCTTATCTTCCCAGCAGTCTTCATGGAGTAAAGACTAAGAGGC
Source organism: Thamnaconus septentrionalis (assembly GCA_009823395.1). Taxonomy (NCBI): domain Eukaryota; kingdom Metazoa; phylum Chordata; class Actinopteri; order Tetraodontiformes; family Monacanthidae; genus Thamnaconus; species Thamnaconus septentrionalis. Next base: position 19,804,795 of record CM020516.1, read on the forward strand.
AATTGGCAGGCTGTGGAGATGTAATGATTGGTGGGGGAAAATGCAGGGCCACCATTATTGGGTGCAAGTGGGATGAAAATAGAGAGAGACAGCTGTGTGCCCCATCATTACTGCCATTAGTGAAACAAAAGTCTAAAGGTAAATGGGTTCACTTTGTTTGTGTGGGTAAGGCTACTTTCAAATTGTTGGCTACAATTGCCTCTTGTCCATACCTTCATCTGAACAAGGAAGATTTTTTTTTTTTTTTCTTAAAGAGGAAGTTGCAGAATCTGATTACTTGGGTAGAAATCTTCAAGTTTTACATTCATCATTATGTCATTAAGAAGGTAACAAGGGGAATTTTCATGCCAGTTATGTACATACTCACCACAAAATGTTAACATCCCTGAGGCATTATTTCTCTAATTTTGAAAATAATTCAAAATAAGTATTTCCAATTATTAATATTAATGGATATCAATATTAATGGAAACCACTCAAACAGAGATAGAGTAATTAGAGGCAACCTGATCAATTCAATTAATTTAACCCCTCACCCCTCCAACACACACTGACAATTTGGGCTGCGAATTTTTGATGTCCCATGATTCGATTTGTTTTTTTGTTTTTTTTTGTCCGGTTCAACTCCATTCTTGATTCAAAATGGATTATTTTTCTGATTGAAAACGATTCTCTATTTATTCAATGCATAGGATTTCAGCAGGATCTACCCCCGTCTGGTGACATGAAAGCAGAGTAGTAGATGTTTATCAACTGATTGTAATAATGTAAACACACAAATGTAAATCTAAGACAAAAATATGCTGTCTGATTTATTCATGGTTGCACAAATTTTTACTAGACCAAAACGTTTTAACATCTGACTGAATCTGACGCTCAGTTACTTCTCACTCTGTAACCACAACAATAAATTACAGTAATAAAACTTAAGTGCCTGTATCATCAATAGAGTACAATTGGTAGGCTTAGGCTAGCTGCCAATCTTTGCCAGAACTTGCCACTTCTGAAATATTAGCTTAAATTATTAGGGATGTACAAATGATCGGATCGGCAGGCCAATTTAATATATCTTATTAGATCGGCGATCCGCCAATCTACGTTCAAAATCCCCAATCCAATTTTGTAATAATAAAACATCTATAACGTTATACATTTATAGTTCGCAATGTATACATAAGAAGCGCATTTCTGCCCCAAACTAGTCATCTCTGCCGTGCTCCGAACGGACTTGACTGAAGTTGAAGGTTTCCACCTGGCCATACGTCTCCACGTCTCGTTGGGACGCAAAAAAATATATAAATAAATAAATAAATAAAATGCAATAACAGATGTTCGAAAAGGAGTGGGAAGACGAAGAAAATAATATAATCCCACCCCTTCTCCTGCACTAATTCTTTATATATTTGCTGCAGGTTGCGGCTACTAGTATTACCAATGACCCTATTAATAATATTATTACCATTATTAATAGTACTACCAACAACAACAATAACAAAACAACAACATCATAATAATAATCCATACATGCGCACATTTGCGTCAATCCCAATTAAAAGAAAAAGGAAAATAAAATGTGAAGAACGTGCATCCTTACATTTAGTGTGTTACACTCCATTTCATCTCTGTATTCCGTGAAAACATGTTCTTTATATTTTGTTTTAAACTGTATTATATTTGGACATTGTTTTCACTCCTCACCCAAACTATTCCACAGTCTCACCCCACAGAATGAAATGCAAAATCTTTTCCTGTTTGTGTGGATTTTGAAGTTAAGTTTCCCTCTTAAACAATAACCCCTTTCTCATTTTCTAAAACATATTTTGTATAATTTGCTGTAGAAGGTTATTTCTAGCCTTGTACATAACTAGTGCTGTTTGGAATTTCACAATGTCTGTAAGTTTAAGTAATTTTGACTGCAAGAAGAGTGAGTGAGTATGATCCAGATAACTAACATTATTTATGACCCGTATTTCCCTTTGTTGAAGAGTACACTCTAAAATCTAACAAGTTGGCCTTACTTAAAAATATTTTGGAAACCGATTGCCTCACAAAAGGCAAGTAAATTTGATTAATAGTCTTAAGTTACATGTACTTTATATTCACTTGTTCTGTGTACCTTGTTCTATGTACTCAGTTCTATTAAGTTATTTTAACTTGTGTTGAGGAAGTTGTTTAACTTAGGAATGTCAAGTAGAATCAACTCAACTACACAAAGTTAATCTGACTTACATTAACAATACTGTTAACTTAATGAAATATAGGAAACCGATTGCCTTAAATAAATAAAGTAAGCACAACAAAAAATGGTTAGTACACAAGGACCAATTCTTTATTCTGTGCAAACTCAAAATACATTTCCAAAAAGGAATGGAACAAAGTTACAGTCTCACCTCAAACAGGTGTTTTCACAGCTTGAAATAAACAAATGAGGAGAAGAGAAAGGTACCCGTTTCACAACTTGGGCTAAATGTATTGCATTGATATAAAGAATGCCAACATAACTGAAACTGTGTTACCACAACACTGAGAATAGAATCAGTGTGTGTGTGTGTGCATATGTACAACTGTCAAAAATGTCAAAATTATTTCAATTGTAAACAAATGATTCTCATTATGTCAATTGTCAACTTAATTAACTAAATTTGAAAGAAAGAGAGTAAGAGATAGAATAGCTTCACACATAGAAAAAGTGCCAGCGCCGGGAAAAGTGACAGCATCCAAAACTGTAGGTGCATCCAACTTTGAGCTTCTACTGCAAAAGTGCATTTTTCAAGCTCTGAAATTTGGGCTTTAGGTTACCTACACCCAGACTGAGCATCACCCTCTGAATGAATTCAAAGGTGTTTTTTAGTGTTTTTGGATAGTCAAGATGCAGGGCATAGATTAGCCCAAATACAAGGCAAAGTGCTTGATCGTGGCTTCCAATGTCATCCATGACAATTGTACCTTCAAGAATGATAGCAATGCTGGATGGTTGAAGATGTAGAACATCAGGACCTGGACGCTGATTGACTTCGGGTATAACGGTCAATACCCCCACAGGAACCTGAGTGTAGTTTGCCATTGCATCGCAATCCTGTTGACATTGAGAAAAGTAAGAACAAAAATTAGACAGAAATCTTGGTTTCCATGCGCACAACCTCGATCACTGAGTACAAGCATGGTGTTTTATAATACTTACAAAACAGACAACGTACAAGTTATTTCCATCATCCCCGAGGTCAATTGAGAGACATTGCAACACAGCAGTCCTCATGGCAATGACATCAGTGGTATAATAAGATGTTTCGAAAAAATAATGAAAGAATAGTCAAACATGTGCAGTAGAGTGAGTGAGTTATTTAATGACTGTGTAAGTGAATGAGTGCGTGAGCAATTGACTGTGTGCGTGATTGTGTGCATGAAAATGAGTGCCTACGGTGGTGTGTTTGTGTTTGAGTGCGCATGTGTGAAACTATCAAAAAGAAGATATGGCAGAATACTTACCCTCTGCTAACCTGGCCAAGAATCTGTGAAAGTGCATTGCTGACAACTCCTTTTTTGGACCGGAAGATTTCAAGGAAACGGAGTGTGTGACGGTCTAGGGACTCGAAGAAATCTTGCTCCAGATTTCGGCTAGCCACTCTAGTAAACTCAGCAAAAATCTTTGAGGATAAAACAGAACATAATTATCTTAAAAGAACCTACATAGGGCAGACATATTCATATATTTCAGATTCACTTAAATACTTGCCTGTTGTTTGCAGAAAAGAGCTGGCCAACGTTCCAACATCTGCTTTACAGATGGCTGCTCTTCCACAATTTCTTTACGTCTCAATGAGAAGGTCTGGTTCATCAGGTGATTCACTGACAGTCCATTTGGTCACCTTTTCTTCATCTCATTTTCCAGGATCTGTCGTGAGCTTTCAAGTGTTAACTCGTCCTCACCCTTTGGAAAATTTGGAAGGAAGTTTGTTTCACTTCTCCTGGGGCTCTTTAGATTTTTGGCTGGTGGGTCTCCATTCGGGTTCTGTTGGGTTTTCTTAGTACTGTTGATTGACACATCTGCCAATCCACATTGGCGGAGTTTGGCACGCAGATTACCCATCTTGAATTTTAAACTATTCTTCCATCCATTGCAAGCCCTGGTCGATCCGGGCTCTTTCAGGCATGGGTGTTTCCCAATCAGCGCCTCAGCAACAACTGAGAAGTGTTCATCTTGGGGATAAGCCAAGTATTTGTAAATTTCTTCAGCTAGTTTCTGCAAAATTTCATGTTTCATGTCTCGAGATACTGACATGCGTGTTACATCTCTCATGTAAATGAGATTGCCCTGTCTCAGCCTATACTCAATATGAACAGAAAAATATGGCACTTCAAAGGTCGAAGGCCATGGTTCACGTGAGTTACAAGCTGAAGATGAGGCACTGGGCGAAGACAATGTAATCATCACATTTTCCAAGAAGACAATCTTCACTGTTGGTCTTGGAGGCAATTCAGTTACATCCGTGAGGTTGCAAAAAGCATTGTTGAAATCCGGGTCTTCATAGTGAAGCATGAACTCATACTGCAGACTGAGTCGTTTTTTTCAACTCACTGATGAGCTCTTCCAAATTGTTGGGTCTTTCTTGAAAAGTGACCTTGCGAATATCATTTTCATCAACCACAACTCTCACTGGCCAAGACTGGTCCATGATTCTGAAAAGATATGACATCAGCACAAAATGTAACGTTTCAGGGTAACCAGCAGCTGCCCTTTCACTCTATAGGCAGAGAGCGGAACGATATCATTGAGCTCAGCTAACCGGGTTACAATCAGGTTTGAGCTACTCTTGGAGACTTCATAAGACCTGAGGTGTTCATGATCCCATGCAATCATCTCTCTGCAGATGACCATTGCATTGCTATGCACTATCAAAATCTGATGAATCTGCCTGAACTGTGGTAGGCCTGCACATGAACCCACAGACACCAACATGTCATTTGCATACCTGATACCATCAATGATAACAGACATAGCTGCAAGAACTGCGCTTTGAGGCCCATAATTTGTCAGGAAATGCTGTTGCACACTGTCTGGGAGAGAAGATACCAGGACACTCTTCACTTTATCCAGTTCTAATGCTGGTTTGAAAAATGTTGCACCATCCAAATGGTAGGCCATCACTTTCTGATGTCTATCAGCTAAAGTCAGAGGAACATTTCGGAAGTTGTGAGCTTCACGAATGACACGCTTGAAAAATTGATGTTTCCCCTCAAACCTCATTGTCCACACATCCACAAGGGGTCCATACACTTGAATTAGATGGGGATAATGCTCCAAGTAATGGTGTTTTGGACAGAGCCTGTAGTGAGGGAATGCCTTCTGAAGGAATAGGGCCTTCCTTCAGAAGGCTCAGACACCTTGAAATCAAAATAATGTAGAGTCTTTTCAGTGAATCTTGAAGACATTGCCAACTCAACCACATCTTTCAGGCACAGTAAAACTTCCCATGTTTCATCTCCCTCTGGGATTTGATGGCCAATAAACAAGGGAATTAGTCTGATCAGGCTCCAATTTTCATGACCATTTCCTCCAACGGTCCCTTTGTCTTTAAACAATTTTGACATTATCTGAGGCTGGTTAGTCTTGTCTGAATGTGTGTACGGAAAATCCTTTATGGCACTGTTGAGCATCTCAAGGGTGAGGAACTTCCTTTTTATTAAATCCTGGATGCAAATGCTCAACTCAGAAGGAACTATACCTTCAAGCAGATCATGGAGGATGTCAGGTGGAAAACCACCAACAACATGAAAGTGCTCCAAATGTTCACTGAAAGGACATGCTGTTTTCACACCATATTCCTTTGCTAATTTGGGATCTTGCTGAACTTTCAAAACCTGCTATTTTGTTTTGTTCTAATGCAAAAGTGACCAGAACTAACTTCTTTCTTGTATTTCTTGCCTTGTTACCATACAAAAGCGGCAAATCTTGTCAGAGACAAAACTTTAAAAAAAAAAATCCCCCCAGTGAATGAGCTGCCAAACTATCTGCTGCAATATGCAAAACAGTCCCTCTCACACTTAATCCCAGTTTCTCCACATATACACCATGCTTTTCAAGAAGTTCTAGATCATAAAGCAGTGGCTTCAGGATTTCAGAGTAACCACATGCTTTTACAGTATTTGCCTTACAAAGAAATGCCAACTGTAATGAGTTGAGAGAGGAGTGGAATTTTGAAGCAAGATTCAAAAGTGTCCAGTATACTGACACTGAATGTGTTGTATCCTTGCAAATCACCAGTGCTGCATTTGAGAGTTTCACGCAAAATTTCCTCTTTGTTTAATAGAGCCTGGAGCATTTTAAGAACAGGGATATAGACCACTGCATTCTGAGAAAGAGTGCTGCCAAATTATGCTCAAGCTGATGCTCCAAGTCATCTGTATTATCAGTTACAAAGTCATCTTCTTGAAAATTAATTTCATCTTGAATGTCATTTTCCATTTCAGTCCCAGCAATATCAACATCAAGCAGTTTTTCTCTGTGTGTTAAAATCCCTGGCTTGAATTCCAACTGGCTATGCATTTGTCTCCCATCATGGTGATGTGTGCCAGTTTCAGCCAAATGCACTGTGTAAAAATTATCTCTTTGTAGTCTTGATAGATACACCATAAAACAATTTGCACTGTATATGTTTTGAATTTATTAATCATATCTATGTTGAAGTTACAGTGAATGCCCTAAAGCACAAATCTGATGGCAAGCGCAGTCCTGCCTACGGTGTTAAGAGGCCGAAAAAAGCAGAGGTGAAATATTACAACGCCTATCCAACTGGTAAAAAAGCAAAGACGCTAGAAATGGTCATAGTGGCACTCCTGTCAGAAGTACAGAAAAGAAATAATGATGACAAGGTCGCAATGATGATGGACAAGACTTTTGCCCTCAGAAGGGAAGAGGTAGTTGGAGAGGAACCTATGATGGCCGATTTCAAAACAAGGTGGCCAGCTCTCTTCCATGTGCATGAGGTGAGTGAATGAATATGTGATGGAACAAACTGATATTAATTTAATACACTGCTTACATTACAGGGAACATTACATTACAGGAAAACTCCTTATGAGACGTCACAAGTAAGGATGTCTGTCCTTCTGCTGAGCCTGTCTGTCTCTGACGGGACTGTGTATGGCATAGAAAAGACATAGAGAGAGATATTTGCATGTCATGCATTTACAGGTCTTGAATGGCCCGAGCTGCCAAATCAAGTGTGATATTGACATCAAAATAAGCAGAGTTGAGTTTTGTTTACCATCTGCAGTCAAAGTTCTTCTTTAAGCTGGATGCAAACTCTGGAAATCTGCTCAAGGCGTATGCCAAAAAAGGTGGCTTTCAAGGGAAAAAAATCAAGAGCATCATGGTACCCACAACCCAGGTATGACAACGATGGAAAAGAAAAGAAACTGTTCTCCCTGAACTGCAACTCCACTGTTGTGGAAATGACTAATGTTCTGGAAATTAGATACATAACTCAAATCAATTCCTGCACACAATTATAGATTTAACTGAGGGGGGAAATTTACATAAGAAAAGGTATGAACTTATTTCAGTTTGAAATTGTATATGTGTGAGAAAGTGAGCGATCTCCGCCTCCCCTTCTCACTGTCTCCCCCACGAGGACACGGCGGCGTGGCGTAGCCCACGCGGGAGAGCGAGCGGAAGAGACGCTGTTTTACGCGCACACACACGCGCGCACACACACACACACACACACACACACGCACACGTGGTTGGGTAGTAGATTTTTTTTTAATTGTGTTTAATACTGTTCTTGTGCCCGGCCGTGCTTTGGGGCGGGGGAATGTGTGGCATGAGCAGGGTGTCGGCGTCGGGAGCGCGGAGCACCGCAACTCCCATTCTTTTTCATTAACCACCAGTAACAGTTAGTGCACTGCTCCATCATTTCCCACCATCATCTGTTCCACCCTAACCACCATACTGCTCGCACACATCTCACCTGCATCCATTTGGTCCCGGTCGGCTCCGCTGCTCCTGGGCGGAAGCGCGCCGCTGCAGGGGTGGGGTTTTATGGAGCACCGGGCTAAGTGGCATAGCCCATTGCTGTCAAGGGGGGTGTTAGTTTTTGTTTGGATTAATGATTAAGGGGATAATGTAAGGTTTATTTGTATTTAAGGGTTTGTGTGTTTAGGGGGAAGTAGGTTGTTTATTGAAGGGTGTATTTCTTTGGGTTATTGGTTTTGTCTGCACTGTTTTATTTTTTGGCAAGGTCCCCACAGTTAATGGTGTGGCCCAATTGGCCACATGCTACTGGTGGATATAAAGAGGGCTCATTTTTGTGTGGGAAAGGGAGCTGGCTAGTCTGGTGTGAGACTAGGGAACTGAGAAACCTGTTGACCTGTCGCTTTGCTTATGGATTTGTTATTTTGGGTTAAAAGAATAAAAGTTTTTTTGTCCTGTATTTGACGCTGCCTGCCTCCTCCTTCGACTCCACCACCTCAATCCGGTCGGCCCAGATCCCCTTTTTCGTGGGGAGGCCACTTTGCCCCTCCACATTTGGTGGCAGTGGTGGGATCTGTGGCGCCACCGAGGAAGCTGGAGAGGCGAAGGACAACCCGGGGACGAGCCGGGAAGCGAGGCCGTGGAGTGCAAGACGGCCGGGCCTGGAGGATGGAGAACGCCAGGCTGACGAGGAGGAAAAACGAGGAGGCTGCTGAGAGCCAGTCAGACGGTGAGGCCCAGGCAGCTGGTGAGGACCAGCCGCAGGCATGCGATCTGACCACCTTGCACCAGCTTCTGATGAGGACCCTGCAGACCCAGGAGAGGGAGGCGCTGAAGCAAGAGCAGCGCTGGAAGGGGGTCCAGGTCCAACTGAACCAGCTCCGGGAGGACGTGGATGCTGACCGCCGGCGCCCACCACAACCCCCACCGGTGCTGCCCCGAGGGGCCCTCGCAGCAGCCGCCCTGGTCCCGCTAGCAGCTCCTGTGGTTCCAGATTCCCCGGCAACAGCAGCCCCAGCGGCCTTGGCCCCAGCAGCAGCTGTGGCACCAGCATCGACACCAGCAGCGCCAGTGACCTGGTCCAGAGCGGCAGTTCCTCGGCTGGAGGAGGGAGATGACATCGAGCAGTACCTCACCACCTTCGAGCGGCTGGCCCTGGCATACCGCTGGCCAAGACAGGAGTGGGCGGTGCTACTGGTGCCCTACCTGTCTGGCCGGGTGCGTACTGCCTATGTGGCCATGGATCTGGACGAGGCGACGGATTATGATCGGGTGAAGGAGGCCATCCTTCACAAGTACGAGATCAACGAGGAGGTGTACCGCAGGAGGTTCCGGGAACCGGACACCAGGCCTGGAGAGACACCTCGGGAATTGTACACCCGCCTCAAAGACATCTTCAACAAGTGGATCCGGCCGGCAACCAAGACGATCCATGAGGTCTCAGAGACACTCATCCTGGAGCAGTTCCTCCGGACTCTGGCACCTGCCATCAGGGTCTGGGTGAAGGAGCACGATCCGCAGGATGGCCAGCGCAGCGGCAGAGCTCGTGGAAAACTTCCTGGCAGCTCGGCGGGGACACAAGACCTTCCGGGTGGAGGCGCAGCCAAGACCCGCAGCTCGAGGTAGGTCTGAGGGGTTTGGTCATGTGAGTGGTTCAAAGGCTAGCGAGCCTGGTAGATGGCCTGCCCGAACAACGCACCCACCAGCTAGGCCCAGAGACACACCAGAGCAGAAGCCAGGGGGACCAGTGGTTTGCTTCTACTGCCGTCAGGAAGGCCACATTAAGCCGGAGTGTCCCCACAGGAAGCCCAAACCATCAAGCCATTGTTGTGTCCCACGACCGGAAGGGGGGCATACAGACTTGGTAGGCAGGCTACAGACAGCCCCAGTCCTGTTAAATGGAAATCCAGCCATTGCTCTGCTTGACACTGGGAGCACACAGACTCTAGTGCAGCCCCATTTAGTGGACAAGAGAGACTTTGTGCGGGTGGGAAACTGAGGGTTTTATGTGTGAATGGGGATGAACACGAGTACCCAGTGGCTGAAGTTTATCTAGAGGTTGAGGGCAAACTTACCAGATGGCAGTGGGTGTGGTTGAGGGACTGAGCCATCCCGTTGTCATTGGCCAGGACATCCTGGTTCTGCCCGAGCTGGTGCGAGCTAGCCGGCCAGTCAGTATGGTGGTGACGAGGTCGCGGAGCAGAGCACAGGGCCGTCAAGAGTCCACTGGTGAGCCCGAGTCCAACACCCTCATGGAGATGTTTTTGCTGGCGAGGACATCTTAGCGCCAGTGAGAAACAGGGGTAAGAAGTCCCGCAGACAACGCAGGCAGGATAGGCTGGTAGGGGACGGTTGAAAGGAACCCAGAGCTACCACCTACCCAGCTAGACGAGGAGTGGGGGAAGTCCCTGATAATTTCGGACAGCTCCAGAGGAGGACCCCACCCTGCAGACTGCCTTTGAAAAGGTGACTCATGTCAACGACGTCCGGACGGATGTGCGACCTTCTCTGGCTGGAGAAGGTTACATTATTAGAGAAGGACTATTATATTTCCAGACGGGAAAGGGTGGGGCTGAGCAGCTGGTGGTGCCGAAGCAGCTCAGGAACCGGGTGCTTGCAATGGGTCACAAGATCCCGTGGGCTGGCCATCTCAGCAATACCAAGAGCTATGAGAGGGTCGCAACCAGGTTTCGGTGGCCTGGTCTCTACTCAGATGTGCTGGCCTACTGCAAGTCCTGTCCGGAATGCCAGCTGACCAGCAAGAGAAAGGCGAGCCCTTACCCTCTTCAACCACTTCCGGTCATCGAGGTGCCCTTTACCCGCATCGCCATGGACATCGTGGGTCCCCTGGAAAGAACACAGGCGGGATACAGGTACATCTTGGTAGTCTGTGACTACTCCACCCGGTATCCCGAAGCCTTTCCCCTGCGCAAAGTTTCTGCTCGCTCCATCGCACAAGCTCTGTTGCAGCTGTTTTCCAGGGTGGGGATCCCCCAGGAAGTCCTGACTGACCAGGGCACGGCGTTCCTGTCAAGGACTCTGAGGCAGGTGTATGGGCTGTTGGGCATAAAAGGCATCAGAACCACTCCATACCACCCTCAGACCGATGGCCTGGTGGAGCGGTACAACCAAACACTAAAAAGCATGTTGAGGAAGTTTGTGGCAGCCAACGGGAAAGACTGGGACAGCTGGCTGCCCTACTTGCTCTTTGCATACCGTGAGGTCCCCCAGGCCTCCACGGGTTTTCACCTTCGAGCTGCTTTTTGGTTGACAGGTTCGAGGTCCCTGGACGTCCTGAGGGAAGCCTGGGAGGGACCCGGGGACGCCCAGGACCCGCAGCATCGTGGCCCATGTCCTCCAGATGAGGGACAGGATGGAGGAGATGGCGGACCTGGTGCGGACGAACCTGGAGCAGGCCCAGGTGCAGCAGAAGGCCTGGTACGACAAGGCAGCCCGGCAAAGGAGCCTTCAACCAGGTCAGAGAGTTCTCCTCCTTCTGCCAACCACCGAGAACAAGCTGCTGGCCAGGTGGCAGGGGCCTTACGAGGTGGTGCGGAGGATGGGGCCGGCCACCTACGAAATCGACATGCCTGGGAGGAGGAAACCCCGGCAGACGTTTCACGTCAACCTCCTGAAAGAGTGGCAGGAGAGGCCGCCGGAGTTACAGCTCAGGGTGCAGGCTGTGGCGGAGGAGGTGGAGAGCCCGGAGCAGTTCTTCCCCACGGGCCAGCAGGCTGGCACCCCGGACCTGTCTCACCTGACTTCCAGCCAGCAGAGGGAGCTGGAGGGCATCATCCCCGCAGGCCTTTTCCAGGAGAGGCCAGGCATCACCTCGGTGGTGGAGCATGCCATCTCCCTGAAGGACAACACTCCAGCGAGGCGGCGGATGTACCGGGTGCCGGAGCGGCTCCTGTCCTCCCTCAAGAAGGAGGTGGAGGAGATGTTGGCCTTGGGAGTGATCGAGAGGTCCTCCAGTGAGTGGAGCAACCCGGTGGTGCTGGTGCCCAAGAAGGACGGCACCATGCGGTTTTGCATCGACTTCGGTACCTCAACACTCTCTCCTACTTGACGCTTACCCCATGCCGAGACTCGAGGACTTGATCGGCGCCTGGGGAAGGCGTCCCCACATCACACGTTGGACCTGTGTAAAGGCTACTGGCAGGTGCCCTTGGCACAGGAGGCCAGGCCTTACACAGCCTTCCGGACCCCTCAGGGACTTTTCCAGTTTGTCGTCATGCCCTTTGGATTACATGGAGCACCAGCCAGCTTCCAGAGGCTGATGGACATTGTGCTGGCTGGTACGGACTCCTTCGCGGCCGCCTACCTGGATGACGTGGTGGTGTACAGCGCCACCTGGGAGGACCATCTGCGTCATCTGGGGGAGGTCTTGCGGCGCATCCAGCAGGCGGGCCTGACCATCCACCCACAGAAGTGCACCCTGGCGAAGGAGGAGGTGCGTTACCTTGGCCATGTGCTGGGCCGGGGTGTGATCAGGCCACAGAAGGACAAGGTGCAGGCGGTGCTGGACTGCCCGAGGCCCCGGACCAAGAAGGATGTCCGGTCTTTCCTGGGTCTGGTGGGCTGGTACCGCCGGTTTGTGCCGGACATGGCCCGGCGGGCTGCACCATTGTCCGACCTGACCCGGAAATCGGGCTCCTCCCAGGTCCAGTGGGGGGAGGAACAGGAACGAGCATTCCAGGACTTAAAGGGAGCCCTTTGCAAGGATCCGGTGCTCCAGAGCCCTGACTTCGGGGAGCCCTTCACTGTCCAGACTGATGCCTCGGGGTCGGTCTTGGGGCAGTGCTGCTTCAGGGTGAGGGGACAACCAGAAGCCAGTGGTGTTCATCAGCCGCAAACTGTTTCTCGGGAGACCAGGTACGCAGCGGTGGAGCTGGAGTGCCTTGCGGTGAAGTGGGCACTGGACACTCTGAAGTACTACGTGCTGGGGAGAGACTTCACGCTGGAGACCGACCACCGCGCCTTGCAGTGGCTGGGCCGCATGAAGGACTCCAACGCACGAGTTACCCGCTGGTTCCTGGCGTTACAACCATACCGCTTCACGGTGAAGTACCGGGCGGGGGCCCAGAACACAGTGGCAGACTTCCTGTCTCGCCACCCTGTTGGCGAGACTCCAGAAGGGGAGGGAAATGTGAGAAAGTGAGCGATCTCCGCCTCCCCTTCTCACTGTCTCCCCCACGAGGACGCGGCGGCGTGGCGTTGCCCACGCGGGAGAGCGAGCGGAAGAGACGCTGTTTTACGCGCACACACACGCGCGCGCACGCACACACACACACACACACGCACACGTGGTTGGGTAGTAGATTTTTTTTATTGTGTTTAATACTGTTCTTGTGCCCGGCCGTGCTTTGGGGCGGGGGAATGTGTGGCATGAGCAGGGTGTCGGCGTCGGGAGCGCGGAGCACCGCGACTCCCATTCTTTTTCATTAACCACCAGTAACAGTTAGTGCACTGCTCCATCATTTCCCACCATCATCTGTTCCACCCTAACCACCATACTGCTCGCACACATCTCACCTGCATCCATTTGGTCCCGGTCGGCTCCGCTGCTCCTGGGCGGGGCGCGGCCGCTGCAGGGGTGGGGTTTTATGGAGCACCGGGCTAAGTGGCATAGCCCATTGCTGTCAAGGGGTGTTAGTTTTTGTTTGGATTAATGATTAAGGGGATAATGTAAGGTTTATTTGTATTTAAGGGTTTGTGTGTTTAGGGGGAAGTAGGTTGTTTATTGAAGGGTGTATTTCTTTGGGTTATTGGTTTTGTTTGCACTGTTTTATTTTTTGGCAAGGTCCCCACAGTTAATGGTGTGGCCCAATTGGCCACATGCTACTGGTGGATATAAAGAGGGCTCATTTTTGTGTGGGAAGGGGAGCTGGCTAGTCTGGTGTGAGACTAGGGAACTGAGAAACCTGTTGACCTGTCGCTTTGCTTATGGATTTGTTCTTTTGGGTTAAAAGAATAAAAGTTTTTTTTGTCCTGTATTTGACGCTGCCTGCCTCCTCCTTCGACTCCACCACCTCAATCCGGTCGGCCCAGATCCCCTTTTTCGTGGGGAGGCCACTTTGCCCCTCCACAATATGTCATACATGAAAATGCCAGACTATTCAAAAAAGGGTTCTGTTTTAAAAGGTAAAAGTTGTCTCAGCTAGGTGAAAGCTGCTCTGTTGTTAGGTTGAGATGATGTTCCTAATGTTGAAGGTTTTTTTTTTTTTCATATTTTCTCTGATCTGCTTACTTAGACGGACAGCGTTGACATCAGACGAGAATGCCTCCTCAAAGGTATTTGTGTCTACTTGAATGAAGATCCGGAGAAGCTGGTGAAGGAATACATGGTATGTGAATTTACCTTTTATGTTTACTAAGGTTTTGATAAGTTGAAATAGATGGTTTCCTCTGGGTTCCAATCAGCAGTAAAACTAGGAAAGATAAGGTTTGAACATTTTCTTTTTAAATTCTCCCTACATGCTGACAGGTGTGTATTTACAAATTGATGTCTGAACAGAATAATTTATTAGGCCAACTGGTACATACATGAGTTCTGCCTATCAAATAAGCCTCCTTTCGATTTGTCTGGAAACTTGGACAGTTTGTGGGAAACACTGTATGTCATTTGTTTTGATTACGTGAATTTAGGTAATTGGGGAAAAAAGGGGATCGAATGTATATCAGTGAAAAATCATTGCCCTTTCCAAATTGTTTTGGCAGGCCGATGACGAAAGCATTGGAACAGCTATGGCAGAGACGGTCTTTGGAATATTTGTCATCCGACATAAAGGAGCCGAGTCGGGTGATGACCCCGAGGATGTCGTCATCGTTCTGGAAGGGTGGAAGTACTCAATGACTTGAGAAATGTACCTTTCGCTGTTGTGATGTTGCTCGCTCTTGTGTATGCTCTAAACCTGAGCTACCCTCTGGAGTTGAAATATACCTTTGAAGCACTTCAGAAGATCATAATGGAACTAGATGGAAGCAGACTATCCAGAAAAGTACAAGCTCTCAAAACATTCTTTTGCCGTTGGTGAAGTAATGAAGAATCCTTATCACAGAATTTGACAGAGGATTTGGAGCTCTGATGATTAGTTACATGTGAAGGACTGTGACACTGATTCTTAACTTTTATTGTTCTCAGTTGCATTTTGAAATGGTTTTCTATACTGTAAAGGAGTGTCTGGGGCTGCCTACGGATAGCTTAAAAGCAGGTCTAAAAAATGTCTCCTGAAGATGGTATACATCTACATATATATAGACATGTTCTTTTTTTTTGAGTGGATTAAGTATCAAGTACTGTAGTCCATTTGATTTGTACTAACCCTAAAAAAAATAAGCGGTGCTGTATTGTTTTATCAGTCAGAAAAAAGACAAACTATTTTAAGTGAACAGTGTCTGTGTTTTTTTTTTTATGGCTTAAGTGTTTTTAAAAATGCATATGCCTATTTGGAGAAAAACTATTTTATGGCAGCATTTTCCTGTATCTCAAGGTTCTGTTAATGCCCACCATTTAGTTTATATGGTGTTTATTTCCGCTTGCCAAAAAAAGGAAACTTTTTTGTGTGGTTGCAAGCAACTGCTTGTTTAAAACATTGTTTAACTTTGTATTACTGCCAGTGTTAAGCATTGTGACTAATTTAGAAAATACAATTGTATGGAAATGTCTACCATTTGTCTTAGGTTTCTTTCCACTTGACACCAAACTGTTTACACTCAAATTGTATTCTTTGAATGACTGTAATTAAATCATGGACAGTATTTTCATTTGATTAAATGGCTTCTTTTGGGAAGTAAGCAATTCTGGGGGGTAACTTATTTTACCTGGGTTGGATCAACTTAATATACTGGTGTAATTTTACTCCTGTCAAATTAGTGGGTCAAATACTATTATATTTAGTCAGTCCCAACCATGGTAAACAAGTTACATCAACCCTAATGAATTAATTGACCCAACCCAACTAAATTGAGTTGGACCCAAACCTAGTAAATTAGTTCAATCAACCCTAATAGATTAAAGGGCACCTATGATGCTTTCCCACTTTTCTGAGCTCTAAATACTGTTATAATGTTGAACCCTATCGTCAAACAATCCGAAATCGTCAAATAGTAAGGTTCATGCGTCTGGACGTGAGCCCTACAAGTTGTTGGGCATGGTTCTAAACGCTCTGTTCACTGAGTTTTTTTTTAACACTGGGAACGCATTGACGTTAATGCGTTCTGGATCTCCTTTCATGACCAAGCTCAGGCACACTCTCAGACTGGTTCCGCCCTCCCACGCTCTGCCCCGGAAGTGATGTCGCAGTGCGCTGCTCCAAGAAAATGTTTTTCGGTGTCAGGGAAATTAAAAAAAACAAAAAACAAAAAAAAAAATACAGCGCGACTACCGAAGCACCAAGGACCACAACGGTCACGGTGGAATGAACAGAGAAAATGTTGGAGGTTTGCTCAGCCTAATGCGGATGCGATGGAACACCGGTCCGGTCGGCAACGGGAGGAGACGGGCTCGACTCGGCCGGTGTACGACGAGAGAATAGTCAGCCACGACAATGCTTAAAAACATGTGTGATGACTGTGAGTGTACTGTGACCTCAAGCAACATTAGTTTTAAGACTACTTGCAACGTACAACCACTGAATCGTATTGATGAACTGTTAGCCACCACGCTAACTCCGTGCTCTGCTTGTTATGTGTGTTGTGTTCGCTGGCATCGAAACTGAAGAGGCAGCGACTCGCAAGTTTCACTCCTTATAGCGATTTTCACTCGACCAGCATGTCAACATTGGTTGTATAGAGCTCTTCCTGCTTTGTGCTTTGTGTGGACTTAAGTTGTGAAGATATTCTTGTCAAATAATAAACAACTCTATGACTCAAGTGATCGTTTCAGCGTCCATATTTTCTCTCCTGAGAAAATATGGATGCTTTCTAGTCAACAGTAGTCAACAGTATGAAACAAAATCATTTTAAGCCCTATTAAAATGTCTCGCAAAAATACAAAACAAAAACACGGTCAGTACAAAAAGTGAAATATATTTCCGGGGACACGGAAGGCACAAAAAACGTCCAGGGACCTTTGGTCCGCCTTGCGGCTGTAACTCAGCCCACGCTGGGTCCGTACGAAGCTGGATTAGCCGGTAAACAGCTGCTAAAGGGTGAAGCCTTCACGACGGTGAGTGTTTAAATTGTGCCGGTTTTGTAAAGTTCGCCGTTTACTCTCAACTCCCGCACCGGCAAACTGAGGAAATGAGGCTCAGCAGCAACCGAGTGGGCTCGGCAGGAGGCGTACACGGAGGAGGTCGTGGGTGGAAGTGAAGTAAAACAGACTATTTTCGCGGGATTCAGGAAATACGAGGAAGCGAGCAGCGAGATACACAGATCTACAAAGCTTTTAGTGCGGGTAACCGTGTGTTGCTACTCTGGAGGGGCCAGAAATCAAATACAAAGGCCCGAAAATTAGTATAATAGGTCACCTTTAAGTTGAAACAACGTAAGTACGTCAAGTTGGACTAACAAAATTGTTTAATGCTGAAAGAAAGACATTTAATCACGTGGAAATACTCTCCATGATTTTTTAAGTTCATTCAAAGAGTTATTTTTTTGAGTGAGAGATAGAGTCATAAGAAATGCAAGCAACTGATTTTATTTATTTTCAACATTTATATAAGCAGTGATTGGTGAGGATCACAAAGCAGCAAACTGACTTCAATGCAGCTTTAATGCAGTTTGATGTTTGCACTTTTTTGTTGCTATTGAAAAGACAGATTTGATTTTTCTATGAAGAAAATATATTTTTTTGGTGTTTGCCTGTTAAAAAATGTTTACACTTGAAATTATTGATAGAGCCGTAAGTAAGTATCACAACTGATTGTATTTGTTTATCTATTTAGTTAGCTTAATTATTCATATTTCTGCAATGACATATACGCTGTGATAGGTCCAGTCTGTCACAGCAGACCCCACAGACCGCCTGAATGCTTCCTCTTTCCCCTCACCTGCAGCACGGGACACTCAGCTACAATATGGCCTTTCTTCTTACAGTAGAAGCACCTCACGCCGTCTTTACCAAAGGGGTACCCCTTATCAGTCTTAACGAGGGTGTCTGATGAGGCAGGCTTCTTTTCACCTTCATGGACCTCCACTGAGGCTCTCCCACCCTCAGACACTCCACGACTCACACCCCAACCACCAAACTTATTAAAAGGGCGATCCAAAAATACTGGCTTATGGGTTAAAGTATACTCCTTGACCAATACTGCCGCTTTAAAAACGTGGACACAACTTCAGGGAGGGAACTCCTCCATCAGGACCAACTGCTTTAACTGGTTAAAATCCGTCACACCAATGGAGAAGCACCAACGGTCGAAAAGGGCTTCTTTTTCACGAACGAACTCAACGAACATCTGGTCATGTTTTTTCCTCAGTCTTCGGAACTTTTGCCGGTACGCCTCCGGCACCAGCTCATGAGCCCGAGGCACACCTAATCAAAATCTCCACTATCCACTAGGGGGAAGCAATGAGCACACCTGCTGTGCTTTCCCCACCAGAACACACTGGAGCAATAATGTCCACACATTCAGAGGCCACTTCAAAGTAGTAGCGACCCGCCCAAACAGCACAAAGTATTTATCAACGTCCCCCTCATTAAAGGGAGGCACTAGACGGATGTACTTTGCGACATCGAACTCTGCTGGTTTCCCAGGTGACCCTAGCTCCAAATTGCACATCCGAATTTCGAGCTTCTTCATCTCAAGCTCCTTTGCAAGCTGTAACTCCTTCTCCCTGTTGGATAAGCGCTGCAACTCCACCTCAAGCTCCTTAAGTCTCACCGACTCACCCACCGACTAAGACGCCTGCTCAGGAGCATCCCACAGCGCAGGCAAGATCCCCCCTAGCACTCAGTGCTGCACACACCTCCTGCACCAGGACGCATTTCTTAGTCTGCTTACACACCTCCACCCCAGAGTGCTCAGCAATCTCAAACAAATGCTACTTTGTACAACGCTGGACCACCTACAGGGACGGACCATCCTGGAGCACCCACGCCACTACTGAGCAGGGTGGTGGCAGCAGTACACCAACTCCCCCAAAAGGCCCTAACTCTCCTTACCCATTACCCATTGTTTCCACCTGTGCCTTGTTACCTTGTGTGTTTAAATAGTCTGTGTTTCCCTTGACTTGTGCCAGAGTGTCACATCTCGCCCCTGAACCCCCTCACAGCCACAGCTAAAATATTGCACAGTAAGATGATTGGTCCTCGTGATCAAGTGATTTTTTTTTTTTTTGTTTGTGATAAATTTTCTTTTTAGCCTTAGATGTTGACCGTGAGTTTATGTTCCTGTTTCTTTTCTTTCTTGTAGAGTAGAATTTCAGTTGTAGCTAAGCCATTTTGCTTTTTCCTCCATGTGGGTAATTTTGATTTTGTAACCTTTTATTTGACTAGGTTTTGTTTGATTTTATGTACTGCAGCCCCTTTTCCTCCTAGAGAGTGATTATATGTTGTGGCTTTCTGAAGATATACTCAAGTGGTTTGTGGTCATTCTATACCGTGCCACAGAAATGGTGAAACTTAATGCAGGCATGAAAAATGGAAAGCATTTCCATCTCAATTTGAACATAGTGCGTTTTTGCATCGGTTAGTAACCTGGACGAGAAGGCAACAGGCTGATTGTCCTGCAGTAATACCACTTCCAGTCCCACGCTGTTGGCGTCACTATACATCTCCTATGGTTGGCTATATCATAGTACTTGAGCACCAGCGGGTGCGTGCACAGCTGCTTGAGTTTGTCAAATGCTGGCTGCCATCTGAACTCGACATCACTCTTTAGCCACTGCCGCAGAGAAGAATCTACCTCACTTTTTGGTTTGGAATGAATTTCGACAGGTATGTTACAAAACTCAGGAAACGGCAGACCCCGTCCTTGTCTGTTGGCGGTGACACGCACCTCGCTGCTTGAGTTTTTGCAGGATCTGGCTTTAGACCATCAGCTGTAATTAGGTGTCCCACATGTGGGACTGCGGACTGACGAATGTGACGCTTGTCAAAATTAAGCTTCAGATTGTAGCTTGTGACTCGCTGGACTACTTATATATATATCGCATCGTGCTCTTTCATTGTTGGTGTTGCAGTCAGAATGTCATCCATGACCCCTGCAGCTCCATTAATTCCTTCTAGCATCTGGTCCATAATGCGCTGAAATATTTCAGGTGCACACTTGATCCCGAAAGGGCAGTTTCAGCCATCTGAAACCCCCTATTGGAGTGTTGAAAGTTGTAAGAAAGGATGATTCTTCATCCAGCTCTATTTGGAAGAAACCAGACTTGGCATCCAAGATGGAGAATACTCTTGCACCGGGTATGGTTGAAATCAATTCTTCTATGGTGCGCATTGGGTAATGCTCCCCTTTGATTGCTTTCTTTAAGTCCCTTGGGTCAATACAGATTCTTATTTTGTCCTTACACGTGACAACTACCATATAACTGACCCACTCTGTGGGCTGTTCCACCTTTGTGATATAACCATCTCTCACCATCTCAGCCAGATTATCCTGCACTGTTTCTCTGAAAGCTGTGGGTTGCTGGCGTACTGGATGCACAACACTTTTTGCGTCTGGATCTTGATCATTTATTTGCCTGGTAAAGTCCCGGTAGTGCGTGTTAGCTCTGGAAAATCACTCAGGTCAACGGGTACATTTTATTTCAGAGTGACAACATCAGCAGCGCTCACCTTTTTCATTTTGACACCATCCTGCAGCGAGTATAACTAAGCCCAAAGCCAAAGCTGTAGCTGCGGCAAACACCTCTTCTTGTCAGCAATCAGGCGGAACAAATAATTACTCACCTGTGTGCACCCAAGCGCATAATGAGCACCAAACAGTCAGTGCATTTACATGCAGAGCTTAATTCGGAGTAAGCAATATGTTTTCTTGTCCAATCGGAGATCTCACGTTGTCCCAGTATACATGCAGCTGAAATATTCAAATTATTGATGGGAACGTGTCCTCCTCCCAACACTAGGAGGCGGTGTGAGTCTTTTCAGCTGGTCAGCTGCCTCCGGTTGACCTATTACGTCACCACGTTACCATCGTTTTATACAAACTGGATAGCTGTGCAGAATACCGCGTCGTTGCAAACCAGTTTGGAGTGCACAAATCCACAGTTAAAAAGATTGTGTGTAGGTTTTGCAAAGGAATGGTGTCTTCAGTTATACACACGCTCATTAAAGTGCCGACCGTGGAGGAAGCTTGTGCCACTGCACGCCGGTTCCAGCAGAATTTCGGCTTACCACAAATCATGGGATGCATCGACGGAACACATATACCAGTTTTGGCGCCTAGTGATGGATATAAAGACTTTGTTAATAGAAAAGGTTGGCCCTCTTATGTTCTTCAGGCCGTGGTGGACAATACATACCAGTGAGTTAGCCATAATACCATTAGTTTGTTTGTGCTGTTTTTAGCTTCATGTGTGTTTATGCTAATATTTGCATTCAATTCCTAGTTTTTTGAACATCAACTGCAAGATGCCTGGATGTGCACATGATGCAAATGTCCTCAGACAGTCAACGTTATTTAGCCGAGCAGTGTCTTTTTTTTTTTTTCTTCAGCCATATTGTAAATGACGTGTGTTTTGAACAGTGAATTTACCAAAATATAAACAAATCAGGAAAAACATCTTTTTGGTGTCAGTGGTCCCAGTCTCCTCCTCTCTCCAAAAGTTCGCATTTGCCATGTTGTTTCTCCGTTTTTTTGCACCGTCTGTTTTGTTAAACGATGTAGTTCCGGGGTCATGAGTCACGAGAGGGAGGAGAGATGGGTCGTTGGGACGTGCCGCATGCGCATACGCATTGTCCAGTTAATAATCCCGACTAAAGCGTATACATGGCAGAGAAATTCAAATTCCAATTGCATTATCTGGGTGTCTCAATCAGAGTTCTAAGATTTCAATCGGGAGTTCTCAAACTCCGATCATAATCGGACTAAGGCATTCATTCATTCATCCATCTTCTATAACCGCTTATTCCTGTTCAGGGTCACGGGGGTCTGCTGGAGCCTATCCCAGCTGTCTTAGGGCGAAGGCTTGCCTCAGATCATCATGCAGAAGCCGAGCATCCAGGCCAGCCAAAGCCAGCCCACTGCTCCATTGACCCCCAGAGACATTGAGCGTCCGATGGGCGTGACAAAGCCCAGCATTTATCCAATGACCGTCGAGTTTCACTGCAGTGGAACAACCCACTCTGTGCTTCCCCATTGAATTCAATAGACACTCAGCGTCTCCACAGTCTAAGCCAGGGGTGCTCACACTTTTTCAGCATGCGAGCTACTTATAAAATGACCAAGTCAAAAAGATCTGCCTACCCACTACAAAAATGCAAAACATATATTTATTTTAAAATATATTGAGGATTCTTTATATGTACAATGTATATTGATGTACCTTGCATAACCGCATGAGCCAATATTGCACAACACAACATAATTAACTATGAACATTTTTTGTAATTACCTGAGTTTACTTTGATGACTTGCACTGAATTGCATCAGCCAGGGATACATAGTCCGGACAATAGCTGCTGACAGCCAGCATCAAGCACACTTCCGAATGTTCATCAGTCATGGTGGAATGGTACGTGGACTTAACGAACTTCATGTGGGAAAAGGCTGACTCACATAAATAAGTTAAGTGGAGCTGAATAATGCAGTCAAGGAGGTAGCACATTTCCTCATGTTGGGGTACTTTACCTGTCCATGAGCTCTGGACTTCAGCTCAATGTCGGCTTGTAGAGTCAAAGGCGTATTCACACCTGCCCTGTTTGGTTCGAACTAAACCAAAAAAGTCCCTTTTGCGGACCTATTGGGCTGGTGTGAATACAAACTAGCGAACTCTGGTCCGGAGCAAACAGCCGGTCCGAGACCTCGCCGGAGGGGTGGTCTCGGTTCGCTTCCAAATTAACCATCGGTTGATGTGTGAGAGCAACCGCACCGTGGCTCGAACCAGTTGTGAAATCACACACTGTTTTACACGTCACAGGCTTCCGTAGCCACAACCATTAGGGGAAATAATCTTTTGGTTAGTATAGTAGAAAGTTTAGTAGCACGTCGTCGGACCGTCAGGCGAACATGAGTCGTGGTTCAATGTGGAGCAATGAGGAGACGCTTCTTGCCAAACGTTTTCGTTGTCGCAAAATGGTAAACATCTCATAAAATCGACGTTGCATCAAGCTTCTGATGCTCCAAATTACCTGCAAACGCTTGTGTTTGTGTGAAAAAACAAACAAACATGAGCACAACGAATGCAGCACGCTGGAGATCCATGATTATTTAATTTCCGTATTTTACCGCGTTACCCCGTCTGGACCGTTTTGTCCAATGATTTGCACGATCTTTGCACACGTGGGTTTGTGTCAAATCCTGGGACTCTTGCGAAAATTGCAAAGTGAAAAGGAACCGCACCAAACCAAAAAGATACATTGTATTTTGGTCCGGACCAAAGAAAGCGAACTGAAGGACTTTCCTGGTGTGAATACGCCCAAAATCTCATCTTCCAATCCAGAAGAGTTCAGGTGAAACAGTGTTGCATTTTTTGATACAAGTGAATCAACCTCAGCATCTTCCCGAAAAGGATAGCACATGAATGTAGAGACTGGCTCGAGCAAAGAAAAGTCTTGAAAGCGTTTGTCTAACTCTGACAGGTCAATCTGCTCCGTGTAGCGTGCACTGTCAAGTTGCACACAGGCCATCCCTTGCGTCTCCAGCTCTGACTCCAGGTTCTGGAAATTTGCCAAATCATGGCACTGCAGCTTTGAGGAGAGATGTTGTATCTTTCGTTTGAAAGCATTAACTGAGGTGATCATATTGATCACTGACAGAGCTCTCAAAATCTTTGCAGGAATTTCCCTCGACTAAGCCACCTCACGTCAGTATGTAGCAACAACTCAGAGTGGTCACAGTCAGCCTTCTCCAGATGTGCACAGAATAACCGTCTTTGAAGAGATCTGGCTTAAATAGAACCGGCGATCTTCGTTGCCACATCCATGATCTCTTTCATGTTGAGCATTTTAGCGCATAACGCTTGTTGGTGGATTATGCAATGGTAATTCAAGAAGTCTGGGAAAGCATCGTCCTGCTTGCACTTGGCAATAAATCCATTCACGTGGCCAACCATTGCAGGTGCTCCATCTGTGGTGATAGACACCAATTTGTACACTGGGAGCTGAATTTTCTCGATAAAGTTTTTAAATGACTGAAATATGTCCTCTCCTCGCGTAGGTTCTTTCATGGGAAGTACTGTTAATAGCTCCTCTTTTGCAGTGATATCACTAAACACCATACGAATGAAAATGCACATCTGGGATGTGTCACCCACGTCCGTAGATTCGTCCAACTGCGGTGAGAAACACTCACAATCTCCGATGTCCTTCCACATTTGCTGGGTTAAATCCTCAGCCATGACTTCACAGCGCTGTGTAACTGTACTTCTTGACAGCTGCAGAGCTTTGATTGAAGATAATATTTCTGCCTTATTTTTGAAGTCTCGGAACAATGAGTAAGCTGCTTCAACGAATGCCTCTTTTACCATCTCTCCATCTTGAAAGGAGTTCTTGCTATTAACGATGACGTGACTCACCTGGAACGATGCTTCGGTGTGTGGCTTTCGCTTTTGAAGTAGTATGTTGTGTGAAAAATGACTACTGTCCGGACAACTGGGATTTTAGTTCATTCACCTTTCTCTTTCTCAGCTTCGCTTTTCGGCGGGAAGTTGGTGTGGTATTTTCCATGAACAGTCCGAAAATGCCGCTCCACATTTCCCTTCTTTGGAATTGCGATGGTAGACTGGCAGATGAGGCAAGCGCACTTTGAAAATGACATAGTAAAAAAAAAAGTCCATCTCCCATTCCATATGAAAGTGATACGTTTTTGTCTTCTTACTTGGTCCAGCTCCCCCACTCATTTTTGATGACCATAAGCTTTCTTTAGTTTAAAAGAAAAAAGGGAGGGCTTAAAATTGGAGGTAATTCGCTTACTAGCTTGTTAGGTTTGCTGCAATTAGCACCGTTGTTTGCCCATGCGCTGTGACCTAAATGTCAGAAAAATTCAGTTGTCATCTGACTGGCTGCCCTGTATATCAATCAAGTGACGGGATGGATGATAGGCTGACATCTATTTTTTTTAATGTCATGCGATCTACCAATATTACCTTTGCAATCGACTGGTAGATCGCGATCGACGTAATGAGCACCTCTGGTCTAGGAAGTTGTTTCACTGTCAGTTACCTGCGATAAGCAGCTGATTCTGAACAAAAGATGAACGCGTTTTATCGCATATTTAGTCAATGAAATGTACACACAACAGTACATAATTGACCACTTATTTTGTGACATTGTAGGGGAGGCTGAGCTTCCCTTGCAGTCTTAGAGCAATCGCCTCTGCCTTAAAACTAAAGTTGCTTGAGGTCACTATACACTCACAGACATCATAAATGTTATATGTATGTATATATGTAGATATATACATGTATGTATGTGTATATGTATATATATATATATATATATATATATATAGAAATATGTATTTCTCCCTTTTTTTTTTATGAGTGTTCCTCTTTTTCTTTCTACGGATTAATCAGTTTATTATTTGAATAAGCCCAGTATCGGACAATTAGCTATGCAAATTTACTATCTGTTTTTGTTTTCATTCTTCTTTTTTTTTTTACCTACACAATAGTTGTATATTGTTGCCAGCTGCCTTTTCTATCCCTCTCTCTCTCTCTCCCTCTCATCATCCCCTCCCTTTTCCCCCCTCACTCATTTCCCCTACTTTCTTCTCACCCCCCTATCTCTCCCTCAGTCCGGTCATGGCCAAAATGTCACCTTTCCACAAAAAATATAATAAAACCACTCAAGAGGTAGTTCCTGAAACGACCCGTGTGGCTCACACTCTCAAGATCTACCTCTGAGAATAAAATCTGTCAGCCATCATAGACATTCAGAGACACTTTTGCTTGTCATTATGGCCAGACAGGACAAGGGGGAATAAATAAATAAATAAATAAAAATGTTTTCAAATATTGCTGTGGCCGACTATTCTCTTGTCATCCACTGGCCAAGTCGAGGCCGTCTCCCTCCCGTTACTCACCGGGCCGGTGGTCCATTGCATCCGCATTAGGCTGAACAAAACTCCAACATTTTCTCTGTTCGTTCCACTCCGACTGTTGTAGTCCTTGGTGCTTCGGTAATCGCTTGGCAGTCGCCTGGCATTTTTATTTTAATTTCTCCCGTCACTGTTTGTCTGTACTGCCGCCACCGGCTGCAAAACCAGGAAGACTTTTTCATTGCGTGTCGCTTCGTCCGTCCAGCTCTTTGAGCTATTTTTTCGGCCACCGAGAATAAAAACGTCTGCAGACCGGATTGCACGCCCATGGTACAGTTTCATAAGCATTTGCACTTGCATAATTCTATGAGATATCTGCCAATCAATAAGGTAAATAGCGTGGCCAGAATGCTTCATTTGGTGGCTTATAGTATAAAAGGCATAAAAACCCCATGTACTCATGATGTGTCTCCAAAAAATAAAATCATCCAAGTAGGAACATGTCTACACCTGGGAACTCTTGCACGATTGCTTAAAATGCTATTAACATCTTATCCAGGATCTGGCATATAATTATCTTTTCTACCTGGATGGGAAAATTTTGTCAAGGCAACACAGAAAATTAGAGGTACTAATACATATTTCATGTATGCATATCTATAAAGGCTTATATGTGTATGTAATAGTAATGTATATTCTTATCATTTTAGGGTGATGAGAATCTATACATCTTAATTAATCTATTAGAAACAATCATTTCTTGAACCCAACTCATCATTCTTTCAGCTATTGAAAAAAAGTGCAGGTGATGGCACTGGCAAGATTTCTAAAATTGAAACCATTTTTTTTCCCAGGGTAAAGATAAAATGCTGTACACACTGTAGTTAGCATGGCAGTTTGTTTTGTTGTGTTTTGTTTTTGTTCATTATACATTCCTTTATTGTCTAAAATGATTTCTGGGATGCCCATTGCTTAGAAGTTTTGTCTAAAGGTCATTATGCAATTGATAATTGCTGCAGTAAAACCATGGCCATTAGAATAACAACCAGTCAGGTGAACATATGGTTAAAATATTTTAATAAGTATTATTATTATATTCTTAACAAAAAAAACCTGCCCTAACCCTTGATTGTAAGCAAACTGGGCAAGTTGCCAAGTTTCGATATAAAAACAAAAATTAATGAATACAGTCATTCAACAATATATTGTTGAATGACTGTAATCTACAATCTCTATGATACCTTTCATGATACATTTATTTCTGTCCAAAAAGTGCTGTTGGTTGCCAAAATGTTATTAGAGCGCACATGGACAAAAATAAATAAATAAATAAATAAATAAATAAATCCTCAGATTATCTATTAGAACTGGCAAATTGTTTGGACTGTGTGTCTGCCAAATTAGCTGGGATGTTCTTCAGCTACTGGCAGCCCTTTCTATAATAAGTAGTGATGAATGGATACATGAATGGGCACAAATGGCTTTTAAAGGATGAGTGGATAGCTAGATGAAAGAACTCTAACAGCTTTAAATTCTTTTAAAGTGATTAGATGAGTTGCCATCATATTTCACAGTAATATTCAATGTTCCCAGTGGACTGAGCCTATTGTGCAGGTTCCTGTAAATTCTGCAAGGGCACCTGGATGAAAGTCACTTTTCACTTAAATTGATGGTAAAACTGGAACTACTGTATTATTAGCATTGTGTCGTGAATCACTATACAACAGTTCTTAACGTGGCTGGTTAGATGGAGTCTCATATGTGCTGTTAAAAACGCTAAAATGTTTTAAAAGTTATATTAAAATGTTTTAAAAACATTAAGCAAAAGAATGCTTAATTCATTAAAGTACACGGTTAAAAACAAAACATCACAAGTATTATAAAGGTTAAAATAGCCGATTGAGGTGAAGTTCATTGTGATCCACTGATTGGGTGATCTGTTATCTTCTACTCCGGTCTTCTAGACAAACAAGCATAGGGTGAGCTACAAGGGATAATCTGTTTAAAACATTACTAATTTCTTATGTTATTTTGGAAAAGCTCTCTGATTTATGTTTTATATTATTTCCTAAAGTTTCTCTTCTAAGTTTTTTTTTTGAAAGCTAATCTTGAAATCACCGCCCGTGTTCGGTTTCCGATTGCTTATGTCTGAGCCGAGACGGTAGCGGGGAAAACGGTGTTTCCACTCGTCCATTACAACACTGGACGTGAATGGACCGTATTTGATTATAGTATGGTAATGTATTTTGAGAGTCATGGACACGGTTAGGTAAATATGATAGCTCATTCTCTTCAGAATAAATTAAAAATGAATAAATAAATTCTAAATTAAACATGAATTGTATTTGTGTCCAGCTTGATGTAAAGAGAGAACATAAATTGATGAAATCACAAATGCTGTATATTATACATGTTTATTTCAAAGCAAAAATGCCTTTTGGTAGAGATTGTCTGAAGAATTAGCGTTCAGTGCAACGCAAGATCATAATGAGAGGTTGTGACCAACTTCAAAGGCAACTCTCTGCCCCCCCCTCTCCAAATATATATATATATACATACACATATTCTGGGGGTATGTTTACAATGAGCTTCCTGGGGTGAAACACAGAGGCAATAGTCCCTCAGGGGTTTTAGCCTCAATCTGCTATGGAAAAGCCAGGCTGATGAATGCAGTTTTAATTCAGTCATTTCTTTATCTGTGTTGACAGGATCCAAACATGTGGATGGCTAAATGTGTCAGGTCCCCCATATGACATTCAGTACACCCTCAATGATTAAAAAGAAGAAAATTAAATTGGCAATTTTCATTGAAATTTAATTCAATTTCCAGTTCCTTTGAGATTAATACAGTGAGAATAATCCAACCTTGTTAACGTTATCTATGTATTTAGAAAAAAGAAAAGTTTTTTGTTAAATGCTATTTTCAGTCACAGGAATTAAATAGATGACATATATGATTTAAATGCACCAGCTGTTTTTCTTTTACTGAGATCTAAGAAGTCACATTGCTTTTGATTGGATCCTCATTTCTGCATTCAAGATCTTGCCTAGTGTTTGTTGGTGTTGCATCCTGATTTCTAGATATTAGTTTAAGTCATGCATATTATGATTATTATGACAGACTAATTTCATTTGCATCGTATGAGGCTATTCGTCATCAAGGCACATCTACGTTCAACCTAAATAAAATTCATGGAACCAGAGTCCTTAATATCTATCCATTTAAGATTACACTTGAAATGTTTTGGAACAATGAATACAGATAGATACTAGGCTTGATTTATTAACACAGAGATCCCGTGTCAAACATTTCATACTGTACATGGTATTAATAATTTTTGTGAAATTACTTTGTGACAAATGATCACATTTATCTCTTAAACTTAAAATAAATGTCCGGGACCATAACACGCAAGTGCAAATCTGAAAGCAAAGTATGTTTAATGGACCCTTAAGCTCTTACAGTTATGAAATTCAACAAATAAATCTACCAAGCGTTAAGTAGGTCAAGTGACAGTGAAGAAATCTCTTCCAGAAAATAAAATAAATATATTTCTGACTTGAAAGCCACTCCAAAGGGTGAACATCTCTTTGAGTTTATATTTAGACAGACCCCAGAATGTACTGCTTCACAAATTTGTTTGAGGCCCACAGCAATCATGCTTTAAAATAAGTGCAGGTCAACAAAGGGACGCTGCTGTGAAATATCTGTAAAACAAAATACCGTAGGCAATTATTGCTAGTATTGCTACATTCAGTCTATCACTGTGAGACTGAGTGGGTTTACTGAAAACTCTATGAATAAAAAAGGCAAAATCTTATCAAATAATTTTATATAATCATGAGAAAAGATCTAAGGTTATTTATAAGATCAGGATCTCTTAATTTTTGGGAAAAATCTACAGTCATCATAAAGTGATCACCATCATCATCATCATCATCATCATCATCATCATCATCATCATCATCATCATCATCAATGTTATAAGACCTTTCCTGTAATATCTTGCTAAGTCCAACTGACTGTTTGCAGTTGATCTGCCATTGTTTCCCCTGCTATATAAGAAATTGGGAAATACAGATTTTTTTTCTTAAAAATGAGGATGGTGCTTATATCAGTGTGTCAACACTGAAGCATTCTCAAGTTTTTGAGTTTGTGCTGAAGTAAAAAAAAAAGAATTGTGAAGCACTGATTAAATTCTACAATTTATTTTCACTTTTCTGAATGCAAAAAAAAAACAGCATGCACAAGAGCAAATACCATGTTCAGAAGAATAAAAGCACAAATCAACATCAAAATCAAATTGACCCCCTAATTAAAAGACATCAAACTGTTATATGTATAATCAGTGTATTTCAGGTCACTCAGAGCAAAGGTCAGATGATCTGTCAAATCAGCATAGGGAGCATGACCTTGGCTGCCACACAGTGACTGTAGGGCCCTTAGCAGCAACACAGTTTGCTTCTTGGCAGAATCTGGTCAATTCAAGTTCAGATATGCAAGTCTCATGGAGAAACTCATGTTTTTTTGTGTGTTTCACTAAAACTGTACAATATTTTGTTAAAACTATATTTTTTTGACAATTTGCATTGATAAGTGTCTTTCTACTTGCCTGTTTATTTTGTGTGACGTATGATTTCCATAAATGAAAGTATCTATTGTTGATACGATGATGCCATATAAATTTTTAAACCAATAATGTCTGCAAATCTCAATAGGTAAAATGTTTAAGATATATTTGATATGGCATACAAACTTTGGTTTTTTTTTGTTTGTTTTTTTTGTTCAGAAGATTGTCGGCAGAGCGAAGAGTGGACCTGCTTGGTTGCCGTCGTTTAGGCCAGGTCTTTGGTTGCCAGGTAACGCTGAGAAAACAAAACGGCAATACATGCTATGCCCGCAATTAGCAACAACAGTGAAGTAGCGGGGAAAGTAAACGTTTTCAAATTCACACTCGTGCTTTTCCTTGTTGTTTTGCACACCTTCCTCCTCTGGGACTGATGTGATTACGCAGCATCAGGAGGCCGGTGTTGACGACTAGCACCACGCGGCAACACCGACACGTCGTTCTCAGGTGAGCTAATCTTGTGCATCCTGACGTTTGACGAGCAGCGCAATATGCCACCAAGAAGTTCGTATTGATCGCAGCTCAACATTTTACACCCATAATCATTGGTATTTAATATTAAGCAGAGGGAGAGAAGAACTCTCAAAAGTCTCACTTTGTGAACTTTAGTTTAAATTTCATTTCAAAGTCGCACCTTTAAACCCGGAACCAAGTTCTTGAGAGCATTAGTTCTTCTTTCTACATCCCACCCAGCATTAAATAGCGTTACATTTAAAGAGGGTACGGTTTTTCTTTTCAATAAAAATAAAAACGAATAAACGATACAAACGAAATCAGACATGTTGTTATAGTCGAGTCAAACTCTCTGTGAATTACTCAATTTCCCGGAAATGATTATGTTAATGATTATGTTTAAAAAAAAAAAAAAAAAAAAGCATAAACCTCACGTCTGCAAACTCGTGTCTCTTGCTATGAAATTCTCCAAAAGGAGGAATACGCTTGCTCCCTTTGTGTTGTAAACAGGAATTCGGGAAAGCAACCAAGTTTAACAGCAGTAGTGAAGGAAGTGCGACAGGAAACAGGTAAACACACACACACACACACACACACACACACACACACACACACACACGACTGCCCACTCTGGGTGCTTCTGAGCTCCTGATCCTTCCTTCAGTAGAATCCCACTCTGTTACAGACGAGCGTTGCATAAATGCTCATATATTATCCCCTGTAATTACCACATACATGACATGTCTCAACCCAAGAATGAATCCCCATTATCCCTCCAGTGAAAACACATTTTCTCAATGTCATCATGATACTACTTGTTAGGGGACATCCTATATTACTGATCTTTTTTATTTTATTTCCACCGGTTGGCAGCAAAACCCTTCTGTTGTAGGTCAATCAGGATGCAACTTAGGTTAACAATTTCATATTTATATTAAGATGTAGTCCAAGAAAATGACTTCTCGCGACCCACCAAAAAGGAAAACAAGAAAAAAAGAGAAGACAAAATATTTTCATGTTCTCAACCAGGTATTAGGAATGAGTAAACCAGCTCGAAGGAGCGGCAGTGTGGGTGGCACACATTGGCTACATTCAGTGATGGAGTGTGATGCAGGAAAACTGCAGAGTAAAAGCCTGTTGTGACTGTGACTTTGTAGCTGCTGAGATGTTGTGTTCAAGACGTGATGTTTCATGGGGGGCGGGGGATCTGGGGAAGGGAGGGTTTGCTTGTTGATTGTTTATTGGTGGCAGCATGTGCAATGTAACTGGTTAAAATCATAACCATAACTGTCCGTGTAAATTCAGGTTTAGCATTAGTAGTCAGTCATAATAATTTGGTACCTATTTAATGAAAAATAATTACCCTATTAATGATGATTGCAAGTTCAATTTGAAATTTGAAATTTTGTTTGGCACCTTTGGTTGTTCATATTTTAGTTTAACAGTGACATTTTAAAAAAAAAAACAACAACAACTCCCCAATGATTTGCTCATGTGACACATATTGTATGCTCAATAAGGAAGCAGCATGCCTTTCAGTCTTAATTATATCAGTTGAACTGCTCCTCACTGTCAGCACTGCTTCATCACATTACCTGCGGCCAGTTTTCTGATGAAGGGAGACCTTATTTAATACATTGTTCAGTACCACGGATGTCATGCCAATGTCGGTGGCTTCCCTCTGTATTCAGCATAAGGAGTACATAAAATACGCCCTAAACATGGCAAATGGGAAGTGCACCACACGCATAATATGTGATATCATTTTTGTGTTTTTTTTTTATTATGTTTTGCATGTGAACAATAGCAATTGACTCATTATAACCTCATCTAACAGTGAAATTGATTGCTTGCTCCGTGTGCGCTTCCTCCTCTGTCTACTCAGCTGGTTTGTGTAGAGATAAGCAGAGTGTGTCCAAAGATGCCCTTTGAAGGAAATCTGCCACTTAATCAATTATCGAGTCGAGTCTCCCTCTGCAAGGGCCAGCCGAGGACCCCGTCAACCACGGAAAGAGTGGTGAGAGCCATAAATTAGACACATTTCTCAAGTGGGTGGTGTGTATTTTTGTGTGTGTTCAAATATGTGCTATTTCCCGCACAAATACACACTGCTGCTACTGCTGCTGCTGCTGTTGTATAGAGATGCTACCCCCTCAATGTGCCTCGTGCAGTCTCAGTTGTCCTTTGTGTTTTCTTGGTGTTTTATCAAACTGAGGTCTTTTTTCTATTTCAGAAAGACTTTAAAGAAACAGTGCAACCTATTTTAAAAGAAATTGAATCCTCAAAACTAGAACCAAGGTATGTAACCTCTTGAAAGAGTGCTTGACTTTCTTCTAACAGGGCCAGGTAAGTTAATAAATGTTCGGTGTGAACAATTTGTCATCTCGGATGCCTCCGGATTTTACAGTGATGGGGTTTTGCCTGGACAACCCAGCATTGCCATGATTCTGTGGTTTTGCACCCTTGCACAGACTCCTTCTAGGGCATGGCAGGTTGATTTGCAAATACTATTGTTGAAATGGAACATGATTCTTCATGCTTTTTTACCCTGACCTCTTATTCACAAATGAATGATATTCAGTGAAGCTTCCACTAAAGTGCAACAGCTGACCCACTGTGCAGGCTAAATAGAAAGATAAATATAGATGCAGTTAGAGGAATTGTAAAGATGTGTTTCCGGGGAATGTTGGTTCTTCACTGTTATAAACGTGTTTTGAGACAGTAGTTTTGCCTTGGAGAGAAAAAAAAAAACAAAACAGTTTCATCACTGATGAACTCATAACCTGTCGATTAAAGGGCTGATTGCACAATCCGCATGAACACCAAGGGATTAGATATCTAATGCATAGAGGCCAGACTAATGCATAGAGTGCTCTCTGGTGAATAAATTAGCACCACTTCAACTGCTTGTATTCACACTGCTTCTTTCTAAATTAGGGGCCATAAATACATCGTGTGATTCACTTTACGCAGAAAGGCAAACAGAAGGTGTTCCCTTTAGGCTATGGATGGTTAATCCGCGCACATTTGCAATTCACAAGAGTCCTCCGTGCTGTATGTACACTGGGGCTGTATTAAGTTATATCTTAAAAGGGAGGGGCTCGCTTGCAAAATACATAAATAAACCAGTGGTCTCTGTTTACATTTCTGTCTGCATGTGGTTGCTGTCTTACAGAGACCACTTTAAGGTGTTCAATGCATCGGTGCAGTACTTCCAGATGGTGCGTCCTCTCCTGCAGCCGGGACTTTGCATCCATGTGGTCCCCTCCCTCAGGCAGGTGGTCCAAAGTCTGGAGGAGGTGGACAACCAGGATCGCAGCTGGAGGGCTGAACTCATGATGCAAGTGTCGAAGGCAACAATGCTCCAATACTGCTTGTTCATAAATAAGTCATGATCGAAGTTTAACCCGGTCTTACATGTTTTCACCATGAGGGTGAGGCAATAGTGAACCAGCAGTTCTTGCTCTCTAGTTGATTGGTTGTTTTTTTTTCCTCATATGGAGAGAAAAACACTGCTTTAAGCTGTTCTCACATTTTCAGCTTCAACTGTTGGCTATCTTTGCCGACTGGGCGTTCGTGTAACATTCCTTTAATGTAATGTTATCTATCTAGAGTATGATAAGGTTATTGAGTTTGCATGCTGTATTCATACTTTAGTGCCTACTATGTAACACAGTTGTCAGCGTACGTGCTTTCCATTTAAAATACATTGTGGGCTGATTAAAAAAATTGCAGTGCACGGCGTTTATGATGCATTTAAAATATTCACAGAAACTACTGCAGGGCTAAAGAAAATATTGCATTGCAAAGATTACCTTCATGTTTTCTGATTAATTAGGAGACTGGTGTGTGGTGTAGCAATGCGGAGACTGCTGTATGTAAAAGCCATCCTCAACAGGAACTGCAATTAGAAAGACATTGACAAGTAATATGTTTAAAAACTTTTACACTCCAGCTGGGCTGTTCAGTCTACAGCACAGCCACAGCACCAACGGTAGTGGCAAACAGAACTGTCGTATACGCAGTCAGTGTAGTGTAGTCTGGATGTCAACACGTCTGCATGTCTCGTGGACTTGCATCCTCTATCCTTGCCAACAACACAGCTGGAGTCCACAGTGCGTGCTTGACACAACCTTGAACATCGTCCACAATTGTAAATTGTCCCATTGCAATCCTCACACTTTCGACAACAGCTGACTTGCAACCTCGTCTGTAATTTTACAACAAAAAGAAAAAAATACTTGCAATTTACTTTTTTTTTTTCAATTAAGACACCTGATTGAATGTCTGGTGGATTCCGGGAAAACAGCAGAAGCTGCAATCTACGCCAAAGTTGCAGAAGAATTCATCAAGTTGCATGTCCCGCAGCTATACCGAAAGCTGTTTTTGAAACAAGTAAGGGTCAGACTTTACTTCAGACTTATCCATAAGGTACAAACATTTTGCAGGATCTTCATTTTTTAGAATTTGACAGGAAACAGAACAGCCTGAAAAGCCTGATTTTTTTTTATGTTCAAATGCTTGGAAGCTCTAATGGAATCGAGTATAGAATATAGTGTATGGAATCATATGACTTAAATGGAATTGTATATTTATGCCCCAGTAGCTTAGACCTGTCTATTATGAAATCTAGCATTGTTCTGTCACCGGTTTCATTTTATCTGTATTTAGTGTTGTATTTGTACTTGTTTTATTTTATCTTATTGACCTTTTATTAGCTTCAGTTTTTTATTGATGTGTTAATGAAAGTTGATGACAACATTACATGTTGACTACTTTTTTTTTCTTTACTTCAGGTGCAGCACAAGCTGGCAGACAGTAATGCCCTCCTTAAAATAGGCAAGCAATGCAACACCATGTCAGCCATTTACGAAATACAAGAATTTAAAAAGTGAGTAAACAAAACCCAGTTCTGTCCATCTATTTTCCAAAAAGACACTGAAGTCAAAGGGAAATAAGCTTTCACTGTATTTGCTGTGCAGAGCTTTGTCTGATGGATGATGCTGTGTTTGTTCCTTTCAAAAGCATTTGTGCTCTTTCTTTAAAAACAGTTTCAGCCGTGATCTTAATAGTCAAGAGCCTTAATGGTCAAATTTAGGTTTTTGCAAGAGGAACTTTACTAGTCTGTATTCAGACTAGACCAGTGAGTGTTTTTTTTCCCTCATGTGCTGTCATAATACATGAAACTGGAGTGGATACAGGGGGATTAGATCCATTCTGATTCCCAAGCTTTCATGTCTGCAGCTTACTTGTGAGCTCTTCAGATTCAGACCCGCTGGTTCTCAGCTTAGCCCTGGGCGCCCCGCGGTGGGCACTGGGCAGGTCCTCTTCTGTGCCTGCATACATGAACGGTACAGTACCATGGCCTCTGGTGTGGCTTGGTGCAGCTGCCTCTCCCCCCTTCTCTGCAGGCATGCACTCCACATGTCAGAGCTCCTTATGGTTCCTCATCTCGGCTATATACGTTGACAGCATGACAGTCTGACCCGGGCGTCATCAGCAGCATGTGTAGGCTTTCTAGCCCCGGGTTTGTGCACTGCTGGTGTCAGCATAGCGGACAAACAGACATAAAGACGCATGCACTCATGTACACATGCTGTATTTTATTTTATTTCTTGCACCTTCTCTGCAGCGCGTTAGGGAAAACGACAGCGGATCGGTCTGCAGACCTGCTACAGCAAATCTTCCACCTCGTAGTGGATCGCACCAATGTGTCCACTCGGCCCAGTCACTCAAGTCTTACTCCAATTCAACCTAATGACAGGTCTGTGATCTGAAATATCCGAGTCAAATCTTCCACCCCCTTTTACTTTTGTTGCCACATAAATCTCCCACCGCCATAAAACCACTTATGTATGTCCCAGGGGCAGAACATGGCTCAGATTACTGTAGCAAAGTGTTGGGAGCTGTATAAATTATGTTTTATCTGGGATTTGCAGAGTTGCCTTCCTACTGGAGCTGGTCCTGCTGGCGTTGCAAGTGGGGCATCAGAAAGTAGCTGCCAACTGTTTGAAAGAGCTGAAGTCGGGGGTAGACGCAGTGAGTATCCAATATTCTCCCGAAACCTCAGGCAGTATCATGAGCCCGAGACGTAAGTCCGCACATTAAAGAAACATGTACATTTATTCACCACATTTGATGTCCATCTACAAAAACGGAACAGTCAAAATGCTCAGGAGCGAAGGAGATGACAGCATTTTTGATTATCTCTTCACTAAGTAAAATTATTTCATAGTTATCTGTTGTTTCTTTTAAAAGAAACACCTCCTCCTATCTGCTCTCACAGTGCAGTGAACTTCAGCAGGAATGCGCGCAGGAACGCTGATATGCAAAACGCAGACACAAGCCCCATGTCTAACATGCACTCCTGATTGCTGACTCTCAAAATCACTTGCATTTCAGACCGCTGCCCAACGTGTTGTAATGGAATGTGTCAACTGTGAAATCAGCCTCCTGAAAAGAAACGTGAAAATGAATGACTACTCCAAAGCTGGTGTTGAGGTGCTTGATCATTTTCCCTCACTTATCATCGCACGTATTTTGACATGTTAAAATGCAGGTAGGGATTTCGGTTAAACGGCTCAGTACGTTTTTTTTTTTTTTTTTAATCCTTTTTTGTACTCTTAGTATCTGTTTTGACAAGTGAAATCCAAGTTAACTTCAGATGCATCTCCTCCTTAAAGGAGTATTTGAAACTTTTAATCAGTCTCTGCGGAGAATTTTAATTCACGCACATAATCACAGCGCTACCAGCATTGCATCAGATATTCAATATAATTCCAGCCGAGCGTGCTTGCTAAATGATAAATATTGGCTGTCAAGCACTACAGCAGAGATCTTAATCGACGGGTTTGTATCCTGCAGGCGAGGCTGAAGGAGATCGGCAAACTGGATCAGTGGCTGCAGGATGCGGTGAGGGAGGGGGACCGTCCGGTCATGCAGACGGTGTGTGCTACCCAGTGGAACCTCTGCCTTCCCCTTTTGCAGCACAACCTTAGAAAGCGCATCAGGACACCTCTTTGTCGTGTCGCCCAAGTACTCGAAGACATACAAAGGTTTGCATGCTTCATCGATTCATCGTCATACTTGCTTCTGGGGATTAAGACTTGGGAGTTTCTTGGTTTGTTTAAACAGTTTTACTGTAATTTAACGTTGGACTCCAGCATGGGTAGGATGATGTTTTATGATGGCCATGTAGTATTTATGCCAGAGTAGAGCTATGTTTTATTATAATTAGTTTAACCCTTTAATTTATGACTTAATAATGACAAGCTCAGTAAGGTATCAGAAAGTGTCTTATTCTCGTTAGGCATAATGTTGTTGTACTAAACTATTTTATATCATACTATTGCCATTTTATATGATATTAATATATCACTAATTACTTGTTGCTTGATGTAAACCCAAAAAAACTAAAACTAAAAAAACCTGTTTCATTGAAGCGATTAAAATGGCTGGCTACTGTGTGTTAGCGTATGATGCTGTGCTCCATTGTCCACTGTGTTGGACTATGTGCAATCTCAGCCATGAAAACCCATATTAGAAAATAACATTTTAATCTTTGTGCACTTAAATGACTAATTCATGAAAGTGTTCAATTCTGCTAAGTTTAGTGGTGATCTCACCAGCCTCATAAACCCTCAGAGACATTTACAATGATGGCTTATTAGGCTTTAGGTAAGGAAAGAAAAAGCTGCTATCTGCTTCCTCTGTCCCGCTGAACTACATAGTCTGAGTGCTCTTTTATGTGTTATTTTAACAAAGTATGTTCCTGGAGATGCGCTGTCAGATCCACTCAGAGCTGGCGCTGATTGAAGAGGAGGATGGATGCCTCCACACCTCTTTGACTCACCTCCAGAAAGCTTTGCAGCTAGATGACGGGTCACTCCGAGAACGTCTGTTGTCAGCTCTCAGCCTTGTGCAGCTCAAACGGAACCTCAACTGGAC
Source organism: Thamnaconus septentrionalis (assembly GCA_009823395.1). Lineage (NCBI taxonomy): Eukaryota > Metazoa > Chordata > Actinopteri > Tetraodontiformes > Monacanthidae > Thamnaconus > Thamnaconus septentrionalis. The sequence goes on from CM020516.1 coordinate 19,843,881, forward strand.
GCTCACTCGGGCCGAGGATAAAGCCGCCATGCTCCTGCTGAAGGTTTTAAACTCATCTGTAGCAGACACTGAAACACACGTGCACAAACACACACAAAAAATGTTTTTATGATGCATGAGTAGATGGATGCTGAGGTTGGAAAAGCCAGACAGGAGGACCAGAGGAAAGAGGAGATTAATTGATTTAGAGAAAGAGGACATGTAGTTTGTTGGTGTGAGAGAAGAGGTTGCAGACTTAGATGAAAGGAACATACCAAAGGAAAAGAAGTAGATAATAGAACAACACTTTGAGTTGTAGGCATGCATGAAAGTACAGTTATGTGCATTCTTCTCTACCCAACATACACTTTAAGTCAAATCAAGTCAGCAAAATCTTAAATGCAAATCTTATTCAGAGTGCAGACCTAATAAGCAAGTAAATGTTTCTGCAATGACAATGGTTACACTGTTAAATGTGCTTAAAGTTAAATAGGATAGCATAGCTGCGCACTAGACCGCGATAAGCTGCATTGAGACGTGTTGACAATCTGTTATCTGACCCCTCTCGGTCTCTTCCTCAGACAAGGGAGGTAAAGCCTCAGGAGAAGACAGACGCACGTCCCACTCTGGTTGCTGTGGGCCTCCTCCTGGCCCCAGATGGTTTCCAGACAGTGCTGGATGCAGACGATGTCTCAAAAAGTACAAGAATCTATCTACTCTTCTATCTGCTCAGACCGCGGTATAATTAGGCCGATCTCAAATCATTGGGGGACAAAAGCAAATTATCTTGTCAGATTACGTGATCGTGTCAGTGGTTCGAAGATCTAGTCTTCACAATGTCAGTGCTCAGGGAGCATGGGTCTGCCTTCATTTAATATCAAGCAGATTTTAAATTTAGGATATGAAATAGTCATAAGAGAGAGTGGGTGTGGTGTGCAAAGAACAAGGCTCAGAGTGGCAGGACTGTAGTCATGGCGACGGTGGTGGCGCACAGCTGAATTGGACAAGTGTGACCCGAGTGCTTTTTTATATACCTAAGTTCCTATCAGCATATAGGAAGAGATATCTGCCTGTTTTTTTCAGCAAACTCCTCAGAAATGAGACAATCCATTCATTACTAATTGTGCTTTTTTGGAAAGTATTTGCTAAAACTTGTTCTTCTGGAAATAAACCCCTAATGACCTCACTGACACCGGCCCCAGGTTAGTGACAGCAACCCTCAGACCGGTGTTTGTTGTGGCCAAACTGCAACCACCTTGTTTTTATCCCCTTCTAAACAAGTAGAAGCCACAGAAAGTTACAAGTTAAAACTAGGCGTTTTTGTGCGAGGCTGTGTGAGTTGTTTTCACACAATCTATACATTATTATCTTTTGATAATTAATCATGTAAGGCTGCTTCTACGAAGTCGGGGATGAAAAATGATAAGGTAGATCTGGAATGGCCGATAAAAAAAAACGTAATATCTTATTCAGCATTATCTGATGCAATGGTGTGTGCATATTTGAGGTCATAGAGAAAACCATCCCCTAAGATTCCCCTGATCCTTGTCTGTGGCTCAATTTCAAAACTAGATAAATAATAACTTAAGATTCCTACTGCATAATTACATTTTCTTTGCACGTTTGTGATTTGCAAGATAGTAATGTTTTGCACTCGGAGCCTCACATTTCATTAATCTTCAGGAAGCTGATAGTTTGGGAGACTTTTTTATCAAGGGTGTGCACTTGAACTTTGAAATTAAGCATTCATGTCAAGAATAAGAAAAGGTAATGAGAACCTGACTACTGTATAGCATCGGACGTGTACTGGCGATAAGCATTCTAGGACTCTTGTTATCATCTTGATCAGACATTTATAATTTGCATCTTGTGCCTCTAACCTTCTGTGTTGTTTCTTTAATGAGTGCCGTCCTTAATTTTTTTTTTTCCTCTTTTCCTTCTTCGAGCCACGTGACACTACAGTGTGCGCGTGCACTGACAGATCAGGAGAACCCCAGTTCATGCAGATTGTCAGCGGTTCTGCTTGTCAGTGTGCCGAAACCTCTCATTTCAAAACATCTCAGCTGTCTTAGACAGATCCCAGCGATCCGACTGAGCTCTCATCCACTTACAAAAGACAGCTGGAGGGCCGCAAGCTTGCTCGGCAAAGGGTTGTGTAACAACCAGCTGTCTCAATATAGCAAAACTGGGCATCAGAACTGAGCCGTAGATCAAAATGAGCACCTGCTGTTTTTGATGTAATTTAGTCTCTTATTTTACACATCACGGGGGGGGGGGTTTAATCAGTGGCATTAAATGTGTACCATGGACGTGTACGTTATATATTCGAAAATCCAAAGGGGGGGCCAACTGTGAAGCTCTATTGACTTTGTGCGTTGGAAGGGCGTAAACTCAAGCAGAGTCTTTGATCTCAGACTCAGTCCAGACTGCATCAAATGAACCTTCAGCATTACTAATGACCCCAGGAAAAACTCTACACTGACAGCTTCCCAAAGGGCTTCCACTGCAGGTAGGGGTTAAAAGCTATGGTCTGCAGGGATGCCTCCTTTTGTCTATAAACCCAAAGAAAGACCTTGGTGAAGACTTGGGCGTTTTGTCTTCATACTGTCAGAAGTTTGTCTCGGATCATTAGACAAACTCTTCAAAATGGCTGCTTTTCTTGCTGTTTATCTAACATTCTTTGAATTGCAGCCAGTGTTTTGGCTTAAGGAGGTCATTCATTCATTCATTCATCTTCTATACCCGCTTATTCCAATTCAGGGTCACAGGGGCTTAAGGAGGTCATCTAGCAAAAAAGACTGGCCTTTTCGTTATGCATATGAGCTGGAAAGTTGGATTGATTCATTATTTAAGGGACATACCAAAGCCCTCGCAGCAGAATTAATACAATTTGACTTGTTTGTTTAGCAGTCGACACTTACTCAGTACGAAAATGTTTTAGTCCCTGAAGGGTTTTTGGCAAATGGACCAATGGTGCAGCTCTCTTCCAAGGCTCAGCATCACTCAACATGTGTAGTGGACGGGGTCCTGGCCAGACACACGGACGATAAAGACAACATGGAGAGGTATGCGAGCTGTTGCTGCCTTTCCCTCTGACACTTTACACTTCACGAATGGATACAAACAAAAAAAAAAGTTTTTATTCCTGCCTCTATAAAAATTTTGTATTTTTTTTTCTTTTCATTATTAAGTGAATTACGAGATAGAGGTGACTTGTTTAGAATATTGCACCGATCTGCTGTTAAAGTCATGTCTGCATCTTTATTTTATGAGCCCTGTTCCACCATCTTAGTGGTGTCATTACAGTCAAAAGGTTTACACATCATATCCATCAGGTTTAATGGTGAGGAAAGCAGTCATTGGGAATTGAAAAAATGTTTATTGCTTGCACCTCAGATGAGCTGCTGCAGCTGTGCATCACATTAAGTTTGTTGTTGCGCTGTCCGGCAACATTGAACAAACCCCTCCTCTTATCATTCTGGCATGTGGTGCCTGAACCAGGTTACGATTGTGGGTAACGTTGGCCAAGACAGCAAGGAAGCAGGAGGTCTGGGATGTGTGCAGAGCTGCCTGTCGATTCTGTTTGCCTTTTGACGACAAGAGACCGAAGAGTTCCAAGACTAACAGTAAGATCATGAATTTAGTAAAAAAAAAAAAAAAAAAAGACCTGCAGACAAAGATGATTAAAATGAACACTGATTAAAAAGCTTCCTGTCAGTCATCTTTCCAGAGTGTTGGGATAATAATGAGAAAGTGTTCTGTTGAAAGTATCTGTCCGCATTGCTAAGCCTGACCGGAAGTAATGATATGGTCCCAGTGGTTAATATATATTATTAATAAGTGTGTCTTGCTGTCATTGAGATGTTAACAAATATGTTTGCCTTTTCCAACCAGAATGTAAGTGCTTGGAGAGTGGGAGCTGTGCAGAATGTCCTAAAGGCTGCCGAGGACGCCGAACTGAAGCGAGGGACTCGCTGCAGCTTTTAGCTGAAATCCACTTCATCAGTGCCGAGGTGTGATGATCACTGACATTACATTTTAATAGTAACCCTACTAAATCTGTGAATGGATGCACATGAACAGACAAAAAAGACCTCCCTTTGTCACCCAGGGAAAGGATTTTAGGTCAAGTATGTTTGTTTTAAAGGTCGTGTGTGTAATATTTGGAGATTTTCACAAGAAACAGAAAGATCAAGTGGTTACATTTTAGATTTCAGGGCTCTTTCACTCATCCTCCCTCTCACAAGTTTACCAGTAAACTACAGTGCACACAACTCTGGATACCTCATCCACCTTCCTCTTCATTTGTTTATCTAAGGACACAAGTGTTCACCCTAAATACGAACATGCTATCAGGCTGGCCAGGTTGTCCACACAGGCTTCCTTAGAAATATGGTGGTGCAAGATGGCAGCTAACTGGGAGAAAGACCTATGTTTATTCAAAATGAATATATGACAATATAAATATCTTACAAATAAGAACCGTTCTATGGGTAGGAAAACCAAGTCACTTTTATTGTACCGCGAGTATGCACTTTTATTAATGTATTTATGGGCAGTATATTAAACTTTTACAAATATAAAAAACATAAATCAGGCCAAATTCTATGCACACTACGCACTTCTACTTTTTGCTGGAAGAAATTCAAGAAATCATTGCTTGACAGGCCAATAGGGACGCATGGCTCAACACAATGATGGCTCCTCGTCAGCTTAGCAACTGTACTAAATAAAAACTTTGGGTTGTTCTTGTTGGAGTCAATAAGAGCAGAATACTAGGAAGTTCTACTGATACGCAGGGCCTTTTTATAGGACCTAAAGCAATCCTGCCAAGTCTTGAAGGATGAAGCTTTTTTTGACGAACGCCAAGTTCTCTCAAGCCTTCGCAAATTTTGTTTTAATTTGCGAGTAGAGGAAGTAAACCAAGGGGCTGACGGATCCTGCCTTTTCATTCATACCATATAAGGGGCAAGATCATCCAATGTTGATTTCAGAATACCAGAAAAACGATCTGTCAAGGAGTCAAGATCAAGATCAGTCAAGTTTTTGAACATTCTTTTTTTCCACTATTGGCTATAACATAGACATGGTGGTGCAGTGCTTAGCACTGTCGTCTGACAGTGAGAAGATCGCGGTTTCGATCACCGGGCCGGGACCTTTCTGTGTGGAGAGAATGTTCTCCATGTCTGCATGAGCTCTCTAAGGGGTACTCAGGCTCCCTCCCACAATCCAAAAACATGCATGTTAGGCAAAACTGGAAACTCTTAGTTGTCCGAAGTTGGGTGTGTGTGAGAGAGTGTGAGTGGTTGTTTGCCAATGTGGCCCTGTGATGAACTTGTGACTTGTCCAGGATGTAACCCCGCTTTCATCCTACGATAGCTGGCATAGGTTCCTGCAAGCCCCCATGAACCTGAGTGCAGGAGAAAGCAAATATAGATAGATGGATAGAAGAGTTTTGTTAATAAGACTTAGAGCAGGTAAAAAGTCATTGGATTCTGTACACCAGAGTACCCTAGGCTGAAAACCGACCAGGGAGGCTGGTGAATATTCGGCCTGAGCACCTCATGGGACACTCCTCCAGATGTTTGCAATTAATATTTGATTCCCCTTCACAAGGATGCTCCACATGGATAGCACATGATCAGCAGTTTTCCATCCCGGCAATAACCTACGTTGGCTATAAAGTATTGGAATTCTACACGTTTCTGTGCACATCAAGACCCTTACTGTATTGCTGATGCCTGGTGCGGTGGGTCAATTTCTAACACTGTTGAGTCACGCCCACGTACACTTATCTCGACGACTTGAAAGTAGTTGGAATTGGTCTGAACTTGAATCGACCTGCATCGACCTGCTTTTGCTTAAAGGAGTGCATTGATTGCGCCGATAAGCTGGACCCTTTGGTTTGCAGCTGCTTGTAGATGTACAGTTAAAGATGTATTCCTACCCCTTGAACTTAACCACATATTGTCACGTTACCACCACAAACATAAATAGATTTTATTGGAATTGAATGTGAAAGTGAAACTCCAATAATGCTTCAATAAAATATATTCATGGTTGTGGTCGTAACGGAACAAAATGGTTAAATGGGGGTATGAATACTTGCCATCCAATTTAAATGGCTCAAACACCTTGCTGAGGGGTAGATGTTGTATAGCCAAGTTATCTGTGTCACACAGTCAAGTAAAAGATTAGTGTAACAATGCTGTTAAGTAAATCAGAGTTCAAATACAGAGTTCAGGTTGTGGAAGTAGGAAGCAATGACATGCGTCTTTGTAAATCTGAGATACATTGTTAAAGTCTTGTCTAATCCCTGTCTGTTGCTTATCTCTCATATATATACATGTCTCTATCTGCTAAATCAAAGATAGAGACATTCGAGCCATGTATATATATATATATATATACATATATATATGTGATTGCCTGTGAAATTAGATATGAATTAAGTCCATCATTGCCGTCCCAGATCTCTCCATTCAAAATGACCTGAGTGTTCTGTCCTCTACGGAGGGTCTCTGACTAAAGTGATCCATATCTGGTACCGTCATTTATAATAAAATAATAAACTTTTATTTGTACAGCGCTAAATCACAACCAATGGCGTCTCAAAGCGCTTTATACAATCAGAGAGAACCAACTGGGCCCCCGGAGCAAGCAAGATGCGACAGTGGCTGGGAAAAACTCCCCTGTGGGAAGAAACCTAGGGCAGAACCAGACTCCAGAGGGCCATCATCTGCCTATGAGTAGTTGGGGTGAAATACAAAAATAGAGGAGATACAGAGAAAGAGAGAAAGGAGTAGAGTGAGCCAGGGTGGCAGACAGGACAGAGTGAAAAACAGATACACCAACCAGGCATTCACAAAACGGATATAAACACAAAGAATAGGAAATAATTCAAGGCTGCTGTCCGTGTGGGCTGTAAGTGTCCATGCTTTGGAAGGCTTTACAGCAGCTTCTACTTTGCTCATGTGTACATGTTTGTCTAACTAAAAAGAAAAAAGAAAGAAATGAAAAGGATGGAAAAAACATTTTGTCATGGACATACAGACAAGCAAATTCATAAATAAAGATTTACCTTTCCAAAATGTTTTACTGCAAAGAGAGACACTTGTCTTGTTGTACTCCATTCAGTGTGCAGCTATCCAGTTTACATTTGATTTGTTTCTACACACCAAGGAGGCCTGGCAATATCCAAACTGTGTTTATATCACATACATACATATTGCATGTTTTGGTTTTGATCTGTACCACTTTGGGGGAAGAAAAAAGGTTTAGGTTACTTGAACCAAATTTTGTAAATCCAAAATAATGGAGTGATTGTCTGAGTAATTGGGAATTAGTAAGAATTGAAAGTTGTTTCAATTTCCATTTGTGTCCACAGGTTTCTTTTTTGCATTTTTACAGTTTGTTGTTGCTGACCTCCAAATGATGTGTAAATGGGAAAAAGAATCATAAACAACTTGAGATAACTTATCCCACATGACTGCTGTTCTTACAGAGTTGTATTAACTGTGCATTGATAGAACAATATGGAAAAATGTCTGATAGATTGTCATTTTCAAGTCTCCTGTATCCATTTAACTGACTTGAATCATAAACCTGCTTTCAGATGTGGTCCCCATAGTGATGGCTGATTATTTTAACCAAGAAGTTTCTGCATCCAGTGATGAAATGAATTTCTATTCTGTTGTTTATATGTTTATTTTTCAGGGATCCCCATGAGGTAGCACACAGAGTGACAGGTAGTCCTTGTGGGGTCCCTGTTGAAATGTAGTAAGGTAGCTTAAAAAGGTATTTGTAATGCTCCTTCTTTCATTGTATCCCTTTGCTAAAGTGCAGCGCACATCATAAATAATTGAATCATTGAAATTGAGTTAGGTTTATTTTATTGTCTAACAGCTTCTGTGGATCAGTGTTTCTTAGATATGTTGCTGTGCAGAGGTGTTCATGTGTTTTCAAGTGTGACAATGTGATTAGTTCTTTTTGAAAGGTGGAGATACAAGTGACGACAGCTCACTGTAGTAAACGGGCATCGTGGGGTTTTAAACAAGCCTTTGAGGTAGTGGTTGATTGGTCGGAGTCAGAGTATGTTTGCGTTTGCCATATGAGCTTGTCTTATAGTGAAATCACACTTCCCATCAGGCCTGCAGCTCTAGGTCTTCATTAAGTCCAGACAGATGTTAGTTTTACAGCAACAAGACAAGTTCCTTCTTCTTCTCGTTCTTCTTCTGAACTGAGCTTCATGACACAACCAAAACTGGCTCATGTAGTAAGCTCACTGCTTGGCCCATAGAGTATTCTTGCTTTATTCCACTATCCTAGGGTGATTGTTTTATAGAGGCTTAGTCACAGTTTTCAGATTTAAAATGTGCCTTCGTCTCTGTCAGAAGAAGGCAGGGCCCTCTTGTTTTACCTAAGTTGTCTACCTGAGGTGACAGCTCAGGAGTCATTCCACTTGTCTTTGATCAAACCAGCCATCACCTCGTTGTGGGAAGTCTTCTCGTTGTGAAAGCAGGTCCACTTCGATATTGTCCACCAGAGATGTCAGCGTATTTTCTTGTCTTCACAGGCCACCATTCAAAAGCTGCTCACTGAGGGGGTGCCATACAACAGCCCCCCTGTTCTTGATAAGATAACCATGGTGTCTGAAGCGGATCCAAACTGGGTCATTTACAGGTGAAATTGTATTTTAAAAATGGTGGACACAAATCCATTCTGCTATTTGTAACATTTCCAGATGTTATGTTGTTTGTGTTTAATATTCACACATTGATTCCCATGCCCTCCAAGATATGCATGGTAATTTTCAGCTGCAAACAGAAAAGACACACACGTTCTGCTGATACAACAAATCAAGTTCAGCCAGACTGAAAATGCCTCAGAGGCACCATAAAGTAATTAGGGCTGAGAGCTTCTCACTGTTTACCGAGTGATAAGGCAAACATTGCTGAATGCTCCATTTTACTTTTCATTGAACTGATTTCATTTTGCCAAACCAATCTCCACTCATCCTTGTGCTATTCAAACCCAAAACCAGCTACTTACCTGAACTGTATTCCGTTCAAAAATTTCAACCAAGCAACTTTTGAAAATTGTTCTCTTGTGCCTTTATCTCATTGCAAACGGAGACATTAGAGCTCTGACTCCTGGCTTCATTCAAACACACACTTCTCTCCTATGCTCCCCGTTATATTTCCACCTCTCACACCCAGGGACTGGATCCAGGGTCTGTCCGCCTACGCCACCTCCAGTTTCTTACGCGCAGCGGAGCTGGGGGCAGAGATCGGCGATCTCTGGTTGCAGGAGAACGCAGCCATCTACCTGTGGAACTACAGCAGCAAATTGCTGGCAGTCGCAAAGTATCAGTGGCTGCTTCCTGCCTTCCAGGGCCTGGTAGAGGTGCTCCAGAAAACAGAGTACACTGGGTAAATAAACACTCATTCTTCATGGCCATGAGTAACTAACGGATTTTTACCACATTGCATTATTTTTTTGACAGGAGTAATCACTGCTCTAGTAATTGCCCATATATTTTTGGTAGCCTTAAAGGCGCAATGCATGATGTTCATCATTGTCATAAACTTAAAAATAAAAAAAAAATAGAATGTGAAGCTCCAGTGGTGTTGTGTTGTCTAGGGTAGAGCATTTTCTACACTGGTTTTACGTGCAGTGCTCTATAGCAGTGAAAAAACGCTTATAGCCACATTTTAAGTGTCATGTAAATGCTTTGTTTTTTTGTTTTGTTTTGTTTTTTACTGAAAACAACCATGTGCATACACTCCCTAAGAAAATTATTTTAAGCCAAGTCAAAGTTGACTTTTTGAGAATAGTTTTCTATTCTCCATGGCACCAAAGCTGATGCTCACAGTTTGCACTCTGCTCCTATTTCTGTCTGAAAGAAAGAGGCAGGGAACACTTATGAAAATAGACCAAACCGCCCCTGAGTGTTGCAATAATTAAGTGAATTTAGGGATTCTGTGACATTCTCTTGTACTGCCTTGGCCAAGCTGGCTCTTATGTATAAATGCATAAGAATTCAGGCCCGCAAGCTGAAACATCACTGCTGCTTTTTCTCCCCACAGTGTCACTTTATACATTTTTCTTTTCTTTCTCCAGCCATCCCACACCGTTAGTGTTGCTCTGTGACACTGTGGCTCGAGGGCTGATCCAGCATCTCATTGGCCAAGACCAAGAAACTTCAGCTCAGCCGGCAGACAAGGGCAAAAGCAGAGGTGACAGGGGGACACAGAAATCTAACAATGTCCAAGCGGATATACAATTGAACGCCATGCAGAATGTCCAGAAGGCCCAAGAGGTATGTGCAGTGTGTGTCTGTTAGATGTGGAAAGAAAGTATTTTGATGAGTTCTAACCCCATATTACTATTACTATATGTCACTATTAATTTAGTATTTTTCTAAGACATACATCTTTCTTTTTGATAAACCTCTTATGTTTAGCAATTGGCAAATATGAGGACTTTGGCAAACTGGGCTTACTGTGTATCTACTTGGCCAATGTGTTTCTGCAACTTACACACTACACATCACCATATTAGTGCATCCTGTTCTGTCTGACTTAACGATGCCTAAACCACTCTTACCAGAATGTCTACAGCTCATCTTTTGATGAACGAGAAATAGGTTTTAAACAAACTTTTGATAATTTATTTAGCAAGTAGTTTAATGAAAACAATTTGAATCTTTTATTTTATGTCCAGGTCCCTGTTAACACATAGTATGAATCATCCTTTTTAAATACTTAAAGTGGCATTCACAGCTCAGTGGTCTAGTGGTAGAGTGTCCGCCCTGAGACTGGTAGGTTGTGGGTTCAATCCCCGGCCGAGTCATACCAAGGACTGTAAAAATGGTACCCATTGCCTCCCTGCTTGGCACTCAGTATTCGGGGTTGGAATTGGGGGGTTAGATCACCCAATGATTCCAGGGCGCAGCACTGCAGCTGCCCACCGCTCCCTCAGGGGATGGGTCAAATGCGGAGGACAAATTTCGCATCCTTCGGGTTGTGACAATCACTTGGACTTTAACTTTAACCTTTTATTTTATGTCCAGGTCCCTGTTAAAACATAGTATGAATAATCCTTTTTAAATACATAAAGTGGCATTCACAATTTTTTTCAGCACCAACGAGTGCAGCTTCGCACCGCAAATGAACTGAAACAAGGAGGCTTTGCGCTCACTTTCACTTCCAACTTGTAAATTCCATTTTAAAGAGTTGAAACGAATGCTTATTGAAAACGGGTTAAATAATTTAACTGGAGAAGGGCTATTATGCTTTGAGTCATCTAATGCACTTCATCTCTAACTCGTATCTGATAAGAATCATGGTGATTGTCAAATTAGACCTTCATATTAGCCTGCATAGTCAGAAAGTTACATTTCTATCTGGCTTTCCTCTCACTTTCTCTAAAAGTGAAGCACACTTCTTTCCACAGACTGTGATGTTTCCTGTCACAGCTGTGATCTACCTACCACAAAATGTACTGCAGCAAAACAGCGACGTAGTTCGAAAGTTTTAAGACTTGCGTGGGAATAAATTCAAAGTGTCTCGACACTCCTGTATACTGGACAGTAATCTGTTGTGGAGAATTATGAAGGTCAAGTGAGGCACAGTTGTCTCTTTATGATAGATGTTAAGAGTATCACATGAAAGGTTGAAACCCCCTCAGGAAACATTTCATCATTTCATTACTCCTGTGACGCCTGCCACTCTTTAAACCACACACATGCACACACATCTGTCCTCCCCTGCCGGCTACCTTTGTGCCATTGAAGTATGATTTCTCTGTTCTTTTTTCCCCTTTTTGCTGTCCTCAGTTAAATCCTGTTTCCGTTCTTCCTTTCTGTTCCATGAATATGAGTTCTGACTCCAGATGAAAGGCACTTTGTCAATAAATTATTAACTCAATTCCAATGTGTCAGTGTATTAAACAGAAGATCATTCTCACTGTTTTCCTTTTTTCACTAAATAGCCTGCAGCACATCAGGGTCAGATTCATATTATTAGAAAAGACCTTGGCTTAATTTGGAATCTTTAAATTCACAGATTGACAGAGAGCCTTGCCATCGGAAAGAAAGAGATTTTTTTTTTTTTTTTTTTAACAAAAAACTTAATATAACCATCCCTAATGATAAGGCCCGATATTTGATAGACACTTGTGATTCAAATGAATTGTATCATGACGTGATTTAGAATTGTGTGAAATTCTGACCATGTTAATCAAATGACTTAATTCTACAAGTTGAGCCTGACTTAATACACCAGAGTTGTCTCTCATCTTCTTGCAGCTCCTTGAATACGCATTGCATCTCTCTAGCTGCAGCCTACCGGGGCGCAGCGTCCCCATCGCAGGGAGAAAGCAGGTGGTGGCCACATGGGTGCAGACCAAGAGGCTCTTGGAGGAGCAGGTTGACGTGAGCGCAATTATCAGTGACGAGGTAACATTTTCTGTGTTACCTTAAAAAAAAAAAATTAACATTCATGGCATTTCATTCACGTTTCTGATTCCATATTTGTAAAAATGTTTTAAAAATCCATTTCATGGATGGAGAAGATTTTTTGTTGTTTTCATTATATTTAGACATTGGAATTTATTTCTCCACTGTATCTGTAGTAGGGCACCAGTTTCCTGGTATTCAAATACTGCGGTCAGATCTGATGTCTGTGCAGCCAGATGGAAAAAAACTGTGAGATGTGAGACAGTGTGCCAATGCCACACTGTGATGCTGCTTATTGTGAAATGTCGTTCTGCCACGTAGGTAGGAGACAATGGAAAAAATGTGTCCTGTATCAGCTTGCAAGATGTGGGCAACATTATCAAACCAAAATAATCTACGACATGTTATTTACGAAGGCGTCAAGAGTGAAAATGTGGTGCTTGGTCGTCATTAATGAAATTATTGCATTTTAATGCAAAGCCACCATCAACACCTTTTAATTCGAAAAAATTTGTCCATTGGCCACTGGCCATAGTCGACTTCTTTCTTGATTCGATGACAGTACAGGTACAAATATGAACATCTTGTCAATCGCTGTTACTGTCAGTGACTTCTATAGTGCATTGATAAAATACAAGTTAAGATGAAGTTGCACTGGTGTCACTGCTGATATCTGGACATTCTTTACCGGAACTCAATATGCTAAACAGTACGAAAATAAAAAGTATGCAAAATTAAGAAAAATCTACACAATCTGACTGAAACAGATTTACTAATAGCATGATGACATCAACATATTTACCCCCCAAAGTCAGATGATTCTGCAACTTCCTCAAGACGAAACTGAAATCGTTGATATTTTCAACATCATTCAGCATCACCACAAGTTCTGTCCAATCTTAGCTCTTACATCCTTGCTGACAGGCTGGTCCTTGTCTGCAGGAGCCTCAGCCTCACTCCACCTCCCAAGTTGTAGTCTGACTCATACAGATTTCCATGTGCTCATGTTTCTTGTGGTAGACTGAAAAGTGTTCCTATTGCTTGAGGATGGCGCTCCCTCTCCTCCCCCTTCCGTGTGAAACTAAATCTCACAAAGTTGAGGAAAGAAGCTAGACTTCCTGGGGCACAAGATCTGGTCCCTCTATTTCTCATTTACAGGATTTTAAATGCAGCATGATTAATTTGGCGTTCAAAGCTATTATTGCAGGCGAGGTAATTTTGCTCACATTTAGTTTGCAAAACTCTTGAACCATTGGCATTTTATAGTCAGTCTTTTATTCATTTAAATAAAGTCGTGTAACAATTCTTGCCACTTTTGTAAATCGGCCTGAATGTTCAGTCACATGCTCTTTCACATGCACAGTCCTTTGAAAACCGGCTGTCAGCTGTCAGTTATTTGATCATTCCTTTGAAATGTATCTCACCCTTGAAATAATTGGACTGGTACTATAGACTCCAGTGTTTAATCATAAAAAATATTAGTTGGATAAATTAAATACAGACAGCTATTAAAATTGTATTTTATTTATTGTGTGAAACCGTGTCATTTAGGTTGATACCTTAGGATCATACCAAAAATCCAAGGGATTATTAGGAAATAAAAGTAATCCATCTGCTGCTTCAGCAACACGGACAGTGCATTGATTTATCCTTGCAGACTCCAGTGAGATCCTTGCGTTTTAGAGCCATACAGTAGACTTACACGTGTACAAAGATCAATACCTTTCCTGAACTCCCTCGATACCAGGGTAAGAAAAATAGAAAAGCGGGTTAACAAGGTTGACTGACTAAGTAAGACAAATGCTGTTCTTTCTACAAACTGACAACTGACTAACAGAGAAAAAAAATGTACAGCAGTCGAGTGGCTGAGGACCTTGACTTTGTATTTCATCACTCTCTTCCAGTTTGCCACAACATCTACTAATGTATACTGAGAAACTACCAGAGTAACTTTGACCTCATCTCAGCTGAAGTTGCTAGACCATCATTTTAGTTGAGTGATTCTCTGAAAATAATAAGTCCTGGTGAAATACAAGGTAGAATTTTGCCACTTTGTTTCATCATTTCAGTTCTTTACTCAAACATACCTTGAAATTGCATCCTCCGCTTCTTGTTCAAATTTCCAGATTTTACACAGAATGATCTGACACTAAAAGGAGTTTATTTTTAGGTCAAAAGACTGGCAACGGTCTTTTGTAACGGTTAGTTTACTTACAAATAAAAGACACACTCACCATCTTCACAAAGTTATCTGCAACTAATTTTACATGCACAAACAAATGTTATACAATTTCACTTTGCATATTGGTCAAGGTAAGGATAAATAGAATGTGCTAGCTAATGTTAGGCCACTTTACAGTAATCTGAATTTGAGTAAACATTTTCTCTGTTGTATTCAAGGGGCAAATGGATTTCCTTACAGCCAAATGATTGAGCTGGCAAAAGCGGGACACTTCCTTCTGATGGCTGTTACCACCCTCTGTCAAGCTGTGATGACACTAACTCTTGCCAAAACCAGTCAGGAGTAGACAAAAGCCTTTTTACCATCCTTTTGTCTGTCTTTCAGCCATAAATGACTCCCATTCGTGATGCCACTCCTGTCATTGTAATGTTTGTGTCATGGACGCTGATGTTCACAAGTTTTCAGAAGCTATTTTGTCACAGTTTAAAACCCCCTCAGTCTGCTGATTGGTCTCTCAGTTCTGTGGCTCTGTGAAAGATATCGAGCTGGAAGTTTTCCAGCAGCGACCTGCAAGAGTCCAGGCTTGAAATTGAAATTGTGGTGTGTTGTCATTTCTGCTTTGCAATATTACCAAGCAACACAATTCTGCAGAACAACAAGAAAGAAACACCAAAGGTTTTGGGTGCATAGGGTACATATTTTGATCACTGCCACATGGCTTTTGAACTTTTACAATAGTTAACACTTGACAGTGTTGTAGTCAAACATTATGGTTTAATTTTTGGAACATTTTTTTTTTTTTTTTTTTTTTCTTTTCTGCTGCTAAATTCTTGTGTTGGTCTTTTGCCTTTGGCCAACACACCAGTTTTTGACCAATCTTTGGCCTTTTGGCCCAACGTGTTGGAAATAATTACAGGAACTCCAACAAAACGTGTTTGGTGTTACACACTTTTGACATCTTTGTTTAACTGAGTGCTGACAATCAAATCAACAAAACTTGCAGTTCGCCACACTTGGGACAACTTAGTTATTGTAAATAATTTGCAAACTTGAGAAAAATATGAAAGAACAATGCTAAATCATAAAACTTTTTGTTTGCTTGTCAGCCTGTTGATTTAAGGGTGTGTGCCAAAGTCCTTGCTTTAGCTGCAATGCAAAGATTGGCTGAGATCAATGTTATGTCATTTTTTTGTTCCATGTGAAAGATAGTGAGAAGATAATGCTTTGGAGCTTCAGGAGAAGAGTAGGGGATAAAAGGGGAGGAGTTTACCCAAGACATTTATTTCCTTTGGCTTGGCTAACTAGTTATCTGGATCAATCAGTCTTGATTACTCATAATAACAACATCCTACCTCCTTTTAGTTTTCAGGAGAATCTACCTCGTATGAAACTAAAATTTGAACACGCAAACATGCACATTTAATCGGTATCTCCCCCTTCTAAATCAGGAAATTTTTTGATTTTCACACTTTTCTTCCAAAAAATGTTTATTTGAATTTCCCTTTGATCAGAATCAACCAAAGACAACATCAACAAAGAAAGCCTATTGCATGGCAAAACTTTCTGCCCTTTGTGAGCTATGATTTACATTCAGCGATGCTGTTCTGTATCATTATGAAAGCTTAGTTGTCACTTGCATGGCTTACTGTCATAACAATGCTATTGTGTGCCAGATTTATTATGTAACCTGTATTACATGCCCCACATAGTTAATCCATAATGTCCATGTAATAATGTTGGCTTAATTAATGTTCTATGAGCAGTAGGTGATATTTCCACCCATCACGCAGCATTCTGAGCCCCGTCCTCGTGCACGGGTGTCACATTCCCTGATCGTGGCTCTCCGTATGCAAATGTGGGCAAAGCACTTAAATAATTTGTCATTCGGAGGGAGCAGTAATCCTTTGGGTCTTTGTCAGCTCAGGAATCCCCTGCCCTGCATCCGTTCCCTTCAGCTCCATGTGCTTTAGGTCTCAGCTAAATGAGGTCTGTGCATTGCCATGCAAATAACCAGGAGCAGTGTGCTGGTGGGCAAAAAAGTGGTTTATCTCTAATCTCAATGAATCATTCATCAAGTTGTTTTCCACACAATATACCGTGGAGTCGTACATGTACAACGAGGTCATCTGCGCTGTAATTGGGACGCAGAGTATGCGACGATCGCACTGCGGGTCGCTGTTTTATTCATAAGGAAATAGTAATAGATGTAGCATGCGGCTTCTCCATAATTAACCTTAAGAGACGCCGCGGAAAGCTTGGGCAAGACTTGCAGCGAAATGCTCTTTTATGTGTTTGTGTTCCGCTAATGCAGTGCACAGATGAAGACGTGGCGGCCACGACGTGCGTGCTGGTTGGAGTGGAGATGCTGCAGTGCAATAAGGAGCCCAAGCATATGGAGTTCTCTGTTCCCAGTCTGTCTACAGTATGTACCGCTCTCATCCCAGACGGCCAAAACAGATGCCAGTCTGACACACGGGCCTCTAGAGCCGGTTTCTCTGCCTAACATATGTTGATATCTTAGATGTACAGTATTGGTCTTTACAGTTAATGCATTTTTTCTCTCCCCCTCTCTCTTCTTATGGCCATTTTTTCTCCCACTATGAGTTGCCTGCTTTATTTCCTCCATGTCCGCTTATCAGCTTTTATTCATTTAATGGGATGTGTGTGTGTGTGTGTGTGCGTGGAAGTTTGGGTGGGGTGGAGGAGCTTCCAGCTGCTCCTAAGTGAGCCGAAAAGGGGTGAGCAGTACAAGTCTCCATCCCTTGCAACTCAACAAATACACAATCTCATAACCTGCACATGCACCATGCTAGGAAAAAATAATGTCTGATTATTTTTCATTACAATACAAGAAGCAAATACTCAAAACCTTGGTTGTGGACTGGATGGAGTGTCACAGTGCCACCTCATATAGTAATGTAGTTACTTATACATATATGAATAACTACAAAATATAAGTTTAAGGTTCTGGGTCTTGGTTAAAAAAATAAATCATCATGGCTATCCACCACAAAGTCAACCATGATCAGTCCCTGGCCTCTCCTCAGCAAACATTGTGTGCTGTTTTGAAATCCCTCTGCCAAGATTTGCTGCCCAGGTATGTTTGGAATGGAATCTAGTACCAGCTATGCATTTGCCTTAAAAGCAACTCTGTTTCCTGATTGTACATTATGGTGGTAAATGTGCAGGTCACAACTTGTCAACAAGAGCGTTTTGGAGTTGTAGGATTGTGTATTTGATGAGTTCTTGATTGAGGGAGACCTGAACCATTCACAGCTCGAGTCTTCCCGGATCTCAAAATAGCACTGTCCCTTTAAGTGCTTATTTACTTATTTTTATGGCACTGTAAACAAAAAACAAAAAAACAAAAAAAAGGTTTCAAAGTTGTTGACAGAGCATCCAAAATGTATGAGATATTCAACTTCATTTGCATGCTGCCATTGAAAAGTCATCTCAGGACATTTTTCCTTGTAGGGAGACCACACTCTTGTGATGAAAACTTTTGACAGCTAAACTATTCTGCATGCTTCTGCTATGCTGAGTACCTTCCATTCTTAACATCCTGCTATTTAATAATTTCTTCCTCCTTTATCTCTGTTCTCCTCCCTCCCTTCCCCTGTTCTTTTTCTTATTTGCATTCCTTCACTTTTTCTTGCCGTCTCCCTCCACCCCTCTGCATATGTCCCCAATAACTGTTTACTTCTCTGTCTTTTCCTGCAACCTGAAGCTGGTGAGCATGGCGGCTGCATGCAGCTGGTGCGACGCCGTGGTTG
The DNA here is from genome assembly GCA_009823395.1 of Thamnaconus septentrionalis. NCBI lineage: Eukaryota > Metazoa > Chordata > Actinopteri > Tetraodontiformes > Monacanthidae > Thamnaconus > Thamnaconus septentrionalis. The sequence goes on from CM020516.1 coordinate 19,862,275, forward strand.
AGATGCAGGTGTGGTGCCAGCTGGCTGACTCCTGCTCTGCTTCCAAGGAAGGCAGCCTGGTGCTGGTTTGCACAGAGAAAGCTCTGAGTCTGGAGGAAGCGGCGGCGAAGGACTTTAAAACGAAACCCTGTGTTTTGTAAGTATAGTTGATTCAATATTAATGTTCTTATCTTCTTTTTTTCCCACAGTTGTCACAAGGTGCTCTAGGCATTGGTGTTTTTCTGCTTTTCAAGATGATCGGGACCCTGTAAATGACTTGGAGCCGCCCTTTTTAAGGGTTTTGTTTTGATTTTTCTTTTCCTAATTATGATTGACAGATTTGATATTTTTCTCTCGTGCTTAGCTATGGCCCGACTGTGGTAAATGAGATGCTGAGCACCGCCTGCAGTTTGAGGGGTTTGGCTTTAGTCCACAAGTCCAGTGGAGAACTGCACGTCTACAGAGAAGCCGTAAAGATGTTTCAGGCCAGCATCAGGTGCCTGAGCTTTAATCGAGGAAGGATTTTGGTTAAACAGCATTCAAAGTGATACTCTCACTTAGCCTCACTTTCCCGTCTTCTCTTTGTCTGTAGCTTTGCTGAGAAAGTGCAGAACCCAGGGCTGTGTCTCGCCGCTGTCAAGCGATACTGGAACGCTTGCCTGCCCCTCACCCGGTCTCCTGAGGAAAGAGGGCGCCTCCGCGAGTCCTTGGAGAAGCTGCTGACGCAAAGTGTTCTGGTGTGTAGCAGCTCAAAAGCAATGTTTTCTCTGCAATGCCCGTAAATTGCCACAGAAAAAAAAAAATGTTGCTGCAATTATCACATCATTCTAGCATGGGATGCAGCATTTTCACCTGGCATTAATTTTTTTGCAGTAAAGTAATTAAAGGTTGAGTATTCAAAATTATTAAGGAAGCCCAGTATTAATGAAGCCTGCTTTACAGAGCTTTTTGTATTTATGGCACTGTCATGCGGGCTTCCTTAAATAACGAGCTTCCTTAAAAAATTGCGGCACAAGATGTCAACTAACTAGGAGCAAAAGCCTTGCTCTGTGTATATTTTTATATGCATGTGAACCGTTCTAAGGATAGGAAAACCAAATTGCTTTTATTGTACTGTGAGCGTACACTTTTATAAATATATTTATGGGCAGTATGTTAAGCTTTTACCAAAATAAAAATCATAAATCAAGCTAAATTGTACACACTGCACCTTTAAAACTTTTAAAACGTTTTGTTTTCATCCACGTTGTTCAGCAGATTGACTACCAGTGACCTGGATCTACTGTTATTGTTGCAGATCACCTGTACATTTCGAATGTGTCTATTCTCTGGTAACAAACATATAACACAAGTCATACAACAAAACATTCCGAATTTGGAATGCAATGTGGCACATCGGTAGCGTCACTTCCCACTGTACGCAAGGTAGCCGACAAATGTCCCTTCTGACTTGAAATTTTGCATGAATTTTCTCTCACCCCCAGAAATCTGTGACCATTTTCACACAAGGGGGATTTCAAATGCCTATACATTACCTTTAACAGCACTGTAACTGTTACTGTAACCAGCAACAGCTAGAAGGCCTGTCAGAGTTGCCTATAACTAAAATGGACAGAACAGATGAACACAAGAATTTGTACTGCAAAAATACTAACCCTACTAAATTTGAACATACATTCAAAGATGTTAACTCTAAAGTGATTATTCTTTTAAGTGTTGTAGATTTTAGATACTCCAGACACATAGCCAACTAGTCTTTCTTTATTTGAAGTTCATCCATCGACTTTAAATGACCCAGAAATAAACTAAATATACAGATAAGACACTCGAACACATACAATACATTTTTTGCAAAGCAGCAGAAAAGGGGACGTGTATTTTACTAATCCATCTCTCTCCAAAGAGGCCTCTTTTTTCGCTCTACTTTTTAATTTTACAACCTTTATTTTATGTTACAAAGCAGACTAGAATCAGTGGCACAATATTCCCATCTTCACACTCTAAATTGATTGAAAAATTTATGTAGTGTTTTCCCCAGGGTGCCACTTGTGTAGGAGAACCTGTGGTTGCACTAGAATGTGAGGAGAAGAGAGAAGTGGGGAAAAAATGAAACCCATCTGTTTCCTGTAGCCAGCAATCCAGCTGCGGGGATAAACAGTCATTCAGCTGTAAAAGAACTCCAAATCCATAATTAAAGGCAGCTTAAGCAACAATTTTGAATGATGCCTGTCTGTAGTGTTCTTCACAGCCTGACCATTTTTTTTTTTCACAGCTCCTCAACTCACAATAATGAGCCAGAGAAATAGATAATCTGGTTCGTACAGCTGTTCTGATGGAAACAGTGTTTTCCTCCGACGGGATGCCACAGAATTAAATTGACTCTTTCACACAGACACACACACACACACACTGAAACCAGAGCTGCTGTGACGCTCTGAATTTCCAGATAAGGAGATAGAGGTTACACGCTGGGCACTTAATCGAGAACAATACATCAGCGAGCTTTACTCACGGATCAGTCATCCACCGCTACCAGCTTACAGTGGCCCGTCAGCCTTTACGCACAAGCGTTAAGCTTCAGAGATGCCCACATTAATCCTCCTCTGGCTGTTGTTTTAGCAACAGAGCAAAGTGCAGGATTCGCTGACCTCAGCAGCTACGCCGCCGGGGGCAGCAGTGGCACACGAGGCAACAAGTGAGTTTAAAAAGATATTAAAGAAAATTGTTGAAAGAAAAATACAAATAAATACAAATCCATACACCTTAAAACAAGGAAGGCAGTCAGTTATGTTGAGTTCAGTCAAGCTCTCTATCTGTAATTTTTATTTGGTATGACCTGTTTACACCAAAAACGTTTGCATTCAGTGTTGTTACTGGGCATATGGTTGTCAGACATTATTCTGAACAAGATTATGATTAAATTTTCTTGACTGGATTAAAATTCAAAATCTTCTGATATGTTTTTTTTTTTTAAAATGTCTCTGGGCTTCGAAAGATGAAGAGGTCCTTTTCCTAAAAGCAGCTATATACAGCTTGCTGCTGCAAATCCACACTGATAAAGCAGACTGGAGGGGCGCACTAAAGCTCCTGAATCAGGCCACTAAAGACATGTACGGAACAACATATCACCCGTGAGTAAATATGCAAATACGTATGTATATGCAAATACTTATGTATATTTATGTGTTATTTTGAGTATAATGTTTTAGCAAAAGCTTGGTTGGGTAAGTTTGGTATGTCTTGCCTTGTGTTCCAGATCTCTGGTGAAACAGCGGATACTGCTAAAGGCGCAGCTCGGGGAAAATGTTGCCCTCAACATGCAAAAGCTGCAGAAAGAAGGAGAGCAGTGCTGTTCACGCATGTGGCAACGGATGGCACTGTGCGTTGCTGACGCAGACCAGAGGCTCATTTGCTACCAAAAAGCCGTCACTCTCCTTGAGGTATCGCCTCTTTTCTGTGATTAATAATGCACCACTCGGTATGTGACAGAGGAGGTAGCAGCGATCAATGTGTTCTCTTTTGAGATGAGACGCTGCTTTTAGGAGTTATTTCATCCAACAAGCCTCTACCGCCATCATGTGGAACTAGCATGTCATTACATTTACTCTAAAATGCCCCACACTCTCAAAGACACACTTTGAGGCTTTCAATTGTGATACCATGTCATTTTCAGACTTTGTTTATATAATTGATATATTTTGAACCATCATTTTCCAATGTTGTGCAGACAACCAACACTTGGTTTCAACTTGTACACAAGTATTTGTATGTTGTGACATGTTAGATGTATCAGTGAGAAATTTGCCACGTCATGAAGGGCACAAATGTCACACTCATTTCTAGGACTGTGTGTTTGAGCACGCACTCAAATGCACGAAAAACAAGTAAACAAATGTAGATTCTCTGAACAGATGCATGTGATTTTCTTTTCTTTCTTTCTTTCTTTTTTTTAAAGAATAATTATTCTATTCTGTATTAATAATTGATGGTTATTTGTGCACAGGGTGCAGACTCCTGGTGGATGAAGGTCAGACTTATGCTGGAATTCGGAGAGGTGCTCTACAATCACAACTACTCTAAAGCTGAAGGCCAGCAGCTGGTCCAGTGGGCAGTCGACATCCTGCTGCAGGAACGTGAACAGGTCGATGAAGCAGGTAAAACCTATCTCGGTGTTATAGTCACACAAGGCACCAGGAATTGGACAATTCCAGTTAAGCAAAATGTAGAGCATTACACTGTGGGATACATTTGAACACAAAAAGCTGAAGGACCCCAGCCAAACATTTATGAAAGTTTGTTTCTTTTTCTTAGTAGCAAGACAGACCTGCCCATTTTTTTTCTTAATTTTATACAAGGATTGACTAATAACTGCTTTAAAATGTAGGCATTTTTAAGCCCATGTTATCGAAGTCAGTCTGTCGTTTAGTGATGCACACATTTGCTTCTTTTCTCAGAAGGGGCAACTGTTTAGCAGGTTAAGGTCTTGTTCTCAGCCAATAATCTAAATGATTGATGGTTAAAACATTCAACCCATGCAGCCAGCGTGTCACAATGCCCTTGGGGAAATTTGGTGTTCGCTGTATCTTACTGATCACCAAGCCCTGAAGGCGAGGCCTTGGTAGGCAAATAAATGTGGGAATAATCAGGCCACTGATGAGCAGATGTCAACATTGACGGCGGCATCTGTTGCCTGTGACTTTGTGATCAGGCGCACTGCATTTCATGCGAGATGAAAGCCATGTAAGTTTGTCTGTTAACTTGTCAGATGTCAATAATAATGCATATAAGAAATACATAATAATGTGGCACATTTTTTGCATTTCTGCAATTAATTATTTGCCAGCTAGCCAGAATGATTTTTGCAGTTTGCCAGCTGATGGATGTTTGAATATGGATTCATACTTCTTTTTTTCCGCAGCCTTTTTATTTGCTGTTTTAAAAGCATGTAACTTACAGTCTGTCAGAAGCGCATTATAGAAACTTACCTACTGAGACTAGTGGTGCAAATCACACAAAAATAATTTTAACATGACTTAAAAACACATTTCTTTACCTAGCTGGCAAACAATAATTGTGTAGCACCAGCATACTTATTAAATTTTGGAGATATTCCTCGTAGGATTTTCTGTTTGATCTCTGTTTTAAAACAGTGCATCCTGGCAGCCCAAAGTTTTATTCGCAACTTTGTGAATGTGTTCCTCATGATGGACAAACCTCCTTGTTCTTGTCCTTGTGAGGCACTGCCTCGTTTTATAATAGCTCTTTCATACACTGTTATGATACAGGTTTAATTGTAACCTGTTAAAAGTACCAGCCAAGTTGATCCAGAACATTTTATTTCAAATCCAAGATGAAAAGACATTTTCTTTATTAGTTATTATCTCCAGTTTGTGCCAAATAAAGTATTATTAAGGAGTAAATAACAAATCTTAGTAATTTCCCTGTTGGCTCACTTGTTGTCATTAAACACTGACATGTCATGAATAATTTGGCCACTTTGTTCTCTGAGTTGCTTTTGCATTGAAACACGTCTGTGTGCCTACAGACTCCCTGGGTGTGTGTTTATTGTATTGTTTTTCCAGTGGGAATAACCACTGTGTCTGATCTAGAAGAACACATCACCACGGATTTGTTTGTAGTTGCATCGGCGATGGAAGCTTGTGTGATTGTAGTTCCATTTAAATTGCTGCCCTTTGTAAATATTAAATCAACCAAGCATTGTTGAGAGGAAAGAGAAACTGCCCAGAAACAAAGAGTCAGCCCCATGTGGTTTCCAAATGAGTCATTCTCGGAGTTGGAGGAGTCTTTCAAGTCTCCTGTTTGGATTTCCTTACAGAGTTCTCCTCAGGGACTAACTGCAAAAGCACATAGTGACAAAAATGTGTGTGGGTCCTTTGAGCTCTATTAACCCTTTAGGCGCCATGGTCGCAAAATTGCGACAAGCGTCATTGCTGAATTAAACAGGCCATAGCGGCAAATATGGTGCTGAAAGTAGTTTCCACTTTACACGAGGGGATGACAGACACCTGTGGCTTCAATCTGAGCCGCATTTGTGGGGGTGTTCATATTCAGATTTCAGAGTATAAAGAGAGAGAAAGCCTCAGTCAAGGAGACGAGGAAGTGGCTGTAGTGGGAGCGAAGAGAGAAGGACAGCGAATTTTGCCGAGAATACATTGCAGAGAGGTTTGTTCGTTGACGAAGTACTTCGTCAAGTTATGTCTGACTCAGATAACGAAGAGGAATATTCACACTCTGACGATGATGTTCAGTCGTCCTGTTAGAGCGAGTCTGCCGGTGCGTCTTTAGTTACGCAGTGGCAGCGAGTCCATGCGCCACGACAGTCACCAAGCAGCACATGCTTCGCCTCAGCGTGGCCGGGGTGTAGTGGGAGTAATCGACGAATGAGGATGAGGGGATCGTGGTGGGGGAAGCAGGAGTGCTCAAAACACCGCTAATGGCGCGGGGAGTTGGTGATCAACGTGGTAGAATCTGACATACAGATCCCTGACATCTGACATAATACAAAAACAAACAAACAAAAAGTTTGGGTTTACTGAAGATTTTTCTCAATTACAGTATGGCTTTATCTCTAACCAATTTCAAGTCACAGCCATTTGAAATCTTGATATCAAAATTGAATATTTTCTTGAAAAAAGTATGGCGCTTAAAGGGTTAATAATTCTCAAAAGGTATGGCAGCAGTTCGTTCTTTGCACCTGTATTGTTGAATTTGTTGAATTTTAATTTATTTCTTTTTGTCTTTGATTCTTTTTGCACATCTCTCCCACATAAGATGAGTCCAAAAGGGAAGTGTCAGGCTCAAAGAGCTTTGAGTCAGTGGTGGGAGTCCAGGGTCCGTCATTCACGCAGAGTTTGTCCAAGTTGAAGGAGGTGCAGCGACTCGACAGCCTTGTAAGAGCACACATGCTGCTCTCTGTCATGTCAGACAAGTCTACACCTGAATGCAGGCTAAACCTCCTCAGAGCTTACACCTTTGTACTGAGAATATGGCAGGTATGGATGAATTGAGGCTTTTTGGGTTGTTTTTTTTTTACCAAGGGAAAATTATTTTTGCTGTGCTGTTGTGCTATTGTGCGCTGTTCGTGCCTCAGGTGTCAATGGAGGTGTGCCACGAAATTTCTGTCGAGATGACTAAAACCCCGTCATCACCACCTCCCTCTCCCAAAAAGGGGAAAGGAAAAGCTCAGAAACCTAAAGATGTAAGTCCCGGCATTGGAGATGAAAAGTCAGATGATGATTAACAAGAAATGTTACGTTTTTGTGCCACAAAAATGTGCTAGCATTCTTTAAATAGCTGATCAAGATGCTGGTCACCTCTCTTCTTTACAGCATTCATAATTTATATAGATATATAAATATTTATAATAAATATACTATGAAAATTCTGTGATTAAATTTAAAAAATTCATCATTTGACAACCCTAATATATATGTATATTTGTGTGTGTATATATATATATGTGTGTGTACACACACATATATACATATATATATATACATACATATATATATATATATGTATATACACACACATATACAGTATATATACACATATGTATACACACACACATATATACATATATATTAGGGTTGTCAAACGATGAATTTTTTTAAATCGCATTTAATCGCAGAATTTTCATAGAATATTTATATATATGTATATACAGTATATGTGTGTGTATATATATATATTCATTCATTCATTCATTCATTCATTCATCTTCTATACCCGCTTATTCCTTTTCAGGGTCACGGGGGTCTGCTGGAGCCTATCCCAGCTGTCTTAGGGCGTATATATATATATATATATATATATATACACACATATATACATACATACATACACACATATATGTACATACACATATATACATCCATATATATGTATATATGTGTGTGGGTGTGTGTGTGTAGTGTGTGTAGACCTGACCTTTAATTTATTATGTGTTGTTTAATTTCCGCTGTACATTAAAGATTTTATGACAATGTCCGATTTCTTTGAGCAGCCTGCAGACGACAAGCCTGATATTGTTGTCTTGGATCGGGAACCTCCGTCCAGCCCGAAGGACTGGGCTCTCTTTGTCTGTCCTGAGCTGGCGAGGCACATCTTCAAAACCAACACTAACCCTCACTGCATCAATAAGGGCACCATTTTAAACCAGGTGAGACCACATATTGCTTGTGTGTCATAAATTCAGTGGTGGGAAGAAAAAAAAAATTGGACACCTCATACATTTGTGATGTTACTGTATTGCGCTGAGGATCAGCTTCAAGTCTCCAAGTGCAGTTTATTTTAGTGCAGCCGTCAACATTCATTCACAAGCAGCATGTGCACTGTTCTTTGCGGCTCAGGACCGGATGTTTCGTCAAGAAAACCTCCCTCATAGCGCATCCAGAGTACAAGAATGACAAGTTTTTTTGTTTTCTTATTTTGTCATATTGGCAATAAACAACAAAACAATTCCTATGTGTTTGTGAAACCTTTTGAAACACAGAAAAAAATAAAATCTCTCTCATGAGAATAAATAAAATCGAGTACTAACTTTTTTCCACTTCTGTATCTGCAGCCCATGGCCATTTCTCTGACTTCAGAAGGTATCTTGCAAATCTACTTCCTGTATGGAATCCAACAGGAAGTAGATTTAACCCTAACCCATCTACACTTTGACTTGATCAAATATTCGTTGTCACCGTCATATTTGATCAAGTCAAAGTGCAGAAATAATTGATCCACAAATGACTGGATGAATGAACCAACTTGTTCGCAACTAACATGTTTGGATTTGTTCTTGTCTCAAAGATGAAATGTTTATGTTTGTTTGCGGCAGATGCAGAGCCTGTATTACCTGGACTTGCTGCAAAAAGAGCTTTGTTCCCTCGCATTAGACCATCTGAAACTGCCTGTGATGCATCTCGCAGAAGTCATTGCCCTTGATCTTCTGGGGAGGAGCAGGCTGTCTGAACTCTACCGGCTTCGGTAAAATCTCTGCTCAGTCTACTCTGAATTTCTGGGTGGAGTTTGGAGGCTCTCACTGTGCACACTGGGGTTCTCTCCAATCACCCCTGCTTCCTCCTACAGCCCAAAGACAAAAGACAATCCACCCATCCAACTCATGAGTGAATGATTGGATGGATAGTATGGTACAGGGATCTAAAGAAATAGCATGTATTTTTATCTTGAAGATCAACCACAACCAAACAGAAGCTCCCACACACTGCTCAACTCTCTGTCTCTTTACTAATGATAAAACGTTTCAGTCGACAGACCTTTGTCAGGCATACACACACATGGCATAGATAGATAGCTAGCTACAGAGAGAGAGGGAGAGAGAGAGAGAGAGACGCCTCCTGCAGCTACATATTTAGCAGCACTTGTATATAAATCACAGTTCAATAATCCTATATTCTGGAGGCTTTCATAATGTGAAAGAATGTATAAAGGATGATGGTTTGTACATCGAAGGACAAAACAGAACATAATGTGTAACGAGGGAGGGGGGGGGAGCCATTGTCAAAATCTTAGATAAAATACAAAAATATGAGATACAGGAATATTTATTCATTCATTCATTCATTTTCCATACGAGCTCAGGGTCGCGGGGGTCTGCTGGAGCCTATCCCAGCTGTCATAGGGCGAAGGCATGGTGACAAGTCCAGACATATTTAGATTTGCTAAAAACAGTGAATACATAAGAATTATACAATTATCAAGACCGCAGCCTTTCCATCAACCCCAGGACATCCCAGCTAGGGCAGATGGATAGACAGCAAAAAAATAATCTTTACATGGCTGATCTTCTCTGCTTTACGACACATACAAAATACAATAAATCAGACAAAAACTACAGCATTACATTCAAACACAATTCATCGTTTAGTTCCTTCGGGGGCAGTGTCCGTAATGTAAAAATCCAGAATGCTTCTCTTTTTAGGAGCAGGTCGTGGTCTCCACCCCTAGGTGGCAGTCATACATGTTCTATTCCACAAAAGCTGAGGGAGGCTAGGTCATGTCTCATCTTGTTAAAGTGACCTGCCACGTGATGTGTTATCACATGCGTGTCCACTCATGTTGTGTGTATGATTCATTGTCCATGTGGTCTGGCCGTCTTAGGCAAGACCACTAGATAACTGAAACAAAGAATAAGGGAGCACAAGAGTGCAATACGGCATGAGGATAAAGACTATCCAGTGGCAGTTCACTTCAACAAGATCAGCCATGTGGAGATTTATTTTTTGCTGTCTATTCATCTGTACTAGCTGGGATATCCTGGGATTGATGGAAAGGCTGGAAAATACATTTTCCTGCTTCAGTCTTCAATTGCGGACTTGATGATTGTATAATTCTTATATTTCCCCCTTTTTTTATCAAATGTAAATATTTCTGTTTCTCAATTTTTGTATTTTACCTAAGATTTTGACAGTGGGTATTTGCCCACTTATACATTATGTTCTGTTCCATCCTTTGATGTACAATCCATCATCCTTTATTCTTTCACGTTATCTAAGCCTCCAGAATATAGGATGATTGAACTGTAATTTATGTACAAGTGCTGTTGTTTTTACCTGACAGGTGAGGCCCATCAGCAATGTTGACCCCCCCCCCCCCACACACACACACACACACATATATTATATTATATTATATTCATATTCATATTATAACTACCAATAGAAGATAACTTTGTGAGCTTAAAGTTAAGTATCAGTGACATGTTTTATAATGCCTTACAAAGGTATTGTAATGCCTTATAAAAGCTCTATTTTATAAGGCCCTTTTAAGGACATTAGCCCAAAAATGCTGATGCCTTACTTTAAGCTCACAAAGTTATCCTCTTAAACAATTTCTTTTTCTTTTCTTTTTTTTTTTTTTTTTTCAGAAATGGTTGTTATAATATGGTGACTTTAGTGTCACTTTGCTGTGGAGGTATAAAACATTATGAATGGTGAGCTTATAACACATTATATCCACCACTGATAATCATTTATAAACATTGTCATATAACATTATGAATATTTATGACATGTTTTATAATGCCTTACAAAGGAATTATAATGCCTTAAAAAGGCACTCATAATGCATTGTACAATAGACCTGTTACAAAACAATATTACTTTTCTATGTGCTTCATCTCAGCGATGATGTCAGACATTAATTTGTTTTTTTCTATCTTGTCTTTTAAATTGATCAGAATCATACGGACCTGCTCTGACCTCAGTTCTGAGATACGCTCACCGTATGAAAAGGAGCTCATGACTCTGAGTAAGATCAACGAACAAGAGCAGATCGAGTATGTCAGCAGAACTACGAGTGTGTATTTTACTGTTGGCGAAACCTTGGTTTGAACCAGCCTTGACGTTCTTGATCTTCACGGTTGCAGGAGCCACAAAGAAATCATTTTGCGGCAGACGAGAAGTGCGACGGGACGCAAAGATGTCTGTCAGGTTTGGTCTGCTTCTCACAAGTTAATGTCCCAGAAAAGGTTTTCTGTTGGGAGGGGGGGGGCAAAAACAAGCTTAAAATCTTCTCCAAGTGTGTTAGCTCTTGGTACATGATTGGCACACGACTATGTGCATGTATAGCAGTCAAATTACTGCCCTCATGAACGTTTCTTGGCCTTTTAGTGATTGTGTGAGCATATTTTACACTTAAGGGTAAACACACACACACACACACATTCACTCGCAATAGAAGTTGGAGCTGTCTTTTCTACATTCTACAAAATCATTCACCCATGTGATTTCACTGTTTACGGTGTTGTTTCAGAGGTTAAACCAGGGGTGGGCAAACTACGTCTCGGGGGCCATATGCGGCCCATTACACTTTCCAATCCGGCCCGCCAAACATGCAGAAATTATGTAAATAGTCATTAAGTAATGAAAGTTTTCAGTGTTTTAAGAGTCATTTCAATAAAGAGCTAAATACTGGGGTGCTTCTCAGGCAGATATATTGTTGTAACACTTTTGTTCATTATTTAATTGCCATTAAAGCAACATGTTTTCTACATATCCCATGATATATATTTTCCTCCAATGAGAAACCGGCCCCACTGTCATCTTTGAAGAAGCCATTATGGCCCACCAGTCAAAAAGTTTCCCCACCCCTGGGTTAAACTGATTGGCTGCATGGATAAATTGACTAGCCCCAAAAATGCCACCAGGCTGAAACAGTAGGATCAGTTCTAAAAACAAACCATATTTTCCCGTGCCATCATTAAAATTCGTCAACACACTGTCCGCGACCAATGTGCATCTGGCATTGTAATAGATGGCAGTTTTGTCAGTTGCAACTGCCTTCTACTTCATCTTTGTGCTTTTTCAGGATGTCGGTGTGGACAAAGAAGCTGGATCTGTAGCTCCGAGTGTGGATGAGCGAGCCGTAGACATTTGGCTGGAGAAGGCCGAGGTCTTTATCAGCATGGGGCTATATGAACCAGCCAGACACTTCCTGGCAGAGGCTCACCGTGTGTCTGTGGTGAGTCAAGGACTCTGTAACCTATAGATTTTCTTTTTCTTTCTTTTAAAGGAAATGGCTGAAATCTTTTTATTTTCTTTCAACCAAAGTGCAGCTCAAATGTTAAAAAAAAAAAAAAAAAAAAAATTGTTGTTTGGTTTTATAAATTAGTATTTTTATTATTTATTTTTATTTTTTGCTGCTTTAAAACTGCATTTCTTCAGGCGTTTGAAGACCAGAAAGCAGAGGCAAAAAGTTTGCTGGGTCTAGCCACGCTGGCCTGTGAAGAGAACAACTGTGCACAAGCTCTCATCCTATTGGACAGAGTTCTAGCTGTGGGCGGGGATGAAGAGTTCTGGTACAAGTTCACCCTCACTAAAGTCAAAACCGTAGCGGCCGGGAGAAACAGTGATGCATATGCTGAGGTATAGCACCACTGCTCTTTGAGATAATCATGTTCAAAGTAAATGTTTTGTTTTGTTTTTGTTTTTTTCACCAAATGTTTTTATTTCTGTTCCAGGTTAATGGGGTTATAAAACAAGGCTGTGAGGCTTTGAAACTTCTGCAGGAGAAAGAAGTGAACAGGCGCCGAACAATCGCCTTCCTCATTATCTCATTAGAGATGAGGTAACCCAACTTTCCTGCAGACTCCTTAGTGTATTTTTATGGTTTTAAGCAGGACCTTCGTGCTCATCCCATAGAGAAACAAAATTAACTGTGAATTGTGGGTTTTACTTATGCTGAGTGCACATAAAACCTTTCTCTGCCCTTGTTTGGTGGAGGTGCCGCAAACGTCTATCATAATTGATAAACTCCATAAAGACCTTTTTATGCTCAATTTATTATAATATTTTTATTTTAAACATTTTACTTTGCCTAGAAATAAATATTTTCAAATAAAGCTGCGCTCCATGTCTTGGGAGAATTGTTACAGCTTAAAAGCACTGACTTGGACATTTGATTTTCCTCACAAATTAGTGGATATTATGTGTTTTTAAGCAGCATCTTTCTCATGCCCAAAATGCATGCAGACGCATGAAGATGCTTTACTGAGTTTGACATCCCAGATTGATGAGTAGTTTATATTTCAAATTTGTCTTGAGAAAAATCCTTTTTTTTTGTTTGTTTGTTTGTTTGTTTTTACACTATTACAGTACCTACAAAGCTTGGAAAAACTGCTTTAAGTTTTACCATTAATATAATACCATACTATTCAAAATGACTCATACATGTACTTTAAGTTTTCTTTAATCAATGTCACATCTCGTAAGTCACTCTTCAAAGAGAAAGCTACTGTTCCCTTGTGGAAAGGAAACACATTTGAACTATCCATATAATGTCATATGTTGATTTTGAATAAGACACACTTGGATAAACTTTCAATTCAACTGTCATTTGTATAATCCTGTTGCACCCGTGTGTGTGTGTGTGCTGTTTTTTTTGTTGTTTGTTTGTTTGTGTTTTCCCCAGAGGAGCCGATGAATACATGCGCAGTGTCAGTATAGTTGAACACAAGGAAAAACTTCACAGGACTGCGGTCCAGGGGCTGAAAGCTGCCCTCGATACACTTAAAGAGTGCGCCGTCAAGTTTACTGAGCTCAGCTGCAGAGAACAAGCAATAGAGGCACATCACAAACAGGCACAGTGTCTGAGGTCAGTCGGTCACCGTCAGGTTTGTGCTATGTGCTACTTTGTGCTGCAAAACAGTAATATAGCATCACTCAATGTGTTAAAATGTGTAACTAACCTACAATTATGTATTAAACACCAAGACATCTGGGAACAGAACAAGAGCTTAAAAAATAAAGTATTTTCTCTTGGTTGAGGTGGCTGCAGGTGCAAATTTTACATTTTCATTTTACGAGATTGTTATTTTTCACCACGTCATCTAACCATCAAGTAAAATTGAACTTTGAATATTAGGTGATATAGATAGAGGGGTTGTTTTTATTACCCCTGCGACCATCATATCTGCGTATTACCCTGTACACTCACCTGCTACATGTTTATGTGGTTGCCCTTTTCTAAAAAGAGAAAATATTGCTCTACAGAATTCTGGCTAACCATACTTCCTGTGTGGAGGACAAACAGCGCTTCCTGCTTGACGGCCTTAAACGAGTGCAGCGCGCTGTGACGGAGCAGGAACATGTGGTGCTGAACTCTCTGAGTCTGCTCCCGTCACAGGAGGAGGTAAATATCATCCATCAGCGTCTCAGCGCGAAACACCAAAAAGACCTTGAGAGATGCCTCATCCTTCAGATGAACTGAGAGATGTTCACTTCACCGCGATCCACTTTTTTAACCTTTTCCTCAAGGCAGCTGTTGTCAAATTCAAGAATGCCACACAGCCCTCTTGTAAAAGCATGTGGAGCACGTACAAAATGTTAAGTGTGTATAAAGTTAGATTAAGAGTTTCTGTTTAGGGATCACCAGTAACTAATTAGCCCTCTGCGTAAAGCCTCCTTGGAAAATTACCCTTTGAAAATGGTGCGTTGTTGGACCTAAAGATATCATTTAGGCATCAGAGGGCTCAGTATCAGAAGTACAGGTTTCAGCCCACCCTTTGTGGAAAGCAGACCAAAAAAAAGAAATCAAGGATGTGTGACTTTTCTCATTTCTGAAAAAAAAACCTCACTAACTAACTGACTACTAACTGTCTAATTGACCAAATTAAAATAAATTAAAATAAGATCATGGTAATTGTCTGCCGTTCACTGTTTAAAATCGTCACCAATAAAGCCTTCAGTTATTTGTAACCAGCCATGTTCAGACAGAGCCATATTTTACAGAGATTAGGTTATCTGAGGGATTCTGTGCCAGAGACGGTACAGCAAACAATGTTTCAGGAGCGTCAGGTAACATTTTAATTGAATCACATGAGAGACTGACTCAACAACAGACCAAGTGGCCAAAAAATTCCACTTCTATTCAATTTGTGATTTAATTTTTACATGATGTCGGATCAGCTGCAGGAGGCGTGACTCTGGCAGTGTTTGTGCAGCAGATGGTGCTACAACACTGGTGAGGTTTTTTTATTTTTTTTTTTATCATGTTGGCAAGCAAGAAGCAACAGCTGCAATTGCTAAGTTGCAGGTTTGTTTCAGTTTGTCTTTAGGGGTTTTGATTTAATTTGGTTTCAGGATTCCTCCTGGCTTTGCGCCTCGTTGGCCAATCACATTTGTTTTCAGATTGGTTGGTTAAGTATTTTTTCATTCTAAATTCACAGGTAATTAAAATTTGAATGATAGTTTTGTTTGTTTTTGTTGTTTGTCTGTTGGTTTTTCCTTAAAAGCACCTCAGGTTTCCATGGTTGTCAAAACAGAAAGCATAAAAGATTACCATATTAAAGGACAGTCTTGACTAATAGCAACCTTTAGGCTTGTAAGATGTTTGGGGAAAGGGACAAAGTACAAAGGACACACAACTTCAGCAACTTAAACAAAAAGTGCAGCTTGATAGTTCCTGATTCCTAAGTCCCTGATAGTTTACCCAGAAAATTCTTCAAAGGTGTGATTAAAGCTTTTCATGGGCCTTTTTTTGTCCCCTCCAGAGAGGTGGCCTGTCGTTGGGAGTAATGCAGCAGCTGCTCAGACTGCGTTTGGCTTTGGTCGAATTTTGTCTTGCCATCTTGGAGGAGCAGTGCGCTGAGAAAACACAGCAAGTGCTCGCCCGCAAGAGGATGACCACTGTCCAAATAGCCCTGATGGAATTCACATGCTGCACACCTGAGTCTGAATCACTGCAAGAGGTGAGGAATGAACCCAAACTTTGATGTTCCAGTAGAATGGTAAAAGCATTACATTTTAAAGTGCCTTTAGAATGCTCACGGGGGTTTAATTAGAGTTAAATCCTTGCAATTTAACTGTGTGGGATTATGAACGATAACACAAGCATCGATCTTGTTGGGCACCTTTACATACAAAGTTTTAAAAGTGTTTGGAAAACCTCTTTTACAGAAAACTAAATATGAAGCTGTAAAGTAAGGAAGTCCTTTGTTTGCAAAGAATATTTTCCCTTTTTTCCATGCAAAACTGTTAAAACTGATTTCCTCATTTTTGACATAACAGCACAATGAATGGTTGTTGAATCAGTGTTTTCTTTAGTCAATATCGTACATGGAACGGGGGCAAGTATAGTGATTCTTGAAGACTGCGAAGAGCCACACTCTTCCAGGTTTGCAGTAAGAACCAAAATGCAGGAATCACGGCAGTTAAACGAAAAAAAGGGCAATGAAATTCACAAAAAAAAAAAAGATTATTTAAGACAAAACAGCCTGGGACCAGACAAAAGGAGACAAGGACTATTTGTACATTAAGGCAGGGGGACACGGGTGAGAACAGTCAGGGCCAGGTGATCATACGGATGATGAAAGAGGAAGGAGGTAAGTACAAAATAAAATAGGAAGTGAAGGAGAGACAATACAAAACACTAAATATGAGCATATTACACTTGACAGACTTTTTAAACCATAACAGTAAAATAAATCAGGAAGTGCGTGACAAGACCAGAATGAAGCACGACACTATAAATTAAATTAAAACTCCACATGATGATTTTGCTCCTGAATGCATGATATTTTACTGTCAAAACATGTAAAACATGTGTATTAATGGAGAGTTATAAGGTATGTAGCACTAAATCAGGATATTTCAGACAAGAATGCTTGCAAAGATGTATTACGGTGTGTGAAAATGTCTCACTCTCCTTTTGTCTATTTTTCTCCTGTTCTTGTCTTCTACTTTAGTTCCACTTAACTTACTTCATTTTATTTATGACACCATAATAGTTTTAAAGGTGATAAATTCCACTCAGAGAAGTTTCTTTAAATGCTTTTCCAATTAAATGGGAATCAAACTTTCTGGATCTGTCTCCAGGAATGGATGAGTGTGGGCCATACCCTGGTTGAAATGACTCTTGGCCAGCTGACTGCAATAAGTCTTCAGCCCTTGAACAACATGGAGACAAGAGTCCACTTCCTCAGTCTGATGGGAAAATACTTCAAACTGCTGGCGGTGCAAGAAGACCCGCTTTGTGTGTGGACTCTCTGGCACCTACAGGTGAACACGTTAATATTGTCACGCGAATGACCGAAGTGAAATATAAGGCATAATTATTAAATGTTAATATAATTTAAAGATTTGTTTCCCTGTAGTAGCTTTAATAAAATGCTGCAAACATTGGCCCAAAAGGTGCTTTTCAAAAGAAAAAGAATCTAAATGCATGTACAATAGAATAGAAGACTTATTGATCCCACAGTGGGGAAATTTGCATAATTACAGTTGCAACTGTATAGTGCAAAAAGATAGAGAATTATGTTAATTAAAAAATAATTAAGGCAATAAAAAATAAAATCTTTGTAGGATATAAATGGAAAAAGAAAACAAGATATTTACATCTTATGGACCGTTGGATTTACAGCTATCCACATACTGACAAATACATGTCTTTAGTGCACATTTGAAAAAAATGTAAAGCTGTTAAGAGGATGCATTTTATTGAGTGCAGTTGTACAGCCTGATGGCTGCAGGCAAGTATGGCCTGCGGTAGCGCTCCTTCTTGTACTGAGGGTGCAGCTGTCTTGAGCTGAAGGAGCTGCTCAGGGTCTCCACAGTGTGGTGCGGGGGGTGGGAGGTGTTGTCTATGATGGATGTCAGCTTGTCAGCTGTCCACCACCTCCTGGATGGAGTCCAGTGGACAGTCCAGGACGGGGTTGGCTCTCCTCACCAATTTGTCCAGTTTCCTCCTGTCCTCGTCTGTGACTCCACTCCCCCAGCACACAATGCGTAACACACTGCAGAGGCCACCACAGTGTCATAAATAGTCCGGAGAAGGGCCCTGCGGACTGCAGTCTCCTCAGCAGGTGGAGGCGACTCTGGCCCTCCTTGTAGATCACTGTGGTATTTGAGGACCACTCCAGTTTATTTTTCATATGAACACCCAGGTACTTGAATGAGTCCACTATCTCAATCCCCGAGCCCGGGAAGTTCACGGGTTCATGGGTGGTTTGAAAATGAACCACAAGCTCCTTGGTCCACAAATTCCAAGACAACTCCTCTGTACTCCTGCTCGGCCCCTCTGACAATGGCTGAGTCATCAAAAAAAAATTCTGCATCTGACAGAGGTTGGAGTTGTAGCTGAAGCACCGTCTCCTGGGAGGCCTCTTGCTGCATGTTACCACATGTAACACACAGCAGTTTGTCCTCACGCACTGTGGTCTTCAGAGAGGTAGTTGATGGTCCAAGCAGCTAGGTGTTGGTCCACAACGGCCTCCTCCATCTTCCCCTACAGCAGCGATGGCTGGATGGTGTTGAAAGTAGAAGTCAATCAACATGACCCACATAGTGCTCCCGGTGGACTCCAGGTGAGACAGGGCACGATGCAGCAGGTAGATGATGGCATCATCCACCCCGACGCCAGAACAATAGGCGAACTGCAGCAGGTCCAGCGCAGAGCTCACCAATGTGCGGAGGTGGCCGAGGACAATCCTCTCTATATACTTCATGAGGTGGGAGGTCAGGGCGACAGGTCTGTAGTGGTTCAGTTCAATAGGATGAGCTATCTTAGGAACCTGCACCACACAGGAGGTCTTCCACAGGACCGACACTGTGTCCAGGCTGAGGCTCAGGTTGAGCATATACTGGACCACTTCACTGAGCTGGTCCGCACACTCCATGAGCAACCTGGAGCTGATGGCATCGGGCCCTGTGGCTTCCCTCGCCATTGTTCTCCTAAACACCTTCCTCACTTGGTTCCTGGTGATCCTTAGCTAGGAGGAGGGTGACTGGGGGGTTGAGTCCAAGGGTTGTGTTTGGTGGTGTTCAGAGGAGGTACGGGGGAGTAGCTGTGTACAGCGAGCTATGGTGTGAAAGACTGCCACTGCAGCTGGGGGTTGGAGAAGGATAAGAGGTGTAAAGAAACAGGGCAGTTGGTGGGGGCTGGTGGGAGAACAGAGTCAAACCTCTTAAAAACCTGGTAGAACTTGTTTGCCCAGTCCTGATCCCTTGTGGTAATGATTCGTCGTTCCCCACCCTTGCCGTGGCCTGAGATTTGATTCAGGGCAATCCACACCTCCGTGGAATTGTTTAGCCCCTTTCCCACTAAAATGAGGGGGTTGACACTGTGTTTTTTGAACATAGGACGACTCTCAATCAATCAGCATTTAGTCCCTTTCCCACTGACCAAAATCAGCGGGGTCTCACCCCCGCCGGCAAGCTGCACCCCCTCCGCTTTCACCGCTGCGTGTCTGCTGACGTCATTGCGCTGATATCATGTGGATGAAGTCTGACAGAATTCAGGGAAGTAAACAATAGAGAGCAACATGGAAGCGAGTCCGGTGTTGTGGCCCAACTGGTATCTGATTTAACTGGTTTCCTTGCCGAACAGTTGCAGATGTGCTGCGCCGCCATCAGCAGATTCATCACAATCCACAAACGTGCTCAACATATTACTGGCAATTTTAAAGTCGCAGCCCACATCGACCACAGCAAAAATGCTTCTGGAAGTGAGCGCTATGCACTTATCACATTAAAAAAATTTAAGAAAGAAAATATGAAAAACATTTTTGCGTCAAGTTGGACTCAACCTCACTCCAACAAAAATCACACAACTTATATCACCTGTCTACTTCCGTGAGCCATCAATACTCACAGCAAGCACAGCTTTCCTGAGGTATTAGTAAGTGACGTCAGCACCAGGTAACATTTTGATTTGGGCTGTTTGAGACAACTGGTTAACTTCAATTTGCTATGAAAATACCCAAACTTATTTGTTGATGTTTCTTATTCTTTTTCCTCAAGTCAACAAACATTTTTAACGCCACATTTTATATATTGTTTTTAGTGTGACTATTGCGTAGCACTCACTTCCAGAAGCACATTCGCTGTGGTCGATGTGGGCTGCGACTAAAAAATCGCCAGTAATATGTTGTGCACGTTTGTGAATTGTGTCGAATCTGCTGACGGGCGGCGCAGCACATCTGCAACTGTTCGGCAAGGAAGCCAGTTGAATCAGAAACCAGTTGGGCCACAACAACGGCGGGGGCCAGTGTTCTTTGTTGTTGGGCACTTTTGAATGTGGAATCGTTCCACAAATAGCCGGCAAATGATGGTGTTGTTCACGCCAGACTTGAAGCGGCGCGCACCTCCACGGCTGGCTCGCGCCGTGCAGCGATCGTTTCGGCGTCTGGTCTATTTTGTGCTGGAGCCGCGAGCGCTAAAGCCAGAGGACAATGAACAATTTTCGAGCGCTGGAACGTAATCGAACACCTTTGCATCAGTACTTGATATATGCCGCGAGGGGCGCAATATTATGACATAGCG
This sequence comes from Thamnaconus septentrionalis, assembly GCA_009823395.1. Taxonomy (NCBI): domain Eukaryota; kingdom Metazoa; phylum Chordata; class Actinopteri; order Tetraodontiformes; family Monacanthidae; genus Thamnaconus; species Thamnaconus septentrionalis. The sequence continues at coordinate 19,883,043 of CM020516.1, forward strand.
CATGTAACGCTCAACGTCATCCTGTACGGCAGGTAAAAGATGTGATATCGTTGCGAGTCTCCCTTTCCCACTGCAAGCCGATCGGAGCTGATTTCAGCCCAGGTCCTTTGCCGGATTGTTTGACGCATTTCGGCGTGGCTTGGTGAGCCTTTCCCACTGCCACCAAATGCCGATCAATAGCAGGACTACATTACGTTATTTGGCCAGTGGGAAAGGGGCGCAAGTCTCCAAGTACTGCTCCAGCCTTTATTTGTTGTCCTTTTTACACCTCCTGGTGGTGTACTTGAGCTCCCGGTGTATTGTCCTTAGTTCCTCTTTGTCCCCTGACAAGAAAGCCCTCTTCTTCCTATTCAGCAGAGCCTTCAGATTAGGAGTCACCGAATGTTTGTTGTTTGGGAAAAAAAACATACCCTTTGGATGGCACGGTGTTTTCCACGCAGAAGTTGATATAATCCGTGATGCAGTGGGTCAGACAAATACCAACAATATGTTTATCCCATTCTCAAATAAAGACAATTTTCTTGTACCATGCTGAAAAATGTTTGATAGTAAATGCATTTTAAAGTTCAATTAATCACAAGAATTCAAACAGGAAATTGGTCACTACAAGCAGGTGGCTTTTTCTCGACCAACAGTTAAAATTAACAGGACAAAGTCTGGACAAGATGAGTTCAAGGAGCAGTTTGGATAGCTAGAACAAGCAAAAAGGACTTTAAATCACAACAGGAAGTTAGTACATTGATGTTGAAAATAAGCATAATAGTGTTTTTTTTTTTAACTCTCCTTGATTCATTTTAAATCAATTTCAGACTGTTTTTTGTAGGTATAGTCCCATATTATGTTTATTTGGCAGTAGAGACTATGACAAACAAAGAACTGATCTTTAGCCTAAATAAAGAAACAAAAGCACAAAACAGGTTCATCTCCTTTCATTACCTTCTGGTCCTAATTGATATCAACCCATGATCACAGATTTTGTGTAACACCCTCAAGTTTTGTTCCCTTCTATGGAGCAAAGCATTTTTGCCATTGTGCATTGTAGTAAACGAGGGTGCAACTCCACAATGTTACATGCAGCGAAAACAATATAACAATGAATACAACAAATTCATGTACATTAAAAGAGCAGTATAAAATACAGCACCGGTGTTTACACGTAAAAGGGTGGCGTTTAGGTTAGGTTACAGTTAGGTAACAGTCGGATTAAGTCTTATTAAAATCTTGCCATTTCACGCACACGTAGACAATGAACAGGGAAAAAGTTCCTACACAAGGTGAGCTGCTCAAAGGGAGGAAAAGGGGCTTAACTTTTTACAGGTGATTATGATGAGTGGACCTCACTGCTAATAGTCATCATCTTCCTGTGATCTTGGTGTTGCAGACTTGCTCTGACCTCCAAGCTGCTCCTACAGAGGAGCTGAATCCAGAGGCAGAAATAGAAATCAGATCAAGCAAAAAAGTGCCGCAGATGACCTCCACCAGGAGTGGTGAGCAGCAGGTACATTTCTCCAGACACTTCTGACTCATCTCTGTAAAAACCCAAGATCACACAGACTCACCTCGCTTCTAAATCCTCACTTCTAAATAAACAGGAGTGAACGCAGCGTCACAACAGAGAGGGCAAAGAGAGGCTGGATGCATTTTTTGGGGTGGATTTTCTACCTAAAGGAAAAGCCATTGTGAAAATGTTTGGCCTTACTTATTGTTATTTTAATGTTTCGAGTTGAGTTTGATGTATCAAGTTAATTAAAGTTCATCTAGTATGTCTCATTATGGACATTAAGAGTACAGTCAAATAAATCAGTTACATCAGATATTTAGACATTTCTCCACTAAACTTACTGGAGACTGAACTATAGAATAATAATGTTCAAAAAGGATTAAATGTATTAGTCTGATGAATAACGGGCATTCAGGTGACGACTGGTAGCAATGAAAAAGTGAAGTATCTCTGAGGTTTGACCTGAAGAATGACTTCACATTTTTCACATTTTTTGCAACACTTTGAGGGTAAGCGGTTGCAGTTGCGCTAACTGGATTAGTGAGGCCCTTTCCCATTTTCTACTTCTACTCTTTTCTACCCCTCATGTGGGGTGGCACACATTGTCCTGCTAGCAACTTAGAAGGGCGTGTATTTGAACTGCAAGACAGTTTTAGTCAAGTGGAGTGTGAACACGGCGCAGGATGTAGATTTTCAGGAGAATGTTGTGTGAGTGAATCAAAAGTCAATCTTCTACCCAAATATATATATATTTTTCTTCTCTCATATCCAATGACAGTAGCTGTTCAGGCTAGACAGTGCAAACTGCAAGTGTGTTTATTTAGATATTTATCTGATCAGACTCGTCTTCTGTCTGACTTTTGATGTCCTCCGGCCAGAAGCCGAGGATCCGAGCCCAGCAGCTGCTGGCCCAGGCCCACAAGGCTCTGGATGAGGCCATCCGCTTGTCCCTCAAACATGCGCTGCCCGCTGCCATCCTGGCAGACGCATCCCTCAACCTGCTGGAATGCGCCGGCCAGTCAAGGCTTGCGCTGGCGGGTCAACATCTCGCTCTCTACCAGGTACAGTGCAGCAGTTTTTTTTATAACTCCTTCTGACACGAGTGCACATCTTCCTTGTCCTGCTCATTTGTATTTAATCACTGATTGATAGTTTATCTTAAACATGTAATTACAAATGACAAAAGAGACAAAAAAGATGCAATTACAACTGCTACAGTTAGCATATCCAAAAATGGATAGGAAGAAGTGAAGACTTATTGGACTCAGCTTCCCCCTCCTGAGGCACCGAACAGTTTGCCAGAACCTCTTGAGGCCGACCGAAAGTCCTTCTCCATGGCTTCCCCGAACTCCTCTCAAGCCTGAGTTTTAGCCTGCGCGACCGCCCGAGCTGCAGCACGCTTGGCCTGTTGGTACCCATCATAGGCTTCAGGGATCCCACGAGCCAACATGGCTCGATAGGACTCCTTCTTCAGCTTGATGGAATCCCTTACTTCCAGTGTCCACCACCGTGTTCGGGGGTTACCGCCGTGACAGGCACCGAAGACCTACGAGCAGCTGACAATAGAGGTGGAGAACATGGTCCATTCAGACTCAATGTCTCCAATCTCCCCCGGGATCTTGGAGAAGCTCTCCCGATGTGGGAGTTGAAGTTGACATTCCCAACAGACCCTCACGATATGCTTGGGCCTGCCGAGTCTCTCCGGTCTCCTCCCCCGCCAGCGGATCCAACTCACCACCAGGTAGTGATCAGTTGACAGCTCAACCCCTCTCTTCACCCAAGTGTCCAAGGCACATGGACGGGGGTTAGATGACAGGACAACAACATCGATCATCGACCTCCGTCCCAGAGCATCCTGATGCCAAGTGCACCGGTGGACACCCTTGTGCTCGAACATGGTGTTCGTTATGGGCAAACTGTGACTAGCACAGAAGTCCAGCAACAGAACACCGCTCAGGTTCAGATCATGGAGGCCGTTCCTCCCAATCACGCCTCTCCAGGTCTCACTGTGGTTGCCCACATGTGTGTTGAAGTCCCCCAGCAGGACAACGGAGTCCCTGGTCGGAGCACCATCCAGTAACGCCAAGAAGCCTGGGTACTCTGCACTACTATTCGGCCCACAGGCTGAAATCACAGTGAAAGACCTGTCCCCAACAAAAGGCGCAGGGACGCAACCCTCTCATTCACCGGGGTAAACGGCAACACGTGGCGGCTGAGCTGTGTGACAATAAGCACACCCACACCAGCCCACCGCCAGCAACACCAGAAAAATGGAGAGTCCAGCCCCTCTCAAGGAGCCGGGTTCCAGAGCCCAGGCTGTGCGTGTAGGTGAGCCCGACTGTATCTAGTCGGTACCTCTCAACCTCTTGTACAAGCTCAAGCTTCTTCCCACCCAGCGAGGTGACATTCCATGTCCCTACAGCCAGAGACTGTTTCCAAGACCCGGGTCGTCGAGGCCCTCAACCTCGACTGCTGCCCAAACCACACTGCACCCGACCCCTACGGCTTCCTCTGCGGGTGATGAGCCCCACAGGAGGTTAAGCCCATGTCGCTCCTTCGGGCTGGGTCCGGCCAGGCCCCATGGGCAAAGGCCCGTCCACCAGGCACTTGCATACGAGCCCCAACCCCAGGCCTGGCTCCAGGGTGGGGCCCTGGCTGTGCCATACCTGGTGACGTCACGGTCCTTGCTGTGTTGTCTGTCATAGGGGTTTTCGAACTGCTCTTAGTCTGTCCCGTCACCCAGGACCTGTTTTCCTTGGGAGGTCCTACTAGGGCATGAAGCCCCAGAAAACATAGCTCCTGGGATCATTCGGGCACTCAAACTCCCCCACCATGGTAAGGTGGCAGTTCAGGGGGAGAAGTTCAGAACTGTACCTCAAAAATATCATCCCTAATATATTTTCTTAAACTGTTTTATATTTGGACTTATCTGGATTTAATTTAGTAGTAGAGTTCAGTTGGGAGGTTCTTGAAATCCTGGGTGCTCTAGCTAGTTTTATATTTGAAACACTAATTCAGCATTTATTTGAAGCATGTTTCATGCTATTTGCATGTGTTTTGTATGTATGCAATGTATGCAACAAAGGTACATGCAGACGTGGGAAGTAAGATCTGTACTACTCCTATCTTCTCCTTACATTGAAAAAGAAAACACGCTTTGCGTTTAAGGTATATTTCAGAATCTATACTTTATTACTGTTACTTGAGTAAAGGAGTTAATTCAGTACCTTTACTTTTACCAGAGTATATGAATACTCTTATCACCTCTGGATATGTGCTCCTAAACACCGTGCTCATTTGAAAGCAGAGCATGAAGTGGGATTGCTGTTTACACAGCGCAGTCCATTGCATCTGCACGCACTCGATGCCTTTGTCGTTATTAATCATCATCGCCCATCATGCGGTCCCTGGCACCAACTAAAGTCCCCTCATCCATCACCTTGTGTCACACCCAGAGCTGCTGCGCCACTGCTGCACTGGCCGAGGTCCTGACTTCCGCCTGCGCCGACACATGCACGTCCCAGCTCTCCGCTCTGCTCACCCTGCGTGGGAAGCTGCAGCTCTCGGCAGCAGAGAGGCCCAATGGCATGTTGAAGAGAGTGGAGGATTCCCTCAACGCACTTTCCAAGGTATCACGCACACACACACGCACACAAACATACAAACTCATGATTTATGGATGCTGTCACACACAGCTGGGAAAATGCTTCTGATGGAGGGCAGAGTGTTGGCGCTTATTATCACTTTTGCACTGAATGCGCAGCAGGTATAAGTGGTTGCTGTGCGGCTAGAAACACGTCATTCAGAAAGTTTTTTATATAAACTCCAAGCTGAAGAGTCAGTACTGCCTGGGACAACTTGACAGTTAAACTCTTCTTCTGCAACCGTCTATTTCAGTGTTTGTCGGGAAAATAATGAGCCATCACAGGCAGTTTCCTTCAGTTGTCCCTTTAAAATAAGAAACACAACAAACAGTTTAGCCAAAATTTGTTAGTTTGTTTAATTAGTTAAAATAGAATCTTCTTTTTTAACAATTTTCCAATTTTGCATCTCATTAGACATTCTAATATAAATGAATCAACTGTTCTGTTACCATCAAATCTATTGCAGGCTATCAAAACCTGCGGATGCTGTGGAAACCACAGTGAATTAAAAGTTTTCGCTTGTTTTTGCAGGCTTTCAGCCACCTGAGCATAAACCCCAACCATCCCGGCCTCCTTGCAAAACTCCCGTCGAACATGAGGATCCTGCTGCTGCAGCACTCCAAGGATGGGTGACTGATGTTTTTTACTTGATGTTCTGTTCCCGTCTTCCCTCATGTAGCATCAGATCATCGGTGAGACGTCTCTTGCAGTGTGGCACGTGTGCCACTAGAGGGCTAACGTGTATGTTTATATGTATGTATATGTGGTGCATTTAAACGGCACTTGGAATTAAATTTAAAATTAGGAGGCAGTGCCACATTATAACCAGGTAAAGCAGCAAAATGTAATTATTTCTTTTTTTTTCAGGTCTAAACTTTATGGAGCACTGTATGAGTTGCCTACATTCGTAAACCAACGGAACTCAGAAGATGCAGGTTTGCTGCTGTCAACAATTCTTACACTCCATGTAGTCATTATCAAGCAGTGCCTTCAGGTTCCCCATTAGTATTTAAATGCGGCCACTCACAGGCCCCAGTGAAGGTGGTCTTTATCGTGCCAACAGTGCTCATTTGCTGCATTCTTGTCTGCATTTAAATGGGACCAAATGAACCAGTATTACCATGTGACATTTACCTGCATCACACCTTAAAAGTTTAGTTTTAATGAAGACAGAGACGGAGGGAGAGACAACACAGTGTAAAACAGACAGATCAGCCTATGTACATATGTATATATATATATGTGTGTGTTTTTTTTTGTTTTTGTTTTTTTTTTAGCCTTTGACCCTTTTGCTCCAGTGGTCTGGTGCTTCAGTTGGGTTTCTTCTGATTGTGCTAGGCACTGTGGTATGCCTTTGGATGTGATTTAGTACTGGACAAATAAAAGTTGATTGGTTGATTGATCAAGGGGAAGTAGCATATTTTACTCAGGTTGCCCGAGAGGAAACGCCCGCCCTTTGCACAGGAGCAATGCAGTAAGGCATTCAAGGATATTCTGGGCAACGTAAATAAATTAATAAACAAAGGCGAGACCGATGAAGAAAAGATCTATTGAAGGGGGGTGGTGGGGTTGCTGCTCAACGGGACCAATTACAAGGCCTGAGCGTGACCATGAGCGTGCGCAGTCTGATTCGTTGTGCGCAATTTGTTTTTTGTTTTTTTTTGTTCCGCAGGTGCCCTGGCGTGCTCCAGGGTGGCGAGGGTCTCGGTCTGCCCGCAGGCTCTGCTGGCACTGAGGGAGCAGAGCCGGGCCTTTGGCTGTGAGACCTGGCATGCCTTGCTCAAGAGGGCCCGTTGGCAGGGACCAGAGGTTGGCCAAGAGGCCCCAGAGGAGCGGCAGGCTTCTCCAAAAGTACGTTCCCTAACGGACATCTAATGAGGGCCTCGTGAATATGCTCCATCCAATCCCATCATTATCAACTTGCCTCCGCGCTCGCTCACTCGCTCTGGAGACTGGGATGGGTGGAGGGTAGGGGAGTGACTGCGCTCTTCTTTTGTTTTAATATCCAAACACTGCTGCTGCAAAAGACGTGAACGTAATCACGGGTGGTCTCCGGTGCCATAAATAATGCATTCCACCAACTCAAAACGCCCTTGTCTGTTTTCTTTTTGCTCTGCTTCACAAAAAGACATGGGGCGCTGAAGAGCTGACAGAGGCTGGCTTCAGAAACCTCGTCGGGAACATGGAAAACTACCTGAACCCGCTGCTCAGGCAGCTCGACGTCTCCTTCTCAAGGCAAGGTTGAGGCAATGTTTATTTTCAGTGACTTGAAAGGCTCTACTCATTTCACGGAGCAGGGCCCTCAGCTTCAAGAAGTCGAATTTGCTAATCAAGAGTGAAGGAATATTGATAACAATTGATATCAACACCAATATTAAGTGTTTATTAGGACACAAGAAAACAAGGCTGTTGTTACTGCTTAGAGTGTGCACAGCGCCCGTCCCTACATCAAAGGTGAGAAGTAACCAAGTATTTATACTTCTTTATTGTGGCTAAGCAGATCTTCAAGAATCTGTACTTGAGTATTTCTTTCTCTGATGACTTTTTACTTTTACTCACTACATGTATATTGGAAAAAATATCCTTGTTACTTTTGTGTTTAAAACATACAAATCCTGTTAAAAGTAATTCACTTATCATACTATTGTTGTTGTGACTTGAAGTGGAGCTGTTTCAACTATGTTGTTGTGTAGTTCAATTTCATATTGAACTACACAAGCACGCAGCCCATACAGTGGATGACATTTTAGAGGAAGATTATTTTTAGAGAACCTCTGCTTTGGGGCCACTGTTTTGCACATTTTCAAAACAGGGAAAATTATAAATGTAGAAAATAACATTGGTTATGCTAATTAAAAGTGTAAACATCCAATAATGGCTCACAGGTCATAACTATCACTGATTACAGTTTGGATGTGCTGCAGTTGAAAAATACAAACTGACTGGACTGCTGCTTATTGGTTTTGCACTTGTGTTTTAAAAATGTTTCACCAATTTTGCATTTTCTTGTTTCTTATTCTTATTTTTATTTGCAGTTTTGCTGTGTTTTAACTATGTTTTATTAGTAATTGCTTTTATTTGTTTGACTCTGGAAAGCACCTTGTGCACTGTTTGGCTGTTGGAAGGTGCTAGAGAAATAAAATTTGATTGATTGATTGATTGATTGATTGATTGATTGATTGATTGATTGATAAAAAATAAATAAATAAATAAATTAGGTTTCAAATGCTCACGCAAGCTCTTTGATCAGTTCAGTCCAGATTATTTTGTCACAATTTTTTAATTTTTGCCAAATTAATAACCAAAGTAATCTTTCATTCATGGCAAACCTTTTTTTTTTTTTTTTTTTAATTTTTATTTGAATTAATTTCAGAACCTGTACTCGGGTATTTGAGTAAAGAAGATGAATCAGTACCAGATCAGTATCAGTTTACCAGAGTATTTTTTATTCTCAAGTATAGAATGTGAATACTTTTGCTACCTCTTCCCTACACTCTGTCATGTGACATGTTATATGTCTCTGCTGACCCTCGCCTGTGTTGTGTTCACTACCCAGACCCCAGCACGTACCGCCGCTGGTGCCTGAAATGACCAAAGGCAAAGATAAAGAAGAGAAAGGGAAGACAGGTAAAAGCTGAAATATGCTGCCACACAAGACCCTCCTCAGGGCATCCTGCTTATCTCCGCAGCGAATCAAAGCCATTTTGCCAAACGTTTTCCTCATCTTCCTATCTGCCCATCAGAGCCTCATCAGGGTTTCTTTTAAAGCTAACTGCAGCTTCCCGCAGGCCAGTACTGTTACCAATGCGCGTGTTGATATTGCTTTCTCGTTTATAATGCCGTCACGCCAGCACTTTTTACTAGTAAGGGTCGTTTGGCACTGCTAGAGATGTTCCCGGGAAGTTGATATTCCAAATCCTTTTAACAGCACTATTTTTTGATTTATTATTATCATTATTATTATTATTATTATTATTTTTTTAACGCGCTATTAACGCCTGGTTTCCACCGGAGGCGAAGCGCCACCTACGAAATCGCGTGTGAGCCACAGCCCTCCTGTTCAGACCAGACGCGCATTTTTCCACGACTGTCGACAAGATTCGACTGACACTGCTCAGCTGTTGTTTTCCCATTCAGTCCCATTCCGACAACTTCCTCTACTTCTCCGTGTCGTGCGTGCGTTCATGCCGGCCGCGGAACGGAGGCTGCTTCCTTTTGACGCCATTGTTGTCAGCGCGCACCTCCGCGGTCGACTCGTGCCTGGTCTATTTTGTGCGCGAGCCTCGAGCGATCTGCCTCAAGCTGGACAGTAAGTCACTCAAAGAAACACAGGAGAATCCGTTTAATTTTCAAAATAAGAGCAATTTTCAAAATAACATTTTCTGACATGTCTGTGACATGACGTCAGAAAATGTAAAAAGACTTGTCTGTTTGAGCAACTGGCTTAGTGCTAAAAAAAAAATTAAAAAAAATAAAATAAAAAATTCTTGTGTTTTGTGTTTATTTGAGTCACTGTCCAGTGTGAAAACAATTACCTAGTGCAGTTAAATGGAGTTTGAATTTAACTTCAACAGCCCTAGTGTGTGTGTGTGTGTGTGTGTGTGTGTGTGTGTGTGTGTGTGTGTGTGTGTGTGTATCATTACACATTTCCTCGTTTTGTGTGTATATTTAGCAAAGTCGCCAGTAGACCCAGGGGAGTATGTGGTGCTGCTGGCCGACAGGAAGTTGCTGGAGTTGCCGCTGGAAGCCCTCTCCATCCTGCAGGAGGAGAGCCTGTTTTCTGTGTCGCGAGACTTTTCACTGCAGCTGCTCTGCAGTCACCTGAAAGCAGACAGCCAGAAACCAGAGAAAGGTAGCAAATACACACACAGAAACACACACACACACACACACACACACACACACCACACCACAGTCAAACAGTCTGTACTTTAACATAAGATAAAGGACTTTGCTCTAACTATGTTCTGAAGTAGATTCTACTGAATCCACTCAAGTAGGTTCTACAACTTGAGGTTTACCTCTGTAAGCCCAGTTATATAAGTAGTACGACTGCAAGGGGGTGTAGCTGCTTGTCCTTTTTAGATGTGTAATACTGTGCCAGTTTTTGTGCCAACCAGCAAACATATGCAGCTGTTGCCGTTGACTCAGAGTTGAAATGCTAAAAACAAAAACTTAGCAATACAAAACAATTTAGCTGATTGGGTAGAAGGGCTAATAGCTCTCATACAGTGATGCCTTGTCCACATTTTTCTAAAACATAAAAGTCAGCAGACACATTACTGTGATAATCAGCTCGACTTGTGACAGTAATGCTAAAAGACGTGAAAGAAATGAATGAATGTTTATCATAATAGAATCCCTTCTCTCCTCAAGTCCATCCCTAACTTCTTTTGCTAATAAATTTTGTGCTATGCTCACATTTGTGGAAATCAGCCCAATGTGATGTCACAAAGGGGACCTGCAGGCACATGCTCATCTACCAACTTGGTCATGCCCTCTGGCCTTATTTCACCTTCTGAACATGCGGAAGATCCATCAGCTTTTGAAGAGGAAAAAAAAAAAACACTTTGCCTTTATGCAAAAGCCTGTTAGTGATTCAAGAATGAATCATGGAGTAATCAAGTATGTTGTCGCCTGGCGCATGCGGATGTTTGCCTGGAGTAATTCCTCATGTTTTAGTAAACAATAGCTTACAGTTAAAGGCTGCAGCCCGTCTGATAAATGTGCCGGGGATTTAAAGGTCACCTCACATCCTGCCGACCTGCCGCAGTTCATGGAGACATCCGTGTACGCCACAGCCACCTTGATATAGAGCAGTGGTTCTCAACTGGTGGAGTCTCCGATCTACATTTTTCCTTATCATGAAGTCTGGACCCAAATTTATTCCACAATACTCAAATTTATTACACAAAAACTAAAACGGCAGTCTGCTTTCTATTATGTCTAGTCAATAAATTCTTGAAATTATTGATTTTTTTCTCGTTTTATATATGTATCTCTCTCTCTCTCTCTCTCTCTCTCTCTCTCTGTCTATATGTACATATATATATATATATATATATATATATATATATATATATATATATATATATATATATATGTATACTTCATAATCCTTTTAAAAAAAAGTTTAACGGCCCACAAAGCAACAATAGATTCAAAACAGCTCAGCGACCCACTTTTGGGAAGTGAACCATTAGTTGAGAAATGCTGATATAGATTTAACCATAGTTACATTTTGGCCACTACTACTTTACTGATTTAACATCACCAATGCAGATGTTGTTCTCTTGGGGCTCTTGAGATCCTGCAGCTTCACTCTCGCCCTCGCTTTTTGCTCTGTGAGGCTTTTGTGTTTTACAACCTTTATCTTTTCATTTGAAAAAGGAATTCAATCTGAAATTGAAAACAGCTGTTCTATGTTTCACTGATCACTTTGTGTCTCAGTCCCACAGGATTTTATTTTAAGAGACATCACAATTTTACAGTGACAAGAAAATCTAATAAATTAAAAGAAAAAAAGAGGGCAATTATGTTCCCATCCTCTGCGAACACTGATACAGTCAGAATCTGATGCTGCAGACAGTTTTTTTTTCTTGCTACCTTTTCAAAGGTTAAATCATTTGCATAACCTGAAAGAATGTTCAAAGGTTACTATTAAACTCTGTGCAGGTGTGTGCGACCTGACACTAGCATATGTCGCGAGCAGGACATCTAGAACAAGAAGCTTTTCCTTTCTGAGGCAGAATCCAATACATGGGTGTTTTGTTTTGTTTTGTTTTTTGGGTTTTTTCTGTCTCCTGATCATCATTACCATACTGTTGGCATCTACAGTTTAGCATTGTGTCAAGAAGATGAAGTGCCTCAAACCACTCTGGGAAGGGCTGTTTGGTATTCTGTCTCATGTTTTGCATGAAGCGTTAAGAGGAGAAATTAGCACAAATGACCAAAAGGATCCGTTTTGGGTAGAAAATGTTGTCCTAGTGTGTTTATTGTTGATGTGGCACACTTTTGGCTCATGAACTTGAAGTGTTGTTTATGGATATGACTTTAAAAATAACAACAATAATAATAATAATAATAATAATAATAATAATAATAATAATAATAATAATAATAATAACACTAGTCAACACCAAATTTATTAAGTTATTTTTTATTTTATTTTTTAGCTGATTTAGGATCATTTTGATCATTGGTTTTGCTTCAGGTCAACTTTGATCACAAGCTTATTTTGGTAAACTTGCCAGATTGAGCTCGCATCACCTTTTACAGCAACAGACATCAAGAGTTCCTCTGTTTTTTCTTTGAAGAGAAGGACTTGGTGTACTGTACAGATATTGCTCAGCTTCTGCACAAGCTTGGAGTTCCGCAGTATGAACCCAAAGATTGGAGACTGTTCATTGACAGCAGCAAGTGATTGCTAAAATGTGTTCTGCTTCACAACGGCAACCAGTTTGCCTCTGTACCCCTTGCTTACTCGACTACACGGAAGGAGAAATATGAAGCGGTCAAGTATGTGCTGGAGAAAATTTGTTATGATCAGCATGACTGGCTTATTTGTGTTGACCTGAAGATGGTGAATTTTTTGTTGGGTCAACAGTCTGGCTTCACCAAGTACCCATGCTTTCTGTGCATGTGGGATAGTAGGGACACTGCTCAGCGTTACACAAAGAAGGACTGGCCTGTGCGGGAGGAATTGGTGCCTTGCAGAGCAAGGAACATCATCAACAATCCTCTGGTGGACAGAGACAAGATACTCTTCCCACCGCTGCTCATCAAGCTCGGCTTGATTAAACAGTTCACCAAAACTGTAGAAAAGGATGGTGGCTGCTTCACTTATTTGTGCCATGCTTTTCCAGGATTAACCATAGAGAAGTTGCTGCTTTAAGAAACCTTGGATGCAACATGAGCATCAAAATGCATTACTTATTCTCACAAATGGATCGGTTTCCTGAGAATCTGGGATCAATGAGAGATGAGCAGGGGGGGAGACTCCATCAGGACATAAAAGAGATGAGACCAGGTATCAGGGACGCTGGGATGCCGTCAAGATGGCTGATTACTGTTGAACTCTAAAGAGAGACATCCCTGCTGCTGAGCATTCGAGGGGATTCGAAGAGACGGAAGTTCATGACCTGAATATTGTAGTTTCTTTTCTCCTAAAAACTTTTTTGGATGAGAAATATTAATGAAAATCAACGGATGTCACAAAAATGTAATCAATTTAGTCAAAAGATCTGATTTTTCAAAATCAAATTAGCATAAAAATCTGTCATGATTGAGAAAAATTAATGTCATTTTTTGATTCAGCAGTGCAAAATGGTCCTAATTCAGTTGTAAAAACATAGACAACTGTGCAGAACAATTAAAAGATGTTCTCACAAGCATCTTTAACACTTCCCTAAGCCTGGCGGCGGTGCCCTCGTGCCTCAAAAGAGCCACCATAATCCCTGTGCCAAATAAGAAAAAAGCAGCCAGCCTGAATGATTACTGCCCTGTGGCTCTCACACCACTACTGATGAAATGTTTTCTAATGACTAGTAATGCAGCATATCAAGTCCTGCCTCCCCGCTAACCTGGAACCCTTGCAGTTAGCCTACTGGTCCACGGAGGATGCAATAGCCACCACACTCCACTCTATCCTGTTCCACCTGGAAGGCAAGAACACCTACGCCAGAGTCCTTTTCATCAATTTTAATTTGGCCTTTAACACCATTATACAACAGCTTGTGGAAAAGTTAAGGTGACTGAACATGGACACCAACATCTGCAACTGGGTTCTCTGCCTCCTGGCACAGCGGCAACAGACAGTCAGGATGTGAAAAAGAACGTCCAGCCCTATCACCGTACCCCCCCGGGCTGTATTCTGAGTCTGCTGCTGTTCAGCCTGCACTGCCTCCCACACCACCAACAACATAATCAAGTACGCTGACGACACAACAGTGGTGGAGCTCATTAAAGATGAGGATGAGACAGCATACAGGGGGGAGATGGAGCAGCTGGCACAGTCGTGCAGGTCTCATAAGCTCCTCCTTAACGTGGACAAAACATAGGAGCTAGTGATGGACTTCAGAAGATCTGCCAGGACTGAACACAACCCTCTGTTCATCGACGGTGCTGCGGTAGAAAGGGTCAACAGTGTCAAATTCCTCAGAGTCCATCTAGCAGAGGATCTATCATTCTCCACTAACACTGCCACCATCACTAAGAAAGCCCAGCAGTGACTTCATCCACTCAGGAAACTAAGGAAAGCGGGACTCCCCTCTGCCTACCTGACCACCCTCTACAAGGACATGGTGGAGAGCATCCTGACCTACAACATTACCGCCTGGTTTCGGCAGCTGTACGGTGCACAATAGGCGACAACTAAGCGGGGTGGTGAAAACGGGCAGCAGGATTGTGGGTGCCACTCTCCCATCGCTGATGGACATCTACAATAAGCAATGTATTGACAGGGCGGCGGCCATCTTCAAGGACACTGGTCACTCCTCTCACAGCCTCTTCTCCTGGCTGCTATCTGGAAAGCATCCACTGCAGGACTAGCAGACTCCTGAACAGTTAGCCTAGATTTAGGATACAGAATACAGCCCTCGGGGGTGCCCTGTGCTCACGGTGATAGGGCTGGACATTCTAGACAGTTAGCCCAGATTAGCCTAGGTAAATCTAGGCTAATCTGGGACCTGAGTACTAATTTTGTACTGTTGAAAAATGGTATGACAAATAAAGTTCCTTGAATCCTATTTTTTCCCCCAGGCTGTAAGAGCCCTGAACTCAGACTCTGCTGTACTTTTGCACTTCTGCACTTTTTACTAACTGACGTGTCTGATTCTGGTTTTAACTACATATATGTGTATATATATATATATATATATATATATATATATATACATATTTGTATGTATGTATATATATACATATATATATATACATATTTGTATGTATATATACAAATATGCATATATATGTATATATATGTCAAGAGAGAGAAAGAGATTACATATATATACAGTATGTCAGTATGTCATCTATTTTCTGTAGCTGCAAATGAAGAATAAAAAAGAAACAAACGAAATCAGACACAGTTTTTCAACTCAGACTCATTAATGAAATTTATTTTCAAAGCAAATTCTTCCCTGAATGAATACAGAACAAAACCTTACAAATATTCATACCTCCGTTGATCAGCGGATGACGTCAGGGAGGTTGCGTTGTAGCGTCCGGGAACCTTTTTGGAGGTTCAGGCTTCTAGTCAGTCAGCAATAAATGTCGGCGGCTTCACAGATCGAGCTGATGCCTTTTTTTTTTTTTGCCACACCGTCCCCACCTGAATGCTGCGTCATCTCCCCCCTACAGACAAGTGCGTGTATTAATTATTATTTTTTTGCCTTGTATTTGTTGCAGTTGAAAGTGACAACAAAAAGGAGACCAAAGGTGGGAAGGCAACGAAGGGGAAGGCTGATCAAAGTCCGCCCATCAAAGCTGTGAGTCTGCAAATTAATCTGGGCCTGACAGATACAGACGGCACTATTACTCTACTACCGGTCAGCACTGGCAGTAATTTAAGTCGGATTTAACTGTGGTCTTTTAATCAATTACATGATTTATTTTCATAAAGATGCTATTTCTGGCTCCCGAGAGTCCATCAGCTGTCATGCATTTGTCTTTCCTCCTTCTCCAGCTCTGACGTTGTCTTGTCACCCACTCCCATGTTCTCTGCTGCTGCTGCTGTGGAAATTGTATGTTTAATTGTTGTATTTATTTATTTATTTTTCAGGCACCTGCAACTCATGTAGACAACCTCAAGTGTATCTTTTTTGGTGAAAACATTTCCAAGTTAGGCAGTGTGCTATTTATCAGTGGAGACCGTTTCAACACACCAGTCCTGCTAGTTTAGCAGAGTTCGCTGGTGCTAGGCAAGTGCCCATCAACTGTTTCTGCTAGCCTGCCAACAGAAACAATCTTACCCATTCTACAGTGCACCTGAGGCAAATATATCTGTCTGTGTTGATAGAATAATGTTAAAAATGAAACTACCCTTGCAATGATCGCATTCCAATTTGTCTCTGTAGCATTGACAGCAGCAGGGAACAGAAACCACTGACTTGTGCTAGCCTATCACCACTGAACTCTAGTAAATAAGATGGACTTAATGAAACATTTTGAAATTATCTGCACTGATAAACAGCACACTGGCTAATTTGGAAATGAGGTCTTCAAGTCCAAAATTTTGAGTCACCCATTTAAGTTTTATACAGCCAGCTGTTACTTGTTCCTCACAGTGTTTATCAAGTGTTAGACAGTTAGTCTTGACTTTTCGCCGCAGATTTTGTTAATCCTCATCATGGAGGCAGCTTTGGTGAGTAAATATATTTGATCTGGTTGATGTCTGCAAGAAACATGAAGCGTTAGCATGAAAAATTTTCTAAAATATGCAGAGCAGGAACTTTATAGACCAGTGATTCTATCAACTGGTTGAGTATCAGGACCCACATTTTCTTTCCTTATCATGAAGTCAAGACCCAAAGTAATTCGATGAAAACAAAAGCGCTAGCCTACTTTCTATCACATGTCTAGGAAATAAAAAAATGAACTGAATTGTGTGTCCTACACAATAAATGCCCAACATTTTCTCCATAAATATATATATTTTAAAATCCTTTCTTAAAAAAATGGAATCTGCCAATGAAGCCGCAACTCAGTTAAAACAGCTCCGCGACCTACTTTTAGGTCGCAACCCACCAGTTAAGAAACGCTGTTACAAACACCAGACACAAAACACTTATTCTGTGACTGTCAGTGGAAGTTTTCACCAAGTTTCCCTGCTGTTTACATGGACAGAAGGGATGGGCATGAGCACGACGGACACAATGGAGATTTTCAAAAAGTACAACCAGCGCACGGCCACTGAACAGACGTGCAGGTGAGAGCACGTTTTGAGGATTCTGTCAGGCAAATCAGAGAGCAATATTGCTGATCACTTCTTCACCCTTCTCCAAACATGAACCCAGCCTGTCAGAGTTGGAGCAGCTGCTGTGCACATGCAATGGATTTGTCTACCTGGCGAAGGAGCGATTCACTGCCAAAATCCCACCAGTGAAACTGGTGGCGCTCAACCTCTCTGGTACCGAACAAGCAAACAATAAGATTTTTATTATTAATAATTGTTGTTATTTCAGGAGTTGTTTTTGCTTTGGTCACTGAATATAGGAAAATGTGAATGCACTAAACTGCTGGCAAGATTAGTTTCCAGGTGACAGATTCCAACCTTTTGCATGGATGCAGAACAAGTGATGCTGATCGTTGGCCAGAAAACACCAACAGCCGCTCAATCGGTTCAATAATTCAGCCGCTGCCACGTGACCAGAATTGTGCTGTCAGTGTGAGCCGCTGTTGCTGCAGAATATCTGGTGTTTCTAATCTGCCTGTCACCAGACACTGTGGCAGAGTGACCTATGCGTGGAATTTTTTTTTTTTTATTATTATTATTTATTTCCACGTTTTGGATGGATTTTTAAAATGTAGAAGATATATCTGTAGAAATCCTGTTTCTTCGTACTTCTCTGCTTTTTGCATTTATTTTCTAAAACGGCGCCATTGTGTTGCCCTAATATCACAGCTATCATGCCTATTATGATTTATATTGTAGTGTGTCACTGGCAAATGCATATATTAACATATTTTTGTAACTTTTAAAATGGTAAGTTCTCCCTTAAAATATTTCTATACAACCTTTTTTGGTTGGCAAGTGCTGGTTTGTTTTATTTCTGCCATTAAGTAAAACTGAAATAATGACATTTTGTAGCTTGATACGATCAATTCAGTTTAGCTTTAACTGTGTAGTGCCACATAAACACAAGATATTTGAGCAGGGGTAGATTATGATCTTATAGCCCACCGAGAACAAACACCGAGGTGACAGTGTCAAGGAAAAACTGCCCGTTTAAAGGCCGAACACTTGAGTGGATCCTGGCTCTCAAATTAAGGGTTGGAGCTCATCCCTGAAATTAAGTAGCTGTCATTTGCTAATAAAAACATTTGTGTTTGTTTCCCTGCGAGAAGGCGACCCAGGTTTCCTACAGAACATTTAACTTATAATTGAATTGAACCCTCTAATTGTTTTCTTTGTAACTTCTTCTGCACCTAACTGCCCTCTCTTGATTTTATTTAAAATCCCCTTTGCGTTTTTTGATTTACAATTTAAGACTGAGCATTATCATTTTGTTTTGACAGCACTCTCTGCACTTTAGTCTGTTTGTAAATCATCAAAGTTTTAGAAATGTGCTTTGAAGCTTAATTTTGTAATCTTTGGAGATTTTGAGAGAAAACAGCGATATCAAGTCATTACATTTTAGATTGCAATGCTCACCCTCTCACCCTCCCTCTCTTGCCAGTGAGCTATGGTGGCTTGCGCACACAAACCTAGATACCTCACCCACCTTCTTCTTCGTTGATTAATTTGAGGATGCAAGCGTTCACCCTAAATACGAAATGCGCTGCTAGGCAGGCTGGGTTGTCCTTGGCGGCTACCTGAGAAATATGGTGGTGCAAAATGGCAGCTAACTGGGAGCAAGACCCTTTTATTAATGTATTTATAAGCAATATATTAAGCTTTTACTAATATAAAAATCATTAATCAGGCCAAATGTTAAATACTGGCCCTTTGAAACAATAACTGTATTATTATGTATTTTTATAAAATGTTACTCTCTGGACCTTTCCAGGAAGGCTTTATCGGGCTGATGTCTAAACAGCCTCCCTGTTTCTGATCCCCAAAGCCCAAAACGTCTTTTCTGAAACCAGAGCACCTACTTAAAGCTGTTGGTAAACCATTACCTTTATAACTACCTCATGTCAGAGTTAGGAGGAAGCTTTAAGTTTGTACTGCTTCAGCTTATGACCCCATTACTGCCCCTGCTGAATGTAGGCCCTCTCCCAAAAGAATAGGAACAATGGAAATGGAAACGTCACTGCGACATATAAATGTCACAAATGATGAGAGCGACAGAGAACGAGTTATCAAATGTCTCGAGCATTTGGTGTCCTAGTATTGTGCTGTTTTTTTCCCTCCCTTAATCGCACGAGCATGCGCAGGCACTCACGCAGGCTCCACTGCTGGAAAAAGGTTTTTAATTAAATTTGGGTAGAAAATAAGCGGAAAATACTGTTTTGAGTGTGATGATGGAAATCTGGAGCAAAGCTGTTTGTGGATTATGTAAGTGTGTAAATGGAGCAGTTGGCTTAATCTCTTTAAACATATCAATCTTCGGTTCCTTGATTGGATATTTACGGAACTCTCCCGCGCTCTGCATTGAAAAATCGATGGGGGTTTTGCAATTCAGTCCTGTGTTTAACATTTCCACAAGATCTGTAAAATGAATTGAAGGGAGAAACTCAAGTGATGATTCAATACCGCCGTGGCATTCGCTCATATCTAGTGTCATATCTAGTGGCAAAGTTTTTTGTTTTTTTTGTGTCTACCCTCTTCTTGGATTAATGAGTGTTGAGATTCTAGAAAGTACCTTTGTGAAGGGAGCACCATTGATAAAACTCCAACCAACCCCTTCTTTGAAAGTGTTTTCCAAAAAAGCCCCTGGCTATTGTGATTTATTTAGTCACAAAGGGCAGTTCGAGTCTTAACCCAACCTTACCTCCTTTCAAATATGTGAGTGGATCTTTCTCTTTCTGTCTCTTTGAGTTACTTTAAGTGGCAATGCACTAGTGTTTGTTTCACTGCTACGAGCGCCCAGCTTGTAAACCGAAACAAAGAAATTTCACTCTTGCGCTCCTCTCGGAACGGACTCCCACTGTGTGAGCAAGGTTAATATTAAAATATATATATTTATATATATAATGCCACAAGCGTGTGAACAAGCTGAACATGCTAACATTAGTTAAAAGTAGCTAAAAAAAAAAATGCAGAATGTAACTCTAATTTTCAGGGGTCACCTTCTGTTGCCAGAATTCTGTTAGCAAGTTGTGTTTCCGTCGGGAACCACAATCAGTGACAGATCCGCATCTGACACGCAAAACTTTCTGTTTAATTTTATTAATTCAAGTCAGTCAAAATAAAAATAAAACCACTTACTATTTTAGCACAGTTGTGTGTTAAAGGCAGGTCCATCACTGATATTTGTCCTGAGAGATGGAAACATTATAACAGTTTGGCTACAAAAGATTTTCGGTTATATCGAGCATAATTTTAGCTTTAGTTAATTAGGAGCTTGTTTCTTGGTATTTTACGTGTGTGCCTGCTGAAGTTTCAGAATGTTTCCCTGTACTACAGGCAGGTCATCATCATCAGGTCTCCTGCTCAACGTCAATGGCGGCGTCTTGCGTCGAGCCAATCAGGTTCACCAGGCTTCTCCACTTGGGCCAATCCTGGGCGATAGGCACAGCTTCGGCCAAAGACAGACCCAGATGTTGTAGGTCTCTGGTGACGATGTCCATCCATCTTGTGCGAGGTTTCCTGCGGGGGCGTCGCCATCCAGCTGTTTTTCGATTGAAATGGAGGATTGCGTGTGTGGGATGTTCAGAGGGTAGTCTTTGGATATGACCAAACCAGCACATCCGGTGCTGTGCTGCCAGGCGGGATGCTGGGGGTTGCTGCGTTCAGTCCCAAAGTACGTTATTGGTGTCTGGTGCTCTGGTGTCAACGCCGTTGATTCTGGCTGCCAGAATCTTGGTGAGTGGCCACGTTTCTGCCCCGTACAGGAGGACGGAAAGGACTATGCTGTTGTAGATCCAGAGTTTGGCATTGCGAGAGATGGCTTGGTGTCGCCACAATGGCTTCCAGAGAGTTTTGATGACGCTGGCAACCAGAGAGCGTCGCCTGTTGATCTCTGGTGTTAAGTCGCCGTTATTTGTGGACAGTGGACCCAAGGTAAGTGAAGGAGAACACAAATTTCACTTCTTCCCCATCTATGTGTAGAGGGGGGGATGCTTTGCATCCAATTTTCATGAGCTTTGTTTTGGCCCAGCTGACCTTGAGTCCCAGTTTGTTGGCTTCCTCCTGGTAGATCCTTAGAGATTCCTCTAGCTGACCGAGAGTGGAGCAGGATAGTGCGGTATCATCTGCCTATTCCAGGTCTGTGAGGAGATAGCTACCCAGACGAATTCCGGGGCCTCGTGAGCAGACCGGGTCCATTATATGGTCGATGATGCAGCTGACAAGTGCTTCTTGCTATTTGTAAGTGCGGTAGGGTAGCTGTTCATTTGGCCGCTAGAGGAGGCAAACATTCATGTGCACTAACAGCCAGGCTGGCTTTGTCAACAAAAGTATAGAAAGGGCACAATATCAACAGGCAAGCATGTCAGCGTTTGCTCAAGGAAGCAAGAATGCGTTGCTATAAAGAGCAAGAAAAGCAAGTCAGTCATGTGGAATTGGTACAGCTTCAAGGTTTCGGATGAAGAGCAAACCACTCCCCACTGCAAAGTATGCCTGAAGGCGGTATCCTCTAAAGACTGCAGCATGACAAACTTCACCTCGCAAACACCACAAGCCAGAGTGGGAGCAGTACATGTAGATGAGGACAAAAGACTAGTGTTTTGGATCAACTCGCTACTACATATGTGAACCGGCTATCTTTGTTTACTCGCATCTGTAGTTGTTCTACAGCAGATGTTAAAACCAGGAAGTGATTTTGTATGCTACCCTCGCCACTACCTGTTGGTATTTTTTTTTTACGAAGTTGCATACGACATGCACTTGTCCCGTTTTTGTAGCATATTTAACAAGAATTGTCACGTAACCCAGTCGTGCATTGAATTATGTGTTGTAGCCTAATGTCGCAAGTGCTTGTCGCAAGAGTATTGGAGATGAAAATATCACGTCCCCTTTATTTAAAAATAAAGATAAAAATATTTGAATTCATTTATCCCATTGTTTTTTGTAGTTTTACCAAAGAAATAGAAATAGAAAATTGAGTTTTCAGAGAAAAAAAAAATGGGATTTCATTTTTGTCCAAAATCGGCCGGCCCTACTGCACACAGATGAAAGAGTTTAGTCTCGGGACAATAAAAGTAATTTGGTTTTCCTACCCTTAGAATGGTTCTCATGTATCTATAACAACAAATAGAGCAAGGGTCTTGCTCCCAGTTAACTACCATTTTGCAAAACCAAATTTCTAAGGAAGCTGACAATCCATTCAGCCTGAGAGCATGTTATTTAAACATGCTGTAAAAGCCGGCATAAGAGGAGATGGGCGAGTTCAACATGACAATCCAGGAGCTCAAATTTTACCCAGTGAAATTTCACCAGTACTTTTGAATGTCCGTCAGACTGCTGTCAACTGGCTCCACATTTGTAGAGGGAGAAAACAAATAACCAAAGTGTTGATGTGACATCATCGACCATCCAACATCATTTTGATTGGTCAGAGGTCCAGTCGTTTGCCTTTCACCTCACAAAATTCGACACAAGAGCGAAAAAAATAACAGCTGCTTTTTTGCTGCATGGAAATTCGCTGCCGGTGTGTACGGTTGCATTGACTTCAATAGTTTGTTTTTTGTTTTTTCTGGGTTTTTTTTTAAGAGTGAATTTGCTGGCTAAGGACTTTTAACCTTTAAATGTTAAAAAAAAACAAAAAAAAACTGGATTAAACCTAAAAGAGGACACATCGGCGGCTGCTTTCTCACAACTTGTTCTCTACTTTTCACCCAAAGCATGAATGGCCTTTACCCAGCGTGATTGACAGAGTGTCAAGCCAGCCGTACACATGGCCCGGGGCCAGACATATGTGTCACCCACTAGCCTGCGTTTGACGCTGCTAACTATAGAGCGACTGACACCTCGCTCTGAAGTCCAGCTGTTACTCTACAGCGGAACGTCTTCCTCTTGACCTAATTGGGCGATTCCAGAATTTTGTTTTCTTAGAATATCCCACGCCGCCCCGAACTCCCGCCGCCCTGCAATCGCGTCTCTATGTTCCATCTCATTTGTATCGGAATCACTTCTAAGCATAAGAGACGCACACGCCTCGAGGTGTGATGACTCAATGAGCCAAGGTTCGGCCCCAAAAGTCTGAGCGGATTTGCCATTAAATTAAAATAATAATTATAATAATAATTACATGGTTATATTTATCCAGTTATTGCTCTTTAATGTAATTTTTCAGTTAACTACACCAGTTTTAGATTC
Organism: Thamnaconus septentrionalis; assembly: GCA_009823395.1. Classification (NCBI taxonomy): domain Eukaryota; kingdom Metazoa; phylum Chordata; class Actinopteri; order Tetraodontiformes; family Monacanthidae; genus Thamnaconus; species Thamnaconus septentrionalis. The sequence goes on from CM020516.1 coordinate 19,906,330, forward strand.
TTTTTTTTAATTGAAAATCGCTGCATTTTCACATTTACCATTCAGATACTGAGAAGAGAAGTGCAGTGAGGCAGCAGCCTGCTGAGCCTCACCGCAGATTGCGCAATGACACATTTTATCAACGACTGTATGTGTGTTACTAATTTCTTGTGCTGAGCGATAATCAAACTGCTGCAAAGAGCCACTAAGTGAGGCATGCAGTTCTCCTGCCTCATGGTTGGGGCGCTCATGATCCAAGGGATTCTTCTTGAGACTTGGCTGCAGAATACTGTCACAGTGACAAAGGTGCTCTGTGGAGCGGTCATTCTCAGCACTGAGAAGACTCTAGACAAACAGTTGGAACAGGACTGAACAAGGACGACTCTCTTCCCTGGCAGTGATCTCCATTGAGACACAAAGACTTTTAAAACTGAAGGACGGCAAGGACAACTTCTATGATCAAAATATCAGTGCTTTTGTTCAGAAGGAGCCGCGCATGCACTTCAGTTATAAGTAAAGTTAAGACCATAATAATGTTTTTTTTATTATTGTTGTTATTAAATGTGCTTCTTTGTGTCCTGCAGTTTGTATGTGTGAAGAATGCTGAGATTTGAAACATAACCCGTTAATTGCTGCCAATCAAATGGTGAATAATCTACTCTGTAGGTTTCATATGTTTGTAAATCTGATTGTGTTCAAGTCAGTGCCTCACCAGCTATGAACCTCACCGCACGTCACTGCATCTTAGCCTCCAGGCAGTTGTATCGAAATGGAAAGGAGGACACGCTATACTGCTGATGTGATTGTCACTGCATGGAAAGTCAGACGGAATAGCTCGGAGGCATGGCCTGACCAAGAGGAAAGCTAGTAAATAACCTCGCTGACGCACACCTGGTGTCACGCTGGAGCAAGCAGATTTTTGACTTGAGTCCATGCCGCCTGCACAAAAGACAATTTATGAAATCACAGTCCGTTAACGTTGCATGTGTAGAGATAAGGGATTAAGCCAATGTGTTGTGTGAATGCAGTGTTCCTTGCAGAGGGATACAAAACAACTCACCGCGTGGAAATTGTAAAAGAAATCCAGCTACATGGTGGATATGATCACAAACTTGACGGCTAAGATTATGGCTTGTGATTCATCCAAGTGTTGGGCTAGCTGGAACGTACATACTTTCATATATTTGTGTGTGTGTCATTTGGTTGGTGTACTATTTTACTGGTTTATTCTGCGATTCAAAAGTATACAAAAAGGGAACAGCCCCAGGTGGCCGTAGTATTAAAAAAAAAAAAAAATGACATGACACAACATGGCAGACTGCTGAGGCACCTTCAACTCTGTGTGTGTGTGTGTGTGTGCGCGCGCGTGCGTGCGTGCGTGTGTGTATGTGTGTTTAAGTGAACTTTCTAAATGTCCCTCTTATTGACTAACTGTCTTTCCTGAAGAACTTCTGAAACTGGATATTAATTGTAACGTCTACTGTCTTCAGAGTGTCACTTGGCCCTGTTGTTTGATTTGGTTCTGAGCGATGCCAGTGCTCCGCGTTGCTCAAACCCTGAAAAGCACAAGAGGTAAATAAATAAGGGGTATTATCGAAACAATCCACATATTAAAATGAAGTGATACTTACAAACATTCCTTCTGCACTCTGCCTTTACAATTTTTCTGCTCTTCATAAGACAGCCTGCAGCCCCAGAGGGAACCCTGGACACTGCTCTGCTCCTGAGTTTGGGTGGCGTCAGCTGCCTTGTCTTCAATCAGTGGCACAGCAGCTTTCATCAGAACGCACAACAAATGGACAAAGTTGTTGACAGTAGGAGTTTCATTATAAAAGGCCGCATTCTAAACGTTCAAAACGTCGAAACGTTGCATATTTATTAACTTAAAGCAACACTAGGTAACTTTTCAACCATAAAATAAAGATCAGACTCAGTGAAGCGATAGATAAACACTTAATCGGGTGAATGGTGCCGCCTCGACAGCTAGAGCGGGGTCGTGCTGGCTGTAATCACCCTGTGTAACTTTCGGATTCGACCTGATGCATTCGTTTGGCATAATCACGTAGAGGACGACCTGCTTTACGGCAGCGTCACACATAGGTAGCAACTCATGGGTTGCTTTAGCCTATGGCTACTCCATTTTTTTTCCTAAAACAACGCTGCGGCCAAGCCAGCCACGAAATCCAATCAAGGTTTTGTCTGAGGAGGTGAAGCAAAGGAAGAGAGACAGTGATCGAACACAATGCCAGACTCGGATAAATATTGGACCAGCAAAAACAAGTATTGTGTCAATGTGCAAAATTTCTAAACTGAGCACTTTTGCCAACAGCTTACTTTAGCTGAGTAACGAAGGGGTCAAACGTTTTGGAGTCATTGATTGTATTTTGTACGAAGGGCAAAATTATCATACAAATGCAATAATGATCCTTCCTCTGGAATTGCTGATAGTGAAACAAAACAGCCGTGATTTGATGGACAAAACTCTTCGCAAGTTCATCCGGCATCACGAGATGACCACAGCTGCGTTGTTGAATCCTGGGAGAATCAGTGCTGACCAATGTTGACTAAATCACACGTGAAGATAATCAATGAATGTTGGGCTTGGATGATTAACAAATAGTGATTGTTGCTTTGTCCTTTTAGGCTTTCCATAACAGTGGGCAAATGATCTATCTTTTATGTACATATATATGTGTGTGTGTGTGTGTGTCTGTGTGTGTGTGTGTATTATAAGATTCCACTTTAATTAAACTTAATTAAACAGGAATTCATGACCGCATACTGATTTTCTTTTTCTTCCTCTTCTTCTTTCTTTTTTTTTTTAAGATCTGCTAAAGTCCAAACACACCTCCGGGCAGGCCATTCATGCCCTGAGGAAGGAGGAATGTTCACATAAACATCCCAAGGTTGCCGTGTTAAATGGTAATGTTTGCTCCAATTTTTTTTATTCATTTAGATTTGCTTTCCGATTAACTGTAAATTTGGTCCTGTGTACTTCCCTGTATCATCCAATTCGCTTGCAAGTGTCAGATGCAGTTGTTCCAAATCGTGACTGTGGCTCCTAAAGAAGTTGGATCTTAAAATCTGCCAGACATGTAATAACTGTATTCTCCGGTATCCCTCCACAGATCAGGAACCTCCCAAGGAAGGCGACGTTCGCAGCAGAATGACAGCCAAGGCGTCAGCCTTTAGCTGCGTCCTTTATGGAGCCCCTAACTTGACCGTCTCTTAATGGCCTGTGTTTTTCAATGTCAATCCAATATTTTTCACCGCTTAAAATGATATGAGCTATGGGTCACTCCACTGGTGTTTTCCACGAATAACAAAATAGATCCCTGAACCTTTGGCTACCTTCTGCTTCCCTTATTTCCGCAGACTTTCTCTATTTATTTAAGGCTTATTTATATTTTTTTTCTCTGCTGTCCAGAGCAAGCATTCATCTACAAAAAGAGCAGCCATTCACCCATTTCATGTCTTGCATAACCAAGACCCTGATGTAACTGCATACAGGATGTACCCTTGACATGTGTGCCACATTCAATGTACGGAGTGTAGCGCCCATACTCTCCACTGCAGTCACTTCGGTCATCAGTAATTTAGAGGGTGTCGGTTAATGTCGGATTCAACCCTTTATTTCACCAATGAGTTCAGACATTTCACTTTCCTGAACACAGACCGGCGGTTTTTATTTCAAATATTCACAACAGGATTGGTATAGCAGAACATTTTTCATTTACATTCTCTCTCACCTCGGGCAGTATCATGCACTCAGGGTCAGTCGGGTGCTGCAGCCTTTCTTATATTTCTTCTTACCTTACCTATCTTAAGGTGAGGTGCGAGTGACTGCAACACCATGGCGCCCCTGATTGCCACTATATTATTACAATATCATGTGTATTCCTTTATCCCTAAATGCTAAAGGTCCAATCTATTATTAGGTTCACATTACCTACTTATTTACACAGCTAATTATAGTTGCAAGAATGCATATTAAGTTAAAGTAAGACCCGGATGACAGCTTTGCTTCTCCATTGCTCCAGTCTAATGCCTGTATTTCTAAATGGGAATGTTACAAAGTTTAAACAAATTCATAAAGATTTTTTTCAGAATTCAGCTTCTGATATTGTCTCTTTAAACTATGTAAGGAAAAAAGAATGATGGCACTGATATTTTTTGTTAAAGTAAAATCATCTTCACTACATTGTTCACTATTGCTTTTGAATTTTACAGACACTTTCACCCAGTGATTCATAACAATTAATTAATTGGTTAAAAAAAATTAAAAAAGAAAGAAAGAAAGAAAGAAGGAAGGAGAACCAGATGAACAAAAAACACCCTCAAGGCTTGCTTTTGTTTCTAATTTAGGCTTGTTTTGTCTACTTGCAATTTCCGGACCACGGCAAGTATTTTCCTATGTTGGGTTTTTTTGCACCGTTTTGGGTGCCGTTATTACTAAAGCCCGATTAGAGCCATTAAACTGCTCTTCATCAGGCACTTTCAATGTAATTGCATTTGCTTTTAGACTTGCATGCTTAATCCTTGCAGTGCATGCTTAATCCTTGAGTTTGCTGCCGTGTCTCTAAATGTTAATTCAGTAAATTCTTAAATGGTAAATACAGCCCTGGGGAAAAGATGCTCTTACCGAGAGCTTTGAATGCAGCATATTTATTGCAATTAATTCAAACCCAAAATTAGAGAGTCCCTTTCAGTCGATTGACTCGTTACAACGCATAGTAACAAGTGCAGGGGAAATGAACTAATACACACGACCTAAAAAAGGCAAATGATCTGTGGTTGGACGTATGTGTGGCCCCACCCACAGGTACAAATACCCAAAGCCACCTCACTGAGAACACCTTGTTGTTTTCCAAGACTTCAGAATCAGAATCAGAAATACTTTTATTTATCCCGAAGGAAATTCTTTTCGTAAAAGGATTCCAGTCAACTTAAGAAATGTACATAAAATATAGAAGCATGCAACTAACTAAGTAAAAATAAAAACAATAGAAAATTAAGTAGCTAACAGAAAAAAATGGCATAGTGCCAAGTGCAAATTTTAACAGTTAAGATGAAATAAAAATAAAGAGCATATGACTAAAAGATAGTGTAAAGTGTTTGGATGTATGCATGTGGATATATATGGCAGACAGTGATTTTACAATGAGGAATTATATAGTTTAATTGCCACAGGAAGAAAAGATCTTCTGTGGCGCTCAGTCTTTGAGGTGGGGAGTCTAAGTCTCCCGGTCCTTGTGCTTCTGTGTTGGACCAGGAACTGATGGAGGGGATGGGTGGTATTTTCCAGAATACTTCGCAGTTTCTGAAGCATACGCCTCTCCATCACTGACTCCAAGGAGTCCAGCTTCACTCCAATGACGTCCCCAGCTTTGCGGATGAGTTTGTTGAGCCTGTTTGAGTCTGCGACCTTCAATCTGCTGCCCCAGCACACCAAAGCAAACAAGATAGCACTTGAGACCACAGACTCATAAAACATTCTCAACATAGTCCGGCAGATGTTAAATGACCTGAGCCTCCTCAGGAAGTAGAGGCGGCTCTGGCCTTTTTGAAAAGGGCATCTGTGTTCCGAGCCCAGTCCAGTTTATTGTCAATGTGGACTCCCAGATATTTGTATTCCTCCACAGTATCCACACAGGCCCCCTGGATGGAAACTGGGGTCACGGGAGACTTGGTCCTCTTTAGGTCCACCACCAGTTCCCTGGTCTTTGTCACGTTGAGCTGCAGGTTGTTCAGCTCACACCATGTAACAAAGTCATTGATGACGGTCCTGTACTCCAACTCCTCACCTCCACTGATGCACCCCACTATGGCCGAGTCGTCAGAGAACTTCTGAAGATGACATGACTCTGACCGATAGCTGAAGTCTGTGGTGTACAGGGTGAAGAGGAAGGGCGAGAGGACGGTTCCCTGAGGTGCCCCAGTGTTGCTGACCACGCGGTCTGACACGCAGCTCTGCAGGCGCACATACTGCGGTCTTCCAGTCAGGTAGTCAATCATCCAGGACACAAGGGGTGCATCAACCTGCATCTCCGTCAGCTTCTCGCCTAGCAAGGCCGGCTTGATGGTGTCAAAGGCGCTCGAGAAATCAAAGAACATGATCCTCACATAACTGGCAGTCTGGTCTAGGTGAGTGTATAGACGGTTCAGCAGGAAGATGATGGCATCATCGACTCCCAGGTGGGGCTGGTAGGCAAACTGGAGGGGGTCCAAGAATGTGCTGACCATAGGCCGGATCTGGTCCAGAATCAGGCGCTCCAGAGTCTTCATAATGTGGGACGTCAGTGCCACCGGTCTTGCCGCTGCTAATTAGTTATCCCTTGGAATTTAGCCTCACTGCCCCAATTGGGTTTTGCTGCAGTTACCTCTTTGGTAAGTGTCGCTGCCTTCGAGGTAAGCTTCCACACCAAAAAAGCTAAAATGAAGTCCTCTGTCCTTAAGGGTGGTGCAACTTCTCTCTATGCTGACATGCAAACACTGCAGAATTTCCATGTCAGCTTCTACCCAGCACAGGCAGGTACTGCTCACATACTGACCATCAGTCTCAATGCTTCAGACGTGTTGTGCTTTGTGTCTGACGGACACTGGCATGGCAGAGTCAGTTGTTTCCTCCGACATTCCAATGGCAAGTCTTCTCAACGAGGATCATATCCATTACATTCTGTATGGATCCTGTTGTGCCTCTCTGTCCCTCGGCAGAGGAACGACTATCGCTGTGATGGCACAGGGACACCTATGGCTCATGTTTTGCCACATTCTTGAGAGGAACGGCTCTGTTTAGTTAGATGAGTCGGTGTCTGCTAAGTGACTGTTCAGTCACTTGATGCGATCAGTCAGAGGCCCTGTGCCGCATCATCCCCAGACCAGTCCTGCACATAAGCTCAAGGTGCTGCTGATTGTATAGGCTCAGTGTAGACGTTTAATTGGACATTTGGACAAGCATAAACATCAAAGTGCACTTTTATGTTTGCTTTTGTTTTTTTGTTTTACTTACTTTACTCAATCTTGGATTCCATCCTCAAAACAGTCAAATGTCTTCTTTGACATTTCGCTGCACTTTGCATATGACAGAGGGAGGGGGAGAAATGATTTTCTGAGCCTGTCAGTGAAGCAGGATAGTGACAGCAGTCTGTCACTGAAGCTGCTCCTTTGCCTGGAGATAGTGCTGTATAGTGGATGACCAGTATTGTCTATGATGGACAGAAGCCTGTTCAGCGTCCTCCGCTCCGCTACCGATGTTAGGCTGTCCAGCTCAGTGCCAACGACAGAGCCTGCCTTCCTCACCAGTTTGTCCAGGCGTGCGGCGTCCTTCTTTTTGACGCTGCCCCCCCCAGCACACTACTGCGTACAGGAGGGCGCTCGCTACCAGACTGGTAGAAGATCTGTAGTAGCTTCTTGCAGATATTGAAGGACGCCAGCCTTCTGAGGAAGTACACACGGCTCTGCGCTTTCTTGCACAGAGCGTCTGTGTTGGCAGACCAGTCCAGTTTGTCATCCAGATGTACTCCCAGGTATGTGTAGGTCTTAACAACTTCAAGACAGTCTCCTTTGATGACTACAGGCTTTGGCTGTTTCCTGGTCTTCCAGAAGTCTACCTCCATCTCTTTGGTCTTGGTGATGTTGAGTAGGAGGTGGTTGGATTCACACCATGAGACAAAGTGGAGGTGGTTGGAGTCACACCATGAGACAAAGTATTTCTGGTTTCTCCAGTGATACAAAACAAGACCTTATCCCATAAAGAGAGAAGTTCCAACATTAACCTGCAGTCATTAGATAGGTAGATAGATAGATAGATACTTTAATGATCCCGAGGGAATTTATATAGTCGTCTGTTGCTCCCACTCATACAGCCACAACAGGGTAAAAAACAATCAAATAAAATAAATAATGTAACATTAAAAAGCAAAGTGTGAGAAGACAACAATGGCACTACAGTCGATGTTAATGTTCAGGGCTTTTCCATCACACATCTCCTGCTCCTCCCTGAGGTGGCGGCGTTGTATTGCCTCATAGCACGAGTGACAAATGAGTTCCTCAGCCTCTCAGTGGTGCACCTCAGTGAACGAAGTCTGGAGCTCCCTAAACTTCTTTGATTAGAGAAGACCGAGTTGAGGGGGGGACTCTGGTTGGACAGAATTGCCCTGGTCTTGGAGAGTGTCCTCTGCTCCACCACCTTCTCCACAGAGTCCAGGCCCAGTCCAACAACGGAGTCTGCCTTCCTTATTAAATTAACCGGCAGACACTAAATACTACTCAACCCTAATATATTTGTTGCTATTTTGTACCAGAATATACTTTGAGTTGTTTTCCAATTTGTGATAGTTTTAAGGCTCTCAATTACCTTTTCCCATCTTATTCAGCAGAGATTTTGATAATCTGGGCTACAAAGTTATGCAACCAAGTTTTGTTGTTGTTTTTGTTGTTAATTAATTGCACTCAACAGTACCACAACATGAGTCCAACAATGATAGTTTTAATAGCTTTACATATAATAGATGGCATACAGTAGATTACATCACAAATATTACACAACTATACACAAAATATAAGTCAATTGCTTAATTCATAAATTTAACAAGATTCGTAATAAAAAAAAAAGGAATCGTCCTTTAGTTGCTTTCTATTGCTTTTTTATGCAGTCTAAACAGAATCTCACCAACTGTGTTTTGTATTCCAAAAAAGCTGGTACGTTTGTATGTAATATATACCTTTAAACATCACTATAAATACATATATAAATAAATAACCAAATATAGCATCATCCCTTTAATTATTTAAAAGTAAATAAATAAATAAAAGAAAATAAATTAAGTGACCCTGTGTAAGTACAAATCAAAGTAGCGTTTACCACTGAAAGCCCATAAATAAACTTTGTCAAGGTTGGTTTGTGGAAGTAAACACTCCGCTCTGTGCTGATCTGATCTACATTCTGATCTATTTATAAATCTACAGCGCTAAGCCAGAGTTTCCACCAAAACTACCAGTGGTTGTTAACCAGTGTGGGCAACTATGGCTCAGGAGGTAGAGGGTTGTCCAATGACCATAAGGTTGGCAGTTCAAATCTCGCTCCATCCCAGTCTGTTGTTGGTTGTTGTGTCCTTGGCCAAGACACTTAAACCACATTGCCTCGCTTGAATGTGAGTGGGTGGTGGTCAGAGGGGCCGTTTGGCACAGATTGGCTGCCAACCTTCCGTCAGTCGGCCCCAGGGCTGCTGTGTCTACAAATGTACCTTACCTCCACCAGTGTGAATGTGATGTGAATGAATAATGGGTTCAATGTAAAACGCTTGAGAAGTGCTATATAAATCCAATCTAGTATTATTATTATTATTATTATTATTATTATTATTATTATTATTATTATTATCCAGGACCCGAAGTATGGACTGTGTCTCTTGGCTGGCCTGGGAAAGCTTCTCCGGACACTGTTTTGCTGTGCTGGTGCTCATGAACACATGGTTCTCGTGGATCGATCGTGGATTTTGTGCAAAGTGAAAATAAACACAACGTAATCGATTTGCAAACCTCCTGTTTTACTTTTTATTGATTTTCTTTTGGCTCGGCGGACTGGGATATTGAGACAGGAAACCTAAATGACAAAAATATTAGCGGACTTTTACTGGCACAACTCCCAGTCAGCCTTAACATGGACCTTTTAAGGTTTTGTGTTTTAAAGTAACTCGAAGCAGAAGTTCAACTCTGTCATTTATCCACACCGTCTTTTCAGGAGTGAAGGTAATATTATGTTTAAATCACCATGCCTGTGCATAATCATATACTCATTGATATAAATATGCATAATCATATAATCATTGATATGAATATGTTTAAACCAGTCAGTTGACCCATGCAAAAAGAAGAAGAAGAAGAAAAAGAAGGAGAACTTTATTGATCCCACGATGGGGACATTTGCATAATTACAGCAACAACAAAAAAGGTCAAGAATTATATTAACTGAAGATATAGACAAAATTAAAATATTTTAAGTATGTACAGAAAAAAGCGAGATAAAAAAGCTTCAAAAGATATTTACATATTAAACGTTTGAATATACATGTGCTACATGCTCTGCTAAATAGTTCCTATTGCAATCGACATGAGAAATTTACAGTAATTGTAGATTTTTTTTTTGTATCCTAGTGGATGGGATTTTACAAAGTGCAGTTGTACAGCCTGATTGCTATAGGCAGGAATGACCTGCGGTAGCGCTCCTTCTTGCACTGAGGGTGCAGCAGCCTCAAGCTGAAGGAGCTGCTCAGGCTCTCCACAGTGTGGTGCAGGGGGTGGGAGGTGTTGTCCATGATGGACGTCAGCTTGGCCAACATCCTTCTGTCCGCCACCTTAAGATGGGGAATGTACGCATAACATACTTAAAAGTAATGTGATACCTAAGAGAAAACAAAAAAAGAAAAAAAGTTGAAATGTGACCCATTAGAAACCAAGTTAAAGTCAGAGGATAAATGTTTTGGGTGTTTGTTTTTTGTTTTGTTTTTTACTGTTGTCTAATCTAAAAACTGGTCACATTGGACCCTATAAATTATGTAAGGGTTAAATAATGTGTTCCTTACACATTTTCAATTGTGAAATTTAGGTTCTCAAGAAAAATCGCTGCTCATCAATTAATCATTAATCAATCGATAAGGTCAATCAACTAACGATTAATGAATTAATTGATAATGTGCATCCCTACTATGAGCTGAGCTATGTAAGTATTCAGGCCCTATGCAGAGCTTTCCTGAGATGCTGCTGGAGAAGCTGATCATTAAAGCATCAATGGCTAGAAAGAGATTTTGTTTTTAAGCAATGCTAAACTTTGGCTATCACATTTAGCAGTTAGTAAAATTCAGTGGTGAACCGTACATTTTCATGTCTTCATTGTACTTAGTCCTACCTACGAGACAATGATGAAAAAAACTATTGGCTGAAAATAAAAGTTAACTAGTTATTTGCCTTTGTTTTTGAGACCATGCAACAGCAAAACAACTGAACACTAACCATGTCATTTTACATTATAAAATTTCAGATGATTCTGCAATTTACCTTCTCTTTCAGCCATCAGTTTGGGTTACTTAAGTCTGTCCGGCTCTCACGAGTGCTTATCTAAGGCATCAGGGGCTCGAGATCTAATTTGTCTGTTGCAATTGACGTGGATCCGTTAACTTACATAGTAGACAATACAAGCTGGTAAGATGTTAAATAATAACATTTATAAAGCATTTTTCCAACATTAATACATGTTGCTCAGCCATTTATAAACACACTTACAGTTTGTGTTAATTGGTTGGTAAGCACACCTAAGGTTAGCACAGTCTAACCCTGACCTTAACTCGAACTGATTAAACTCTGGGTGTGTGTGTAACTTTTTTTCCCTTTATGGTGTACGGTATTTCACTGCATTTATAATCCATTTAAGGTTTTAGCTTTTCCATGAAACAAAGATTAGGATGTGCTCAAACATGTAATGCATAAGGTTTGCCTTACACTTGACCACATTTTGGTCAGATATGAAACTGTTAGTTTTCTCATATGTGGTGTGCCCAAGAGTAATAGAAATGGAGTGGTGTTATTGTCTTTTTGTCCGGAAATCAATAAGGCAGTAGAATAATTGGGTGAAGCCGGAGGGACACATTGATATGTGGTGAAATCCATTTCATTCTCGACCCTTTCCTGTCACTGCTCATTTGCTTTATTTGCTATCCTTGGCCATCAAACACTTCAATGGACCTCTCAGGGTCCATTCCGTAGCACCTTGATCCCATATGGGGCCACACTATGCTTCACAGACTTCATGCCCACTTCTCTATCATGCTTTGTATGCTCCTTATGTTCTCATGAAGGTATATTGGTCCCAGATAACAACAAATGCTTTGCTCACACATGAGCAGCATCTCTGACGTCCATCCTAATCTCAGTCTATCAGAATTGCACTGCTTTAGGAAGAAATGCAATCATTGACGGAGGGAAAGTTAATTCAGTTACTTCATCTTGACATTAAGATGGCAACTACAACAGAAAAACAAAATGCTTCCATTCTAAGTTTGCCTCTGCCACTTCCATCCATCCCAAAATCACAATGTTGTGACCCTTGTGACTGATTTCTATTGCTATAAATTGTAACTGTGCCACTATCTTGCATGGTGATTTTTCTTTCAAATTGACATCAGGAAGGCATAGCATTGTTTTATCAAAGATAGTTACACTAAGTAAACCCTTTTGTTGGCATTGAAGCCCTAATGTATTGCTTCGACCCAACAGCATGCAGTCAGCCACACTAGATGAGATTCCCCCCCTTGCCTGATTGCCTCCTTCACTTTTTAATTGTTGATTTTGCAAGCAACTAATGCATTGTCTCACCAATGTGTGTTTAAGAAATTGTTTTTGGTGGAAAGGTGTGAGAACAATAATGGATGTATTACCATTACACACACACACACACACACACACACACACACATATCTATGTAACTATCTATCTATCTATACAATATATATATATATATATATCTGTGTGTGTGTGTGTGTGTGTGTGTGTATGTATGTGTATGTGTAAGACTATGCAAAGACCTGAAACAAAACGATGACAGTCCAATACAGATATATGCATAGCGGACACAGGGTCCATGTATCTTTACTAACAGTGTCCTCCTTTGTTCACACTTTATAGGACTATTGATTTTTAACAAGTTGAAACACTTTTTTCAAGCTTTTTCAAGTCTTCAAACACCCCATGAACAGATGGCAGCATGCACAGGCTGCCTTGCTGTGATCGCAATCTATCACAAACATGAGACGTGTGCTCAGGTGCTGCCCTGAGTGAGCTGCATGTTCTTGTTTTTCACAGTGGATTCCAAGGCGGTGGTGGTTCTCTGTGTGTGACTGTGTGTGTGTGTGTGTGTGTGTGTGTATGAATGAGAGACAGAGAAAGATAGATAGAGAGATATAGAGAAAACACCAGTAGTGTAGTGGCATGTTATGACATCCAAATGCCCAGAAGAGGTGCCAGTGTTACATGTCTCAAAACAATGATGTTCAAGGGGAAATCTCTCTTTCAAATTCTATTTTTGTTCTGCTGTTTTTCTTGTCTACTATGGCTCACGTGAAAACCAGATACCGTTTTCAGGTTGTGCACTTTATTTTTTAGATGTTGATGATTTAAAAATAGACCCAATAGACACCATTCAAAATCAATCTCCACTGCAGACTCACTTCCTACCATTCAAGATTTCAAGACGAGCGGGAGCTACCACGTGTTGAGAAGGAGTCCTTGGTAAATAAAGTCCCTCTAATGTCTGATAGGCTCTGTCATTTTTTTCCACAAGTTATTTCATTGTCAGCTTATTTACATTACAAAAAAAAGAAATATCTTGTAGCACAAGTCAACATAGCAGTACGGTTTCTGGCTTCAATAATGCTCAAGTCAAAGCAAAAATCTGTGATAGCTGACTTGTTTGCTTGACTCGAAATCACTAAAGAGATGAATGACAAGTTAGGACTTTGTAGGTCCAGAAAAATTCAAAAGGATGACCTGTCACTTAATAGAAGTCAGCTTACTCCTGAACAATCTGTCTCCCTTCGGAACGTTGGAATGATGGCTGTGCACTCCCTTCTGCAGACCAAACGCTGACGTGTTCATAGGTCATCTTCATAGGAAAGGCCAAGCAGCCCATCGCTGCAGTCTGCGGGCCCTTATCCACCAACACCATGTGAACGTCTTGAAAGAGTGACATTTAGGTTACATTGATTACAAGTATGTTGAGCGCAGTGATTTTAGCGCAGTGGCCAGTGAAAGATCCTTGCGTCATTTCGATGTTACCGCAGTCATGATGCAGCAGGACACAGTCGCCCAAAGTTAGATCACTGCCATGTTTTCATCCCAGGTCATCAGCTGGGCCAGTTCACCCAGAATGACTGTCATGAAGTTTTACTTACTGCATTATCCTCTACTACAGGATGGATTGAAGTACCAAAAACCTGCATTTTATCATTTGGCCTTCAGGACCCACAGAAAATGGTTGCAAAAAGACTAGAAATGACATGATGGAATGAGTGTTAACATGGAAAGGAGCATACATTCCTTTACAAACTGGTTCAAACTTTATGAAAAAAAGAAAAAAAAAATCTCCAAATACACTTTACTGTTCATTTTGTGCGATTTTGGTCTAGTTTTGAGTAAATATTTTGATGAAGTTGGGGAAACGGCAAAAGTTTTGCAACCAATTGTTCATTCACAAAGCGACAAATGACAATACAGTCGACAACAGCAAGTCAGGAAATTTGAATAATGGACGTTAAAACTTTAAAAACCCTCCAAATTTCTTTTCAATCATGTTGCCACAGTCTCAACCTATAAGAACTGTATGCAGAGGCGGCAGAGACTTCACCATGCTGGTGTGTTGACGCAGCCCCCTCAGGCGGTGCTGACTCTCAGGCTGGGTGAGTCTCACTGATTAACCAGCAGCATGTCAGTCCATGGCCGAGGAGGAACCGGCTGATGGATTGTGGCCGACATCATGTGGACACAGGATGGATCCTCGGTCGAGTAGCTGCACTTTTGGCACTCCTCTGGGGCTTTCAAATCCAGGTGTCGCCGTGAATGCCAAAGTCTTCTACCTCTCTGTGTTCCTCCCTCTTGAGGCAATGCCGAGTCACGTGGCAGCCCCTATAGCTTGGCATGCATTTTAATGCCGGGTGATACAACAGTGAGAACGAGCTATGGATGTAAAATTAAGGAGACAAAAGAGTTTGGAGCATTCGATGTATTCTGCTGGAGCCTATCCCAGCTGTCATACGGCAAAGGCATGGTACACCCTGGACAAGTCGCCAGTTCATTGCCTGGCCTATAGTAACATATATTCAATAATTTTATTTTTAAAATATTGTCATTTTCAAATCTATATAAATGCAAGTGTCATGCCAAAAGAATAGCAACAGAATAAAATTACATTTCAGATACAGCTCACGGAGTTGTGCTATTTTTAGAACAGGCCTACGGGCGACTCAGGTAGTCTTTGGTGGCCGCAGTTCCTATCAGCTGAAACAGGTCCACAAACGCAAGTGTGACAGCCCCTCCTTTCCACTAGGTGTCCCTTGCCTGTTGCTGGTTTATCTTTGTCTTTGTGTAGTATCTGGGTCGCGACAGAGCGTCCCACATCCCCAGACTCCAAGATGGCGGCCCATTCATTTCAATAAAGTTGCTCACCGAGCACATACGCCGAAAAAGTTTTTGACTTCCGCATTAATGGGCCCATAGAGCATGCATAGTAGTGTGACTTCCCCTCATGCCTTTGTAACTCACATGATCTATTTGGCCAATCAGAATGATTCTGGAGAATGTCGCGTTGGGAATGAACTCTTTCCTGGTGATTTTCTGGCCTTTATCATTTTTTTAAAAGGACTAAAAGACCATTAGTGCAAAATCTACAATAGAAAGATTTGCTATGAATCGCGTTTCAGGTCACAGTCGTCCTGTCAGCCATTTGGGGGGCGTATTTTTTTTTTAGAAAAATAAGCGCCTGCTTATTTTTCTAAAAAAAAAATAATACGCCCCCCAAATCCCAGGACTCCTGGGTGTGGGGGCCGGTTCATGTGCCCCCAGTATGGCACATAGCGGGGGGGCCCTAGAAGCCCGGGCCTGCCTTGGGTACCGGTCCTCCCAGTGGGGAGGGGGCTGGGCTCTGGGCCTGGGCATGGTTTTGGTACTCGGTTGCCCTTAGGGTTCCCTTCTGGGGGCTGGGTTCTGCTGCCTGTCCGCCCCAGGTGGTGTGCCTCCTTCCTGGGGTGTCTACCTTGTAATGTGCATCTTTGAGCTTGACTGACTCCTTCATGATCTCCTTAAACCGTGTTTCGTCTCTTGACATCTCCTCTTGTTCTTCTGTTTTTTTGTTAAAATCTTGGTTGTACTGATTTTTCAGCAGTTCACTCAGAGTTTCAACAGAGACCCTGTTGGCACCGACAGAGTGGTGACCATTCTTATACTATTGGTCATCATCACATTCTTTGACTGGACCATTAATAACCCATCCCAATATGGTCCTAATGGCATAAGGTGATTGAGATATGGCCACTAGCCAAATCTTCCTTCTTGACAATGTTGTCTGTACCAGCTGGCTTTTTTCTTTGCGTGTAAACCCTTGGTAACTTGTAGAACCGTCTCCCTGTGAGACTGGAAATCCCAATGTCCCAAGAGGTTGATTTGAGTATTCTTTCCACTCAGGTTGAGCTTCGCATCAGGGTTTCTGAGCAGAATGTGGCTGTACTACCTGGATCTAAGAAAGCATATGTCTGTATGATCTTGCTGCTTTGGCTGGATTTTACTTGAACGGGTAAGATTGATAAAAATTCCTTTGCTGTTGCCGGCCCCTGTTTGTCCAGATGCCTGCAGGGACATTGTTGCATTACCGGCTGTTTGTGTTGCAGACTCTGGTTGCTGCTTGCTGCTGTTCTGGCTTCTTTGAATCCCTCCTGGTTGCCCTCTCCTGCCTAATGTGAAGAATGCTGAGTTGGCTTTGTTTGCACTCCTTGCCAATCAAGGACCTATCGCAATCTTTGCTTTATGTGCCCAGAGTGAAGGCAACCAAAACACAGTCCTTTCTCTTTGATAAAGGAAATTTTCTCCTTGTGCATCTTCCTGTCAAACTTTGTGCACTGCTCCAGTGCATGCCTTTGTGAGCAGCATGAACACAGATTGTTGCGTTGAGAGGGAGCTCGCTTGACAGTAGGTCTCATTCCTGTTACGGGTGCATCAGCAGTTATTTTCCTTTCTGATTGTCACTTGTAGTCACAGTCGCCGCATAACTACAAGGCTTTTGTGACTTCACGCCGCTCATTGTTTTCACTCTTGTAACCGGTCTTCCTGTGCCTGAGTGGTGTTGCGGGTAATGAAAGTCGCCAAAGATGGGGTCGGACACGATGCGGACTTGGCGCTCAATGAACTCTTCCAGATCTGTGAACTGTGCTCTGCGATGCTGTTGTTCTAGTATGCCACATGCCAACTCTCTCCACTTTTCACAGAGCTTGAATGGAAGCTTGAGGATGACTGTCTTCATGTTGGCTGGCATGTTAAGCTCCTGTAGATACTGAATGTCCAGCATTACGTTGCAGCACTCATGCATAAAAAGAGCATATGCCTGAACAGATTTCACATCTTCAGGCTTCACAGCTGGCCAGTTGAGTGCTTTGTCCATGTAAGCTGCTGTGATGCGATGTTCCTTACCAAAGTGTTGTTTCAATAGGTTACGTGCCTTATCGTAGCCTACGTCCGGAGCCATGTGCTGGCAGCTGCGCACTAGCTCCTTAGGCTGGCCACTCGTGTGTTTGTCTAAGAAATACAAACAGTCTCCTCTGCTACTTGCATTGTTCTCCACACAGTGCTCAAAAGCTTGAATAAATGGTCTGTATTGCAATGGGTCTCCATCAAAGCATGGTATCTCCCTTGGTGGTAAAAGGTGAAATGCTTGTTGTTGCAATAGCAGTGTTGTGATGTCCTTCTTATCTGTGCCTGTATCAAGCCCGAGAATGTGGTTGCATCAAATCCTTGAGTAGGCGGTTGAGCATGGCTGTGCAGTACTGTTGGTTGGGAAGTGTTCAAATGGTTTCCAGTCAACTGAAATGCAATGGTCAAGCTGCATTGTTACAGGCTTATGAGATGGTGCCCGAGTCGTATCGCCCTTCTTGTCACTCATCTCAGTCAGTGGTGTGCTGCATTGAAGGTGGCAACGTATGAGGCTTTGTGTGATTTGGTCATTCAGTCAGGAGCAGTTTAAAAGTTCTGTTCCCAGCCACATTGCTACTTTTTTCAATGAAGATAATGTAAAGACTGCTGCAGAGGCTGCAAGACTGGCAGACGAGTATGTGCTAACTGTTGGATCGTCTTATTTTCTGGTGTCGTGCTGACGATCCGCGTGTTTGTTAATGAATAATCTTAGGAGAATGATGCTGATTTCAATGTGTCTTTAGTAAGCAAATTCATTCAGAATACAAGTATACAGAGCTCTGGGTCGAGTTCAAGCCTAACATCAACAAGTGCTATCAGGTCCTGAAGTCTGACTCACTCTTTGTCCCCTGATCAGTCTTTTTAGATAGAGAAGATCCACTTGCTGGCGTGCTCAGATTTCGTCCTCCTCTGATTGGCTCTCTGGTCTCCGCATCCCAGCCTCATTGGATGTTGCTGCTGCCTTTGTTCCCAGATGCAGGCTGAGGTCCGAGGTAGAGATGCTTTGTAGAGAGATGCTGGATCCTCTCTCGGCCTGGTCCTGCAGGTCACCTAAGGTCACTGTTTCACGTTGGGCGCATTCATGTGTCCTCTCTTAGGTATCATGTTACTCTGCACTAAGCTTACAAGGAACGTTATGTATACATTTCCCATCTTTTGAATGGGTTAACTGACTGGATACTGGATACTGAACATATTCATATCAATGATTATATGATTATGCATATTTATATCAGTGAGTATATGACTATGCTCACGGGACACAGGATAAATCAGCTGCATTGGCTGCCTCTCTTAGACATGTAAGTCCTGTTGTATCTGCCTGTCAACAGGGGGAAGATGGAGTGAAAAGCCACTTGGAGTAATCAGATTTCTCAGCTTTTGTGTCTGATGGCTGTGTGTCACTTGTGGGAAGTGACATCACTGTACCAGTAAAAATTCTGAGAGATACTGATGCTTTTGATTCCCCCATTGTGAGCTCTGTGTTGCCTTTTTCCTAGGAAACCAATACAGAAGACCATGTTCTGATGCGAGGAATGGTCTTGATGGTGTTGCCTGTGCCACTGCATAGATTGGTGGTTCGCTGTGGACTGGTCAAGGTGAGGTTGTCATGAGCGTACGTCCTACACTGCCAGTTGAGGGCTTGGACAGCATTCTATGGAGCGACCTGGCAGCCATGTGTGGGCTGAGGGTCCACCCTCTCCAATAGTAACGTCCTCACCCTGTTACAGGACAATCAGATGAGAGTGCTCAATGTTTTCCTGGAGTATTCATAGTTTGTGCAGTGATGTGGTCTATGTGGACCTGGAGTCAGTACATACTGTAGATCGGAGCCTGCATCAGAGCAGGGTGGAGCAGAGGAGCAGAGGTTTCTCTGTAGTTATTCCTGATTCTCTTTTGTCTGTTTCTCGCAGGGACCTGGTGGCGGAGCAGAGAGCTGATCCCTCTCTGAGCCAGCTGTTTGACAGAATTCTTACTGGTGATGAGGGAAAGAGTGCTACAAATGGTTACATGCTGCAGTACAAACTGCTGGTGAGGAAATGGATGCCACACGGGGAAAACTTTGTTGGTGATCCTGTTTTTCAGATTGTGGTTCCACCTAGGTTTCGTGATGAAGTGTTGAGGACTTCTCATGATCAGTCAAGACATTTGGGAGTTCATAAGACATGTTTTGCAGTACTTTTTCTGGCCTCGTGTGAAGAAGGATGTATCCAGGTATATTAAAACATGTCATACATTTTAATTGACAGGAAAGCCAAATCAATGCATCAAGCCAGCTCCACTGTTTCCTATCCCAGTCATTGCACAGCCTTTTAAGCATCTGATAATCGATTGTGTGGGACCCTTACCTCGCTCCAAGTTTGGTAGCAATTACTTTTTTACAGTAATGTGTCAAAGCACAAGGTATCCAAGGGCGTGTTTCCACTGGCTCTACTTGTTGGTGCTGGATCCACTCGGTATGGTACAGCTCGTTAGGGACACATTTCCACTAGCTTGGTTACTACCCGAGTGTGGGCAGAGTTACGGCTGTAAGGTGGACCGTAGGTCCCTGAATGTTTATTGTGTCTTCCATGTCCCCGGAATCATAGGTTTTACTTTTTGTTTTGTTTCTTTGCAAGACATTTTATTAGGTCTTATAATGATTTTGTTTAATACTGTTGACTTGTACCAAAACACTGTCCTAGCAGAGAAAATGTAGACACTGAAAAGATCACTTGAGTCTCAGTCATTTATTATTAGACAAGAATATCCACACAAGCCGTCTCCCTCCCGTCACCCACCGGGCCGGTGGTCCATCACACCCATGAGGCTGAACAAACCTCCAACATTTTCTCTGTTCGTTCCACTCCGATTGTTGTGGTCCTTAGTGCTTCGGTAGTCGCTCGGCAGCCGACTGGATTTTTTTAGATTTTGCCTGACACTGTTTTGCTGTACTGTGGCCACCAGCTGCGAAACCAGGAAGACTTTTTCATTGCATGTCGCTCCGTCCGTCCAGCTCTCTTGAGCTTTTTCTTCGGCCCCGAGAACAAAAATGTCTGTAGCTCTTGGTTTGCCCATGGTGCAGTTTTATAAGCATTTCAGTTTTTAATATGTGAAAATGTAAAAATCCACATGTGGGGCATTTAAAAATGGAGGTTTTGGTTTTCATGAAAGACTCCCACTCGGCTTTCGTAAAAAAAATAAATAAATCAAGTTGATGATGTAAATACCATCACTTTTCCTCTTATACATGTACTGATCCTTCTGGAAATCCAAGTTGGTGCCTCCCAAATGGGTTCCTGCCGCCAGGAACTTCAGCACATCTTCCTCCTTCATTTGAAGGACATCTAGCAGAAGAAGTCAGAGAGAAGAAGAAGAAGGGGCTGCAGAACTGTTTACATTGTATCTTCGTGGTGTTGGTGCTGCTGTAGCTGCAGGAATGATTGTTCCTTTCGCCGTTTTCCTTCAGCATGTAGGAAAACGGCGGCACGTATGGTCCCAAGCGTGCTGCCAGGGACCATACTATGGTACTATGGCACTATGGTCCCTGGTCAGCACGCTTGGAACCCCAAGGAAACAACGGCTGTACGTGGCTCGGGAGATGGTGAGGGAAAAGTTGGTCTCTTCACAGGAGAAGATGAAGCGTATGTATGACCAGAAAGGCTCGCCAGTTCAGTCCTGGGGACCAAGTCCTTGCTTTGCTGCCCATTATCAGCTCGCCTTTTCAAGATAAGTTCATTGGCCTGTTTACAGTTTTACGCCAGGCTTTGGATCATAATTATCTGTTGTCAATGGCGAAGCATAGAAAATCCACTCAACTCTGTCATGTAAACCTTCTGAAACCCTACTTTGCTCGTGTAGCAGAGCCTGCTATTTCTAGTGGCAAGGAACAGGAGGAATCTGTGAATCCAGTTTCAGTAGCTGCAGCGGTGGGGAGTTCTGTGAATTTTCTCTCGGCACAGGAGGATTATGTGGTAACACCACCTGATAAGAGTTTGTTGCCGGGCTAGGTAAAAACTCCGAAACACTGCAAAAGCTGGAGACTGTTTGGCAATCTGTTAGCGGAGAGGTGTGCTGAGGTGTCTGTTCTAATTAACAGTGACCCGTGACTGTTTTCTGATACACAGAGCTGTACACATCTAATACAGCATGATATTGCCCTGCAACTAATCCTGCAACTCACTCTGTCACTCTGGCCTGTCTGCCACTCTGGCTACTTCTATCTCTCTCTCTACATTGTTTTGTATTTTCCTTTCACCCCAACAGGTCATAGGCAGATGACGGCCCTCTGGAGTCTGGATCTGCTCTAGGTTTCTTCCCATAGGGGAGTTTTTCCTTGCCACTGTCGCACTGTGCTTGCTCTGGGGGCCAGTTGGTTATTTTTTTCTGATTGTACAAAGCGCTTTAAGATGTTTTTGGATGTGATTTAGCGCTGTACAAATAAAAGCTGATTGATTGATTGATTGATTGATTGATTAATTGATTGATATTGATGTAGGTGAAGACACAGCCGATCCACCACCGTTTTTACCGCGTGCCAGAGGAAAAGCCTAAGGTAATGGACACTGAGATAAAATACATGCTAGAGAATGGTATAGAGGAACCCCCGTCTTCTAGCTGGGCATCACCTTGTCTGTTAGTGCATAAGTCTGATAAAAGTCCAAGGTTTTGTACAGACGGTACAAGGAAGGTAAATGGGGTCACAAAGCCACATGCTTATGCACTGCCACGTATGAAAAATTGTGTGGATCAGGTCAGTTCAGCTCAGTATGTTAGTAAATTTGATTTCGTAAAGGGTTATTGGCTAATACCTCTGTCCAAGAGAACAAGGGAAATTTCAGCTTTTATTACTCCTTTTGGTTTGTTTTCCTATACAGTGATGAACTTTGGGTTGCAAAACGCATCAGCGACGTTCCAGCGCCTGATGAACATGGTTGTGGCTGGGGTGGAGGGATGTGCTGTGTATTTGGGTGATGTTGTGATCTACAGCGATACGTGAGAAGAGCATTTGAGTCAAATCAGAAAGCTGTTTGACCATCTGAGTGATGCACTCCTGACAGTTTAAAAGTGTAAGTTTGCTTAGGCCACAGTCATATTCCTCGGCAAGTATTTGGGCAGGGGCATGTGCGGCAAATGCAAGCCAAAGTGTCTGCCTTTGAGCAATATCCAGTGCCCATAACTAAGAAAGAACTCCAGCGGTTTCAGGGTCTTGTAGGTTAATAGTGGTAGCTCCTCTGACCAATTTACTGAGGGGAAATGCAAAGTACATTTGTTCAGCTTCTTGTCATCAAGCCTTTGACAATATTAAGTCTCTTCTGTGTTCACCTCCTGTTCTTGCAGCTCCATGCATGGATTGGCAATTCAAACTGCTCGTGGATGCAAGCAATGTAGGCGCAGGTGCTGTGCTGCTCCAGTGAGATAACAGTGGAATGGAACGACGTGTGAGTTTCTACTCAAAGAAATGTAACTCTTGAAAAAGAGACTTGCGCTAATTTGGGCATTACAACATTTTGAAGTCTACGCTGACACTGGTAGTGTTCCTCTGGTGGTGCATACGGACCACAACCCAATAAGTTTTTTTGCATTCTTTGCATTGCCCAAACTGCAGGTTGATGTGATGGATTTTCTTTTTGCAGTCTTATTGCTTGGACTGCCACCACATTAAAGGCTCTGAAAATATTGTGGCAGATGCTTTGTCAAGAGCACCCTGTTCTTGAGTCCTGTACGGCCGTTTTCTATCACTCCTTGTTACTCTTAAAATGCTTCTCCAGGCGCCACAGTTGCTGGGTTGCGTGGTGGAGAGCGGTTAGCTGGCTGGTGGAGAATCCACAAAACCGGTCAGTATGGAACACTGTATTATTGTGCATATTCTGCACATTAAGTTATGTTATACTATGAAATTTAGTCTTTAGTTGTTTTGAAAATGGTCTGCCAGTAGTTCCGGTGGGAACCCCGTTTTTATGGGAGGCATCTGGGGTGTGACAGCCCCTCCATTCCACTAGGTGTCCCTTGCCTGTTGCTGGTTTCTCTTTATCTCTGTGCAGGATCTGGGTCACGACAGAGGGTCCTCATCAACCTTGTCAGCAACACCTGGGCTTGGTGTGATCTGATTTTATAAAGGCAACATGTTTCCCCTGGAAGCTCTCTCTCCTTTTTCCCCCTTACGGACACTGCTGCCGTTTTTTTGTTAACACACACACACCCACACACCAACACATGAATACACAACTGATACTGACTTCCACGTTGTTGTCATTAGTTATTCTATTATTTGTAACAACAACAAAAAATGCTTGTATATGCTTGCACACCCGTCTGGTCTCCCATTTTTGTCTTGGCCTAGGAGCCGGGCTGTGACACAAGTGTGTGTATAAGATTTCCACTGAGGATAGTTTCCTCTGTGCTTTCCCTCAAAGTATTTTTTTCCCACTCGGTTCAAGCCTCCTTTCATGGGGCCTGTATTCAAATTGTTCTAATTGCACTGTTTATGCAGGGCTATTTTGACCACTGAGAGAAATTGTTCAAATACATTAATGGACAGACACGGCTTCACATCAGTTTCGATGTTCCTCTTCTGTTGATTCCGGGTCATGAAACTAACACGTTCAGGCAGGTGACCTTTTGCACCTGAGACTAACTTCAGGAAAAATGTCAGACCAGCCACTTTCTCCACAGCCGACAGTCAAGCTGAGATTATTATTACATTACAGATACAGTAACCCCCGGCCAGATTATACAGGAAATGCATGCATCCAGCCTGAGGGCATTGTGAATTCAAGGACAGGCTGTTGCTCATTCAAGCTGTGGAACCATATGCACTTAAGTAATGTCGAATCTGAAATTGAGAGCGTGCTCAAAGAGAACTGCAGATACGACAACAATTCTCAAATCCCCTCCACACCCAGTTTGATGTGAAGCCCGACAGCAAGCGCATTCGAATCCGGAAGAAGGCTGCAGCATTGTCTGCTCCCATTTACGTTCTCAGTTGCTCGCTTTAAAAAAAAAAAAAAAAATTGGCTTTTTTTAAATGTGGCTGACAGCTGATGAAGGAGTCTTTTTTAGACTTGTTCGACAAGGAGGTTCACAGCCTAAACAAAATTATGACGAGGTTTATATTTTGCTCTTAATCTTATCTACCCTCTCACCTTGAGTCCTCTTAATCGCTTCTGTTTGTGCTATAGTGCAATTGCAACAGTCACTGTATTGAACGTAAAAATCAGCTTAGACTTAAAACACCCGCATGCGATATGAAGCTGAAGAGATTTTTGGATGCAGGAACAGTTTCCAGTTTTAATCTTGAACATGGGTCCAATCAGAGCTGAACCTGGTGCTCTGCAGGGAGGATTACATGCTTAAGCTCGAGCTTTACTGATCTAGATCTATTGGTTTGGTCTCAGAGGTCTTGTTCTTTGCAAGGGCAGGGAGCATATTTTGGAAACTTTTTCTGTGCAAGTGCAGTGCCCCACCAGTGTTCTGACAGGGAGAGCAGAGTAAATGGAATGGAACTGAATTGTATAATAAATACATTTATTAATATCATTTGAGTAGTTAACTTGCAAAACTCAAAATGTTGACATCTAAAAAAAAAATGTTTTTATAATTTATTACCACAATCTTGGTGTTTTTGATTTCTTCACTTTACTTACAGATAATAACTGGGCCTGCACTTCCATGTGAACGGATGATCAAAGAAGAGGGAGAATTAGCAAATTAATTAAATTTCCTCTTCACTTATCTGTTTAATAATGTTAAACTGTTAAACCTCTAAAGGTTCTTTGAATCTGTCTTCAAGAATGACACCTGGCACAACTACAGAAAAGAAATACTCAGATACACTGTGACCTTTGACTCCCCTTTCCTGCTACATTCGCTTTGCGCTCTTTTGAATAAGATTCTGCAAGTCGCCGACGTTAATGCAGAGATTTCTGTCATGCAAGCAAGTCAAACAGCATTCTGATTAAATACTGGATTGATAAGTCTGGCCCTTGACCTGCCATGTGGAGAGTGCATGGTAAACAGTCATAGCACCACTCATTAATTGCCTGTCTTTTGTGATGAGCGATGGACACAGTGTGTGGTGGCAGTATGTGGGCCTACTAGTCGACCATTTCAAACTTATCTTACGCTGCCTTCCCAACGAAGGCCATCTGTCTAAAAATTCCTCTTGCCTCTCTCTATAGTGGCCTCGCTAATGGCTGATCTGTTGGAGATTGCGCCGTACAATCGCTTAACAGCGACAAATGTCAGTCAGCAGCAAGCTGTGACTAATAATGCAAATAATATCTGACTGGTAGTTATGTTTGCCACAGAATGATTCATCCATTGATTAGAGAACTTTATTTCATCCTAAAATGAAGGAAAATCTTTTATATTTAAGCTTTAAAGAAATGTAGACAGCATAGTGGAGAATTTAAACACCAACTATGGAACATGTAGTCACATTTTCACCACAATGACATATACTTGAACCGAGGAAGTGTGTAGGTTTTGTTCCCATTGTTTAGCTCATTGAGTGCCATGCATTCAGATTTGCTGTGAGTGCTGCAGATTATGTATATAGTTCGAAGGAGTTATAAAGCCATCAAATTTCCCCATGTTTTCACATGCTGAGAGAAAATTATACCCAACAAAAGACGAGAACATTTTCCTCTCACCAAAAATGCTTTTTTTTTTTTCTTTTACAGCCGTGACCATTTTCAAGTGACCTCAGTGTCTTTTAAAAATGCATTCCCTACCGACATTTTAATTTCATACATTGCACAGAAATTTTAATATGTTAAATTGTTAGTCATGGTTTACAGTTTATGACAGTTTTCAAACTTTCTGATGTCAATACATTGCTGCAGCAAATCACTTGTGAACACTGAAAACACCATTCTAAACAAACTCTAAAAATTTTATTTGATAATCTGTCATCTTTGTTTTTCAGATGGAACATCTGCAGATATGCCAAAACACACACAAAGTGTGTGCACGCAAATACCAGCTTCCCTCCAGTGAAAGAGAATATTCATAAAATCTGAAAAAGTCTAATTATTTGAGAGCCTAATTTAGCAAGTATTTCAATTCATGGTCTACGGCAGCCTGAATCTATCACTGACATGTTGGATTTATTTTTAGTGTCCGTCTGGATCGCCCATTGGTAGCAACAATACAGAGCCTTTTAATTTCAGCGGGAGTCACGCTTTTCTGCTTTACAGCCCCACCCCCAACCGCAGGATAAAATATTAACACAGAAGCCTTGACAAAATGATGAAATCTTATCAATAATTAACAATGGGTTTAAAAGTACAGGGGAAATAGAAAGCCTTAATGTCCTTTTTCATCTGGTAGGAAAAAAAGACTGATGTTTTAATTTTCAGGCAGGGCCTTCGATTTGTTCTACTGCATCTTTCCTAGAGCTGAGAATGATGCAGCGAACATGAACGCAAATGCAACAAAAACAAAAAGATAACTTTGACCAGAGCAAGTTCACCACTTGTTTTGCCTTCCTCACATTCCAGCATTCCTAGTTTTTCCATTTGTTAAAAATTCTTAACACTTGATAAGTTGATTTTTTTTTTTTAAATTTGATACAAATCACCATATAGCATCATCATTGTCTATTTCTTTTATTACAATGGCTGGGCAGCAAAAGGACTTCTGAAATGAACAACTTGTTTCCTCTGCAGTTGTTTTGAGAAGGTTAATATGGAGACGATAATACGACAAGAAGCATTTTATACAGATTGGTATTTTTAACGTAATGCGTTATTTCATTATGTATACAAAACATTATGGGTGTAGCCCATAGTCAAAGATTCAAGATTTAATCTTTACACATTTTTATTGTGTGGTTTATTTGTTTCAATAATTAATAATAAACCCATGAAACTGATGCAACTGTGGCTGTGACTGCATTGTTGTTGTTGTTGTTGTTTTTTTACAATCAAACAGAAGCCCATTAGCCTGTGTAAGGAAGATAATTTGTACTTGTAGACAGAGATGGAGTCTTTCTGCAATAAAACAAAGCACCTTCGTTTGTGTTCGTAGGCAGAGCCTCGATCAGAGCAGAAGGCATCAACAGCCAGGACCTTATACACTTCCTGCATCACATGACCTGGAGTGGAATGAGGTGGTGAATGAAGTTGGTTTGACTTGATTTGGAATAATTTTCTCTTTCTGGGGTCTCCAATGTTCAATCTAGATTTTGTGCCTCATATTTTGTCCTCTGAATTGAGCCTTTCGAATTCTGAATTCATGATTATTGTAAAAACATGTGAAAACAGGTATTTGGAAACCAGTAAAATTGAGTTCAGCGGCTAAACAATTTAAATTCCCAATTTCAAAGTATAGATATTATGTTTAATATTCAATTGCTTTTAATGAAACGTCACACTGGGTCACTTCAGTTTATTTCCAGATTCACCTCCACTGCGACAGATTTGTGCCAAGTGCTATGAGAGAACGTGCAATTGCCCCTGTCCTCAGTTTGCTGAGGACAGGGTTTAGGCAATTTGTCATTTCCAAAGCAGCTGAATCAAGTTCCTATTGAGAGAATTACTGTTAAAATATATTTATAGTCTTGGATGTTTATTGACCAGATGTTTTCAAAATGTTAACAGTGGGTAGAAAAGTAAAATTGGAAATAGTTCAATCTCAATTTGAATTGATTACATAATATTTCAGATCATTCTATGAAGCTGAGTAAAATGTAGTAATTTCTCTCTGCTATAGTATTTTTTTTTCTTGCGTGCTGTCTTCGACAACAAAAATGGAGCTGCTGAAAATCGATGACTTTTCACCTTTTAGGATCAATTTATTGCCAGCAGCTACTAACAAAGTTTGAAATGGAGAAAGCAATTTTGGACATGTCAAGTGCAAGACTGATACACAGCAGCAATTGTTTAATTTCCCATGATCCTCTTTCTTGCTTCATTGGCATTCCTTGCCATGATTCTCCATTGAGTAAAATTGCTATTCCACTGCACTCGCCAACACGTGACTTGGGACTTCTTCCTCAGCGTTTTCAGGCTTCCTGAATGTCTGGTGACTGACCCCAATGTTTGCTTGAGGTCCAAGAAATTTAAGCAAAAAAATTGTCACTAAACATTTCCCAGTGCTACGTGTTCCCCATTTGTGTCAGGTTAAAAAGAAAGAACGCTTTCATAACGCCATGTTGCTGTACATTTAACACTAAAATGTGAGTAGAAGGTCAGGGAATTGGTTAATTTGGGTGTTGGTTCATACACCCTGAGATTTTTTTTATTTTTCATTTTTTACTTTAAAAGCAGTTGATATGAAATATTAATTCAGAAACACATTTTTTTCTATAAAATGAAGGTCTAAATCAGTCGAGCCCAAGCTTGCAGGAGGTATCTGGATTTGCCAAGCTTCTGTACTCAAGGTATCTTTTGAAGACGTAATGACTCAACAAAGTACAATCAATTCTTCAAATAAAAATCAATAATTAATGAGTCAGGGAAGGACAAATTGCCACTAATATTTTCCTTCTCCTTGAGTTTACTGATTTTATTGATTTGAGTCCTGGCCACACCAACATCCGCACCATGTTGTGGCAGGATTTTTATCACATTGATTTCTCTATCCTGTCCAATCGGGTCTTGACATCAGGCTCTGCTAAATGATCAATCACTGACTGGTGGTAGCGAGTGCACAGTAGGACTTCCCTTGATAAATGATGAGCTATTTGATTTTGTGTCTTGACAGCCCCAAGGGGGAAAAGGAAGGCGGCAGTAAATGATGGGGTAGTCAGATGTCTTCGGGAAATGAGAGAATAGCTGCCCGTCATGTGTTTAACAATCACAAATAGCAGAATCAGGTGATGCGGTGGTTTGCACAGTGCTATAGACAACTGACTTTACATATTTACATTTTCCAAACACACTGCAGGATTTTTGAATGGCCGATTATTCATTTCTGTCCATGATTTTGATTCTCCCACCTTCATTGTAGTGATGGGTCTTTCGATAATGAACCAGTTCTAAGAGCCGGCTCTTTGAAGTGAACGAAGAGAGCCGGCTCCTGATTGGCTGGGAGCCGGGGTTTTTTTTTCCAGGAGCCGATTTGCTTTTTATTTTTGTTTTTTGCGTCTTTGCCTTCTATGCAAACGAAAGCAAAACAAGTAAATAAAAAAAACAAAAACAAAAAAAAATTAAACGATAGCTGTGTTTGTGTATTTCAGTGTCACTGTGCCATCTCAGCATGTTGAGTAGGTAAGACAAATGGTCCTAGAGTGCTCTGACTTACCCCTCTTGTCTTAAATGATGGACAGCAGTTGTCAATTGTTTCATTGGATAAAGCTCGGCCACTTACACTGATTAATGAGTGAGTGAAGGATCTCCCATTTGGTGCATTATGAATTAAAGGGCGAGTATAATAACAAATGTCTGTGGATGTGTTTTTTAACAGCAAAGGTTTGTGTTCGTAGTAAATTTATCTTTTCTGCATTAAAGGATGAGGTCTTCAGGTCTGTTTACCTACAATGTGTTTCCATTACCCATCCATCCATTTTCTACCACAGCTTATCCTGCACTAAGTTGTTGCTGGATCCTCTCCTAGCTGTCCCAAAGTTACACCCTAGACAGGTCACAGGTTTATCGCAGGGCCACATTGACACAAACAACCATCCACATTTATAATCACCCCCACAGACCGGTTCATATCTTCAACTTCGTGTCTTGTTGGGGGAAGCTGTAGCACCTAAAGAGAACCAACACAGAGACCTGGAGAACATGTAAACTTAGGTTTGCATGGTGAGGGAATTTAACCTGTGACAGTACACAGCACTGCAGCCTTGACTGTTTCTGTTGTGTTATGTTATGTAATTTAAAGCACATAGCACCTGTGTGGGATCATTATAAGGTAAAGGGCTAAAAATAACCCGTTGTTCCGGAGCAGAATTCCCTGACTACACTTGTTCACTACTTATCCGAAACCATTGTTTCAATTTAGCTTCATTCAATGGAGTGCTGCTCTGTACAAAAGCCTAAATTGACTGAAGAAATAATATTTCATTAAGACAATGAAAAACAATGAATATTGAAAATTAATATGGCAATAATGTTACACTTAATCTCCCAAGAAAGGAAGAACAAGTCAATACACATCAAGTATGCGAAACAATGTCTCAGCCACAATGTCTTTAAAAAATATTTACCTCTGCTCGAGTGGGATGAAGATGCAGTGGGTACAAGATAGACTATTGGCCACTTGAGATGAGCAGACATGCTTGGACTAGACACTAAGAAAGAATGAAGATCCTGACACTGTGTTTCCTGTCCCGGTGGGTCCTCTAAATGTTGCTCCGGATAAAGAAAACAAAATGAAACCCATAAAGCAACACTTTAGGGATCGACTTTACATCCAGAAAACTCCACATCATATCACATTGTGCACATTGTGATATGATGTAGGATGACAATTAGCAACGAGCATGCCAATGTGCTTGTGTTGCCTGCACACCGTATGCTAAATTCAGCTAGCTGAATCTAGCTTGTTGTTTGCACTCGATTGAGCTTTTTCATTGTGACTGTGCAGTCGAAGTTTACCCTCTTGCTGTATCATGTTTGTTCTGCAGTGCAGCAGATTACGACAAATCCTCTGAATTATTTGTTTATTTTAGTTATCAAAGCGCAGAGTGACATCTACGCCTAGCCGCAAGGGTCGCGTCTTCCCCAGCTTCCACTTTCAAGCCTCACAAAGGAGTTGGAATATGTTGGGGACTGTATATTCCTGCTACAGCGTTTATCGATCACTTTTAGAAGATGGTGAGCTATGATTTTGACCAATTTTCTTTTTCAACTCAGGGGAAACTTTCCAGTTGAAGGAAAAAGGCAAATGGAAGAAGTTGCCATTTGAGAAGCCAGGTGAGTTTGTCTGAGATGGTGATATGTTCGTTTATTGATTAACTGAATTTCTATTGTTCTGTTTTCATTTATTTGCACTGCAAAAATACATTGTGAGCTATTTCTGGTTTGCTGCAATCAAGCCTCCTCTGAGGAGCAGTCATGTTTGGGTACATAACCAATAATTTCAATTGTGCAGAGGGAGAGAAAGCCAGTAACTTCTTCTATTCCTGCATATAAAGAGGAACAGTCTTCTGCACCCTGTCTGTAACCAGCATACATGGGCAACAGGGTGCTGGGACCATGAGCCACTAGATGATGACAGCCTAGAGAAGCTCTGGATGAAACAAGGTAACTTATCAGAGTAAGGGAATGTCTCCACTTCGAATGACTGTCCTTCTTCTCACAACATAATGTGGTTACAGGGTCAGCAGCTCACCAGTGTAGTGGGGGAAGGTTGATTGATAAATTTAATCGATCAAACTCACAAAGGAGTGGAAACGGACATCAAAAAGAAATGAATGATTTTAATATTTATAATATTTAATGTGATTTGATCGGGGCACCACCTGCTTTTTGATTGTTGACGTCAGCAGGAAACGCCAGAATCAGTCTCAATACCGTCTCCTTAACGGGGAGTTCTTGACGATACACAGGGATTTGAACCACACTTTAATAAGTCAGTCAAACAATGACATCAGGCTTAATGTGCATTTATTTGTGTAACAATAGATGGTTCACACAGAACAGTATGACATGAGTGTGATCATAAAGACACAATCAGCAACGAACTGTGCGAGTGTTGTGACTTGTTGTGGCTAAGTCTAGCAAAAATAATTTGGCAGTTATTGGTTACACTGATGCGACACCAGACTCTTGACAGTGAGCAAGTGATGAGGGCTTACGTTGGATGAGCTTCTTCCAAGGTGGTCCTGGGAGTTTGTACTGTACCGTTCGGGTCCTGTACCGCGCAGGGAGCTTGGATTAGCAACACCGACCGTCGAGGTGGAACTGCCCGTTCTGCTCTGTCCTGCAGGTGGCTTCACTGGCGTTTTGGCATCAGAGTAGAGTCTTTCTTCATAACCAGTTGTAATTTTGGTGATCAAACGAATTACACGGTTACGAGGAAGGAAAAACTGCTGTAAGGTGCTGCTGTAAGGTGTATGTATGGATTGAGGTAACAGTCGCCTAAGTGAAATGTGGAAAACTGGTGGTGGTAATGATAGGGATTACGGCAAGGCATGTAACATAAATATGAGGAACCGACGTGCAAAGTTTATTCAACTTTTAATGGATCACTTAGGAATCACTTTTGTAACCCCCCCTTAGGGGACACTCTTGTTCCACCTGAAGCTTGAAAGCCTCCAGGCTTCCTTTAGGAGCAGATTCTAAATCTGTTAATTTTGAGGTTAGAAGAGTGATTCAAAGTCCATTAATACTTTATTTTCTATGGTCATAGATGTGTGACTTCCAGATTTCTCTGAAAAGGGGAAAATAGAGTGTTTAACATTGTCTGATATTGAGATGTTCAGGAACATCTGTGTTGAGGATGGCCCTTGGAATGTTCTGCAGAGAGATAACAGTCATAAAACTAGCGCTGGCCGCCAGTGGTACCAGTCCCTGCCTGGACCCAGGTCGTCTGATAAAGCTTCGGAGTGGACTCCCAACTGTAATTTGTGGGTGAAAGTGTTCTTTCTAGAGCGGGTGTTTTACGGCTTTAAGATTTTAAGTAAAGATAGTCACAGAGAGAGAGAGAGAGTAGCATCACAGCCAATCAGGTACCACCTTTAGTTCCTCCAAAGGTGGTTCACTGGAAGGCCGTGCTGCAATAAATTCCAGTTGTCCTGGTGAAAAACATTAGGTCCAGATGTGTCACTACATCAGGCACCAAGTCATTATATTGGAGGAGAGCTGGCTAAAGAATGTGAGAAAGTTCATCCACTTCAGGTATTCACTCGACAGTTCTACATTTACATCCATTATCAAATTATACATTTGTTCGAAAGGTTCCAAAACAAATTTATTATTATAAATAATATACTGATAAATATTGTTCGAATGACTACATATAGTATGGATGTTGTTTTGTTGCAAGACAATTTGTGATTTAAACAAAAAATGTTTTGTTACACAGGGCCGCTGTCCAGAATTTCCAGAACCACTCTTTTTTGATGTATACAGAAGAGAGTTTTGCCCATTGTCCATCAGTATATCGCACACGGATCCTGCTGATGGCAAGTTAAATACAACTGCCACAATCAACGCCTTCTCACACCCAACAGAGATGGACACAAGATGAAGGTTTTCAGTAGAGTTGTATGCTTTCCTATAGAAGTCACACTGTTGTTGCGCAACATTAAAATTGATAAAGGCTTGTTTTCTTTTACATGTACAGATGATTCAGTACAAAAATCTAAATGTTGGAGTGTCTATACACTGTAGAAGAAGAATTATTCCCACATGGAAGACCATCAGAGAGCCAGTGTTGTCAAAAGGTTTGGAAGTTGAGCTTATCGTCCAAGAAGGACGTCCTTCAGACTTTATAATCCCAGGCAAATAACCACCACCGCCCACTGCTGAGCTAGCTAGGACCTATGTGCAGCATGGGGAGGGTGTTCCCCATTTTGACATCTGAATGAATGTTTGAGGTGTGAATAAAAGGTGGTGCACTTTTTGAAAATTACTGTATTTATTTTGAGCATTTATATTTCTAAAACAAAAAACAGTAATCAAAAGTGGGCACAATACAAATCCAGTCACATGATAAACTACTTACAGTAACAAATTATATACAATGTTATGCAGCTACAGCAGTCGGCACAACCTGAAACCTCAACATGCAGCAGCTGACCACTCTATTCTCCACCCCAAGGCAGCCAAAAGCTGATTAACTGTGTGCCAATACTGTAATTGTTCTGTTCCCAGCTCCTGGTCATCGTGCAAAGCCAACATGTCATCCCAGGCTGCACCAGCAAAACCTCAAACCTTCTTCATCCAGTGTACAATGCTCAGCTGTTCTGCAGGGTCTGGTGTCAGCGGAGCTTTTCTAAGTCACTGAGTCCAGGCATCATGACCATAAGGCAAGACGTGGATGTGGATTCCTAAAATAATTAATTCATCTTCTATACCTGTTTATTCCTATTCAGGGTCACGGGGGTCTGCTGGAGCCTATCCCAGCTGTCTTAGGGCGAAGGCAGGGTGACACCCTGGACAAGTCGCCAGTTCATCGCAGGGCCACATAGACACAGACAACCATTCACACTCACATGCACACCTACGGACAATTTAGAATGTTCATTTGACCTCACATGCATGTTTTGGACTGTGGGAGGAAGCCGGAGAACCCGGAGAGAACCCACGTAGACACAGGGAGAACACGCAAACTCCACACAGAAAGGTCCCAGGACCGGGCCCCGGAAACGAACCCACGACCTTCTTGCTGTGAGGCGGCAGTGCTAACCACTGCGCCCGTGTCGCCCTAAAATACTAATAATAATTTAAAAAAATATGTTTCGTTGGAGCTCCAAATATCATACTGTTACTCTATCTTACTAATACACTGTATTTTGTTTGACATCACAGATTTATGTGCCATGTCCATTTTGTATTTCATATTTATATTCACCCTCATCCAAAATAAGTGCTTGAGCACAAGCACAACTAATTTGTCTGTTTACATTTCTCCAGGTCACTTAGGAAATATGATGATAATGATAAAATTAATCATATTTGAATCAATAAAATAATGCTCCGGCACATTGAACGGTTGTCATAGGCATTATGGTTTATGACAATGTGAAGTTTTTTATTTTATACACGTCACATCCTTGGAAACAATGTTCAACCATGCCCTTTCCTTTTGTCTTTTGCCTTTGCTTTTACTATGTGTTAAAAAGCAATCAGATGGCTGTGGGTGGGGCTTTCCAACCAGGATTAGTAATCGACACCTGATCGCGCCATGGCTAGCTTAGCTAGCTCCTTGGGCTCCAGGTTATGACAGGCTCATTTTCCACCAGCTCTTCTTGGCTTCACTGTGGCTCCACTGCAACTGTGCAATAAAAAAGTTTAAAAATGCAATTCATGCTAAATTTTTACATTTGTGCGTAAATATATCCCTGATATAACCTGCCCCCAAAAGCCCTTTTTTAGCCTTAGCTCAACAAAAACAGACAAAACCTCCGCCCACTCGTGGGTCATTTCTCGTACTTTGCACGGGAATCATCAGTAAGTCTGCTCGGTAGCTCCGCCTAGCAGAAGGAATTATCATATATTGACCGTGGGCAAAGTACGGCCCGCGGGCCACATCCGGCTGGATGTGTCCCTGAGCCATGGCAGTGTTTCTGGACCTGAAAAGGGCTTTTGACACAGTGGATCACCACATCCTCCTGTCTAAATTATCCCATTTTAATTTCTCTGCAGATATATATATATATATACATGTATAAATATGTATGTATATATATATATATATATATATATATATATATATATATATATATATATATATATATATACTGTTGTGCTCATAAGTTTACATACCAAAGCAGAATTTATGATTTCTTGGCCATTTTTCAGAGAATATGAATGATAACACAAAAACTTTTCTTTCACTAATGGTTAGTGCTTGGGTGAAGCCATTTATTATGAATCAACCATGTTTACTCTTTTTAAATCATAATGACAACATAAATTACACAAATGACCCTGATCAAAAGTTTACATACCCCAGTTTTTAATACCGTGTATTGCCCCCTTTAACATCAATGACAGTTTGGAGTCTTTTGTGGTAGTTGTGCATGAGGCTCTTTATTTTTTCTGATGGTAAAGCTGTCCATTCTTCTTGGCAAAAGGCCTCCAGTTCCTGTAAATTATTGGGCTGTCTTGTATGAACCGCACGCTAGAGATCTTCCCAGAGTGGCTCAATGATATTGAGGTCAGGAGACTGAGATGGCCACTCCAGAACCTTCACTTTATTCTGCTCTAGCCAATGACAGGTCGATTTGGCTTTGTGTTTTGGATCATAATCATTTTGGAATATCCAAGTACGTCCCATGCGCAGCTTCCGGGCTGATGAGTGCAAATTTTTCTCTAGTATTCTTTGATAAGTTGCTGCATTCATCTTGCCATCAATTTTAACCAAGTTTCCCGTGCCTTTGTAGCTCACACATCCCCAAAACATCAGCGATCCACCTCCATGTTTTACAGTAGGAATGGTGTACCTTTCATCATAGGCCTTGCTGACTCCTCTCCAAATGTAATGTTTATGATTGTGGCCAAAAAGCTCAATTTTGGTCTCATCACTCCAAATGATTTTGTTCCAGAAGTTTTGAGGCTTGTCTCTGTGCTGTTTGGCATATTGTAAGCGGGATTTTTTGTGGCAAAAAGTAATGGCTTTCTTCTGGCGACTCGACCATGCAGCCCATTTTTCTTCAAGTGCCTCCTTATTGTGCATCTTGAAACATCCACACCACTTTTTTTAGAGAGTCCTGTATTTCAGCTGAAGTAATCTGTGGGTTTTTCTTTGCATCTCGAACAATTTTCCTGGCCGTTGTGGCAGAAATTTTTCTTGGTCGACCTGATCGTGGTTTGGTTTCAACAGAATCTCTCACTTTCCACTTCTTAATTAGAGTTTGAACGCTGCTGATTGGCATTCTCAGTTCCTTGGATATCTTCTTATATCCCTTTCCTGTTTTATACAGTTCAATGACCTTTTCCCGCAGATCTTTTGACAATTCTTTTGCTTTCCCATGACTCTGAGTCCAGAGATGTCAGTGCAAGGGTCTGTCATGAGTCCAGAAACTCATTGAACCTTTATACACACACTGATTACAAGCAGGCAGTTCACAGGTGTGGATGGTTACCTTTAGTAGCCATTCAAAACCATTTGTGTCAACGCGTTAACTCAACGCCGCTTAATCGCCGACCTTTTTTTTTTTTTTTTATCGCGCGATTAACGCACACGGTGCTTTTTGAACCTTTGGCCGCTCCATAGATTTGTGGAAACGGGAAATGAATTGACTCAGTCACAGCACACAGTCACACGCTTGCAGCCGGCTTGTAAACACAACAAAAAAAAAGAAAAAGACACTGAGCGTAGATGAGCACTAGGAAGCACTAACATGGATAAGACGTCAATTGTAAATGGAAAGTTCCACTTCAAAACCCTGCCAGATGGCAGTTTCCACCGGAGTACGAGCAGTCTTACGTATCACTTGTCTGCGAAGCATACAGCTGACGCGGAGAGCCCTCCGCCCCCTTCTAAGGTAAAGCAAACCACGTTGGATGGTGTGGCACGGAGACCACTGGCCGTGTCCACCACGCGCCAACTTTCAACAGCGGTGGCTACGGCTTGCAGGTAGGGTTGCCACCCGTCCCGTTTTTCCCAGAATTGTTCTCTTTTTTCACCAACTGTACCGGGAAAAATAAAATATCTCCCGGGACACAATTTGTCCCGTTTTTTAGGAAAATGACAAAACCTCATTTGATTTCCGTCTGTGGTCTAGATAGGGTTGCCAACCCTCCCGTAAAATACGCGATTGTCCCATATTTGGCAACTAAAAAACCTCTCCCGTAATCAACTGTTACGGGACGCACTTGACTTTGTCCCGTATATTTCGGGGACGCCATCGCCTCCGCCCCGGGGGGCGGGGCGGGGGCGGAGGCGAGAGCTCCACCCCCCCTATGGATGCTGAACAGCTGTTTTTGGCTATACTGCCGAACTGCACTATATCATTTGAGTCCTGTTCTGTATTGCACTGCCCCCTGTTTAATGCACACTTTATTTATTGTTTTGATTTAATTTAATTTATTTTGTGCATCACAGTTTGATGCAATGCATAAGGGTCATCATTTTGTGTTAATGGCTGCTGAAAAAAGGGGATGAATAGTTCAAGTTCAAGTTGAAAAGCAAAATATACACATTTTGTTAGTACTAGTAATCATTACTATGTAATGTTACAGTTATGCCCATCTGTTATCTTTGTTGGGCTTGAGTTTATAATATTTTTTTTAGTAGTTGCTCCAACACGAATAAACATGCTGCATTTGCAGAAAGCAAGTATTTGCCTACCCCCATGTTGATATGATTATTAAAAAATGGAAAAATATCATTTTACGGTAGATTTAGAGCACATAAAAAAAATATGTGATTAATTTGCGATTAATCGTGAGTTAATTTTGGAAAACCATGTGATTAATCGGATGAATTTTTTTAATCGACTGACAGCTCTAATATATATATATATATATATATATATATATATATATATATATATATATATATATATATATATATATATATGTACATTCCATAATTTGTTTGAAATAACATGTCAATTATTATAAAAAAATTTCCTTTTACGACGCTTTATTTTGAAAATCGCACATCGGAATCTTCTGTCTGCAAGCTTGCACCTGTAATACATCCTCGGAGCCAGCCCTGGACTGGCCGGTCTGGCATTTCTGGCAGAATCCAGAATGGGCCGGCAGTTTTTGGGGCCGCCAAGCCCTCCCCCCAAAAAATCGAATAAAAATAGAAACACGCAGCCACTGCTCATCAGCCAGCCCTAATAGAAACTGGGCGGCCCGGTCCATTACCCACTGTCATGGGGGTGTGTGAGGTGATTGTGACTGGGTAGAGGTTGGTTGAGAATCACACACATTACACTACCACACAGTCACATATACACATAATACCACACAGACTCACCAAGCAAACAGATTCAATATAAAGACTCTACATTATGAGATACTGACAGAAATGTCAGTAATTTTAACATCCGAACGTTCACATGCCTCTTTATTTATTTTTTGTTCTCATTAAGTGATGTATCCAGAAAGACATTGTTTTGTTCTATATATATTTAGAACACTATTATTACTGTTATTTTTTTTACAACAGTAAAACTATATGGCCAAAATTAATGTGAAGAGTCTTCATTCAGTGGGCGTGGTTTTGGCATAGGGCCGATGAAGACCTCAAATGCCAG
The DNA here is from genome assembly GCA_009823395.1 of Thamnaconus septentrionalis. Classification (NCBI taxonomy): domain Eukaryota; kingdom Metazoa; phylum Chordata; class Actinopteri; order Tetraodontiformes; family Monacanthidae; genus Thamnaconus; species Thamnaconus septentrionalis. The sequence continues at coordinate 19,945,349 of CM020516.1, forward strand.
GGCGGAGCAGAGCGCAGTTAGCACTCGCGGTCCCCCGCACCCTCTCCCCCCCCAAAAAAAAACAGCGGAGGGAGAAAGGTATTTCATGTTAATGAACGTATTTCTTGTTTAAGCCTGTGAAAACGACCTTAATTTTGACATTGCTACCGAAAGTAACTTTTAACTACTTTATGGCGTGTGTTTGTCCCACATGTGTGAATCATCTCGACCTTGCTTAATATCAGCTCGTTGTCCTGACTCGTCACTGGTTGCGATTTCAGATGAGTATTTTAAAGTATTTTCAGAAGAAGAGAAAGATTCCCGAGGCTCAGGTAACAAAAGGACGCTTATTGTTGTGGTGATGTGGACCGTCACGTTTGACGTATTTAATTAGCCCTCACGTTCCGAGGCGCCCTCATGTTCTGGAGATATTAGCCCTCACGTTCCGAGGAGTAGAAATAACCAAATGTTTATGGCAGGCGTTGTATTTTAATGTTGAGATAACGTTTTCACAACTGAATCAGGAAGGATCACTAATTGAGACGGTGAGTGGAGGAGAGAAGGCTGGAGACGCAGAGCAGGAAGGTGCACAGTCCAGGGAAGGAGGAGAGAATCTGGCTGGGAACCAACATGGATAGAAATGGCACAAGTTCAGCCCTGGCTGTACCAGACAAATGAAGGTGAGTATTAAGCTTCATGCAACTATTATTTGTAATAATCATAATTGTAATGTTTAAACTTAAGTTTAAATTGTAAAAAAAAGTTTCATTGTTTCTAAATTATCAAATTCCTTATCCAAAAAACTACAAAGCTGATAGTGAATTTACATTGAAATGAGTATTTTTCATTTAATTGGACCAAATCTAAATTTGTTGACATAAGTTTGCATTATGGAATTTCAAACAATCACAAAAGTAACTGACACAAAGACACTTTAGTGTCACTGTCTGCCGGTTTCTGTTGCCCACATGGATTTATTGTATTTTTACTCTCATTTTATGTCTCCTGTGTCCCTGTTTTTATATACTATGACCCTTTTGTCCTTTTTGTGTGTTTTTAACATCAGGCCGGAGGACAGCGGTTGAAAATTAGCCTCTGGCTAACACCGGCACATCAACAGGAATGTAAATGAATGTGCATTGTCCTCTTCAAAATAAAATACCAAGTGTTTCTTTAAGTTTCTGTAATTTGGTTTGTTATTGCCAGATGCTGCTCAACTGCCAAACTTCCAAATCAAAAACATGAGCTGGCTATAGTTAAAATATCAGGTCAGCAATCCTCGATCGAAGAACTAATGAAGGAGAAAGATTTCTTACAAAAACTGTCTCTGGGTAAATCCATATTTAGTTTTTCACCACATGTTTAGTATTTTAAAAATATTTCTTGTTACACCTAACCAATCTACTGTGGTCAACATTTCACTGGGTTCTTCATACAGCATTAATAAACACCAACATGAGAGAGCTTCCCCCTGAGCCATTTGTTGCATCAGCTTCAAATTATCTGGGTCTTCACAATCAAGCTACTCATCTTCTACAGACCCCTCCTCAGACCCCTCATTCAGTCTAGCTTCTCAACATCAGATGGTGGCAAGAAGAAGAGGTCAAAGAAGAACATAAGGAAAAAGGGGAAGAAAACAACAATGGAGAAAGCAAGTAAAAAGATCAGACGGTGCAGTATTTTAAGGGGTAATTTATCAATTAAAACAAAGATTTAGGAAATAGTTACTGGGTATTTTAGTTCTGTTGGTGTTTGAATAAATGCCTGTTTGAATGAAGTTCAGTGAACAGATTAAAGGCAAAGTGACAAACATTTGTAGTCCAACTATATGCAAGAGAGCCCGGGCACGGTTGAGATTGTTATGGGATAGTTTTTTTTTCCAAGTGGGGTTCTATTAATTAAGTACCCTAAGCAGTAGCAGTTAAAGTAGTATGACTCTGCTCTTCCCCTTTGAGGAATTGTGGAGCGTCGTACCAGTGACACAGGCAATAAACTGTTGACTATGGGACCAAGGTAATCAATGTATTTTAGAAATCCCATCAAAAATGGACCCCCAAGTCGCCAGTTCATCGCAGGGCCACATAGAGACAAACAACCATTCACACTCACATGCACACCTAAGGACAATTTAGAGTGTTCAACAGACCTCACATGCATGTTTTTGGAGTGTGGGAGGAAGCCGGAGAACCCAGAGAGAACCCACGCAGACACAGGGAGAACATGCAAAGTCTACACAGAAAGGTCCCAGGCCCGGAATCAAACCCACGACCTTCTTGCTGTGAGGTGGCAGCGCTAACCACTGCACCACCGTAGGTAATGTACAATATTTTCAAAATATTTGTGCCATATTGTAAAGTGTACTTTTTTCAAATTCCTATTTTAATTTTGGTTTTTCCTTGACATTTTTGACATGGCTTTTTTTTTTTTTTTTTTTTTTTTTTTTTTCACTGAGCATGACAACCTCATGCAGCAATTAAATCAATTTTGGGCTTCTTTGGAACATTTGTGTTGTGCAGTTTTTTTTCTTACAATTTCATCAGGTCAAAATCAATTTTTCTCATTAATAAATACATAGTAAACCATTCATTAGCCATAAGAGAGCATTGTTCTCACTTTAGATCCATTGGCTGTAAAAATCGCGTATAGTTATTTGATATTAACTATCTTAAAATGATGTTATTTACATTGTCCCATTAAAATTTTTCCCATTGTAATCAACCTTGACCACAATGTTTATTCAAGTTGTTGACGTTGTCAGAGTCACTGTGAGTCATTAATAAATCCATAATAAACCATTCATTAGCCTATATATTAACTATATTAAATCAATGTTATTAACACTTATTAATATTAGTTAGCATCTTATTGGACACTTATTACCTATTAACTAATGCTTATTACAAGGACTTTATAACTTATTAATGTTAGTAAGCATCTTATAGGATACTGCTCTTCTGTAAAAAGAGTTTACAGAAGAGCAGAAACCTTGTGATAATATGCACTTAAAGAGAAATTGACTGAGGGACCCTGCCATTGTATATATTCTAGCAACTAACTTTATTCTAAACAAAATGAATATCAATTTGCTGAAGGACGGTTTACTGTTGCTATTCTCTCTACTGTAATTGTGTATTGGAGGTGACAATAAAACTATGAGCTCTATGCTCCATCACCCAAACCACATTTCCCCTCCCCTGAAACCATTGCAACCCCCTTGAAATCCTTCATCTAACAAAAACTCTTTGGGGATGGGAGGGAGGAGAAACTATGTTTCTGCAATGCAAATCGGTTTTAGACATAACAGCGGCCAATAATTTGACCATTTGTGATTATCCCAGTGCAACAAGACATACGTACTGCGCTACTCCCTCTACATTGTACTTCAACATGTGAAACTAGAATACATCACATGTAGCCGTGGAAGGTACATGTGGTCAAGCATCCATCATCACAAGTAGACTTCAAATATTGATCGCAAGATGAGACCTTGAAAACACACGGTTTCCAGTCTGGGAAAAAGAGCAATCTTGTGAGAGGATGAGGGTCTGAAATCATGGTGGGATTTTAAAGCAGCAACTTCAGGATACCTCTCCTTTAACATTTAGCTTCCAGGACCAACTTCACATTAAAGAAACACATTTTCTCCTCCCCCTCTACTCCATTCATTCTTGTAAATTTGCATGTTATTTACCACATAAACGAGTTTATCTATCTTCTCTGTTCATTTTTACAATATTTATAACATATCTAACACCATTTTGTTCTTTTGCTTTTTTCTAATATTGCTATTTTGAAGAAGACTGTAATGTGATTTGTATTACTAAAAAATCTTGTTTATCCTCAATATGAAAGTTGTAATCTTAATAAGCATTAGCTTAACAGGAGCAACTTTTGCTTCATTAAATGTTTTATTATTTTACATTAACATTTTTAGCTGTAGTAAAAGTTTGTATTATTGGTAACATTATTACTCTAATGTACCTGTGTCTGTAATGATTTCATAGTTTGCATACTTGTTGTTGGTAAAGGAAAAAGAAATATGTACATTTTTACTTCATTTTGAAGTCAAATAAAAATGAATGAGGCGAATAGGTCACCAAATTTGACAATCTTAACTGTCTGTCTCTCTACAGTGTCATTTTCTAAACAAACACCACAAAACACACACACACACACACACACACACACACACACACCATTGTCAACACTCTGAAGCCATACCCTGACTGCAGCAGGAGGCTCCTTTTCATCTGCTTCTCAGCCAGAGAAGATCTCTGAATTCCTATGAAGGAAGCATTTCATGTGAGGGGAACCCTGCTGCCCGAGGCCGTCCATGAGTAGCAAGAAGCAGCGGTGCAAGACAAGTGGTGATGGGAGTTGGCACTGCTTGAATGATTGGTTTTTCCAATGTTATAGGAGATGGTTTATCACTAGCAAAAAGGGTGTTATCTGGATCTGTGTCCAGCCTCTGAAAACTAAAGATTATAGACTTGACAAAGAGTCATCTGCTGCTCCGTATTATTGTGTTTTAGCATTATCTTTGCCACTTAATTTAATCTGAGTCCCACAGTACCTGTCCAATATAATATTTGATTCCACAACGAGCAATCTTTTAATGACTCATTGTTCATGCGAACAGTCGGGGCATTAAAAACATCTGACAGTTTTAATGAACATCGTATTGCATCATCAACATTTATATTGATGCCATCATTTTATAATTTAATGCGTCAATACTCACGCATCAGTTGGTGTTGTTCAAATATTTAGCATGTCGTGCTAATTGGTTAATATATGGTAGAGTTCATAGAAATGTTGATGTAAATTGTACTTATATAGTACTTTTCTAGTGAGTTCCACTTCTTAAACCCACACGGACACACATGCTAAATGAGCAATCGTCGCCCTGTGCAGTTAATGATGAATTAAATATGAAATGTTAATAGTATTTACGACATTAATAGTATGTTTTGTGTGTGTGTGTGTGTGTGTGTGTGTGTGTGTGTATATATATATATATGACTGTTCACATCTCTGACCTTTTTTTCCTTATATAAACTTCCATGCATTAAAAATGTGTTTAATTGAGTGTGAGGCGTAATCCTCTTGTTAAACTCACAATAATGATTCCACGGTGCAAATTAGTTTTCCAAAAATATGCTTTAATACAGACATGGTTATAATCAGCATGCACGTACACCTGTAAACTCATTGAAACAAAACTGAAGAACACGAGACAAGACACAAAACAAACAACTGACATGGCTCTCTGGTTACAACATGACAAACACATGGAGCAGCTCACTATTTGGGGGGTTGAGATGCAAGAAACAGAGATCGCGCTGAAGTCCCGCAGAAGAATTGTTGATTGGGGGGTGGAGATTGCGCTAAAGTCCCGTGGCCCCGGCACATCCTTTGGATTGTTTGAGTTATGAATTTATTTTTTTGTTTTTGGATGTGATGGGTGACTGGCAGCTCTTTCAAATAAGCACTGCATTTAAAGTCTGAAATCTTGCTCTTCCACATTGCAAACATCAGAAAGTGTTTTCAGTTCTTGTCAAGCACTGAAACAATTGCTTCTATCTGTCCTTAACAGCTACAAAAGGAGACAGAAAGAAGGAAAACAGATGCAAGACTAGCAAATGCTCAGGATAATAACATCAAAAATTTGTCCGGTCACCTTCCAAGTTTTTCTTTGTCTCTCTCTGAAAACATTTTCTACTGGGTCTTCCGCATATTTCAAAGAATTTGTCTGTGTCGTGTGCCATGTTAGGATTAGGTTCCTGCAAATACATAACGTACCTAACTGTTACGCTTTTGTTAAGAGCCACTGTAAACATACATGTGAAGAGAATAGATACCCAGTGTTTTATAGGAGGAATATTGTGCTCAAAATGTCTACGAGCCAAACTGCTGATAATGGAAATTTGAATAATCAATGTTATCCAGCCTGACCTACAACCTATGGCTTGAGTGCACAGATGAGTCATTGTTTATTTGGAATTTGGAGTCATTTGTAAATTTGGAATTTGTTCTTCTTATCTTTATCTCCTGTATACATACATATAAATTTTTATACTTTTATATATTTTGTATAGTTAGCTGATCTTTTTTTCTTTTCTTTTTTTGTATTGCTTTTATTTTGTAAGCGCCAATTACACCAAAACCTACTTTGCAAAAAACGTGTGTTTCTGGTTTATTGTCTCTTGTAGGTTTGGGATTGCTTATTTCGTCCCAAAGCCATGATGGCTTTGTCCACACCAAGGAAGTAAAATTGCTGAACAGCATGACTGTGTTAGACTTCATTTGTGATTTTTTTTTTTCATTTGTGATTTTACTCTTTCAATAACCTGCATATTTGCACTTTTAATGTGATGTTTATTCCCAACCACAACCAGGTCAAAATATAACAGTAATAGATTAATGAAGCTCCAGTATATGGCACCAATCCAGTGAACACATCCAAGTAACACATATGAAAATGAATTCTTAATCACTAAAATGCTTGTTATATACATCCTAAATCTATATTCATTATTATTGTAAAACAAAACCCTAACCTGGGAATTACCTGCCAACAGGATTTGTGCCTATGGCTATAGCCTGTAGTGTCATAGAGACAATATAACACAATGTGGACAATCAATAGATCATTTATATCACTTGGATTGCTTATTGCTGGATATATATATATATATATATATATATATATATATATATATATATATATATATATATATATATATATATATATATATATATATATATATATATATATATATATATACATTCATTCATTCATCTTCTATACCCGCTTATTCCAATTCAGGGTCACGGGGGTCTGCTGGAGCCTATCCCAGCTGTCTTAGGGCGAAGGCAGGGTACACCCTGGACAAGTCGCCAGTTCATCGCAGGGCCACATAGAGACAAACAACCATTCACACTCACATGCACACCTACGGACAATTTAGAATATTCAATTGACCTCACATGCATGTTTTTGGAGTGTGGGAGGAAGCCGGAGAACCCGGAGAGAACCCACGCAGACACGGGGAGAACGTGTAAACACAGAAAGGTCACAGGTCCGGGCCCCGGAATCGAACCCACGACCTTCTTGCTGTGAGGCGGCAGCACTAACCACTGCGCCACCGTGTCATATATATACATATATATATTAATTCTGATTAGATTAAAATTTGCGAAATGTTGGTCAGTGTCAATATACTCAACCTTTTCTTTCCCCCTTAAATCTTTACAATGTAATAATGATAGCTTGAATTCTCTAAATTGTCTGTAGGCGTGTGTGCATGAGTGTGAATGGGTGTTTGTTTGTTTGTGGCCCTGCAATGAACTGGCCCCTGGCCCCATGACAGCTGGGATAGGATTTAGCAGACCCCCGCAACCCTGGGTGCTGGAGGAAGCGGGTGTAGAAGATGAATGGATGGAATCGCTTGGATTTATGTAGTGACTTATCAGAGAGTCCAGCCTTAAATTTTAAGACTGGCTTTAAATTAAACAGGTACAGTAACATGAGAAAAATACAGGTCTTCAAGAATAAGAAAAATAATACTGGGTATGTAAGATAATTTAAGAGTTCTTGTAAAATATAGGCAAACACAGCTGGAGCTATTTGGAGCTTTGTACTTTTGTTGGGGTTTTAGTGTTAACAGTTGTACTAAAAGAGTTTTTCTTCCATTGTTCAGCTGGCCAGAATTCTGGATAGTGTGCCTCTCCTTCAATGACCTACAGAATGACTTTCCATTTGGAGTAAGTTGCAAAGAGAAATCTTGCCCCCATGAGTTGATTTCTAGGACTGTTGTAAGGCTTGTGATTCTTTGTAACCATTTAAAAATCTCAGTGTGTTTTTTTGTCATCTCGACTTTGCAACCAGATCAAACATTTTCACTATTATTGCAAGCCTTTCGTCTGGGCCTAAAAAATAACTTGGATCTTCTCATGTACGATGGGCATAAACTGAAACTGAAAAACTAAGAATCAATGAATATTTAAAAAGGAGGGGTATGGCTGCAGGGTCTGATGTCAACAGCCAGTGATCTAAGAAGGGGCCTCAACTGCTTTTGCACAAATTCTTCACAACAATTAACATTAACATGTGGAGATCACTAGATCACTAGTCTTCATGATGTAAGTCATGTCGGTATGATTATTATACAAAGGTATCACAACTTCTGGAGCACAAATGTGCCAATGCTTGGAGGTTCTAGATGTTCTATCAGACTCTCGCCACGGACACTTTGCCAAACGGACACGATACTATCACGTGCTACACCCTTACGGAAAACACTGCACTGCCTGAGAAGAAAAAACAGTGTTTTGACAAAATAAAATACTACGTTGTACATTGTAGTGAACAAACATGCATCACAAAGTCAAGTAGAGGACATTTTAAGACTCACTGCTACATCAAATGCAGCTAACACTTGTGTGTTCAAAAGTGTGACAGTATTTAGCTACAATATTGCTGTTGACGTGCGCTTATAATGAAAATGCTATTTGCTTTCGTAGATGGCTGCTCGACTAACCCCCTTCTCGTTCCCCTCCCCGCTCAACATCGCAGTGCCTATCACGGGCTTACTGTACACAGTTAGTGAGTATGTACACAACAATGTTGCTTGCGTTTTGTGATGTATATATACATGTCCGCCCGCGCACATAAATATGTCACGACATCTCCAGCATCCGCTGAACTCGCCGAGTTCTGTCTGTCTTCGCCACAGATAAAAAGCCCTGACACGAAGTAGTCAGTAGTGTGCAGGATAAAGTCGAGCAGAAGTATCCCAAAGTCAGCCGGCTGCTCCGGAGCTCCGCTGACGCACCGACGCGACTGAGGATGCGCTGCCCAAAACAAAGCAGTGAAACAGCATAGAGAAACAACACTTTCTCTACGGGCGCCGTCAGTACGCTTCAAAGAGGAGGGCAAGAGCGCTGAGATAAAAGGCCTGGGTGCATTGTTGAATTTTAAAAAACGCTGGCCGGGCCCAGTGGGAACTGATCTCGCGGCTTACGATTTTGCAGTCTTTTTTTTTCTTTTCTTTTTTTTTCGAAAGAATACAAAGGCAGGGGAGGGGTTTGAATAATGTGCCCTCGAATGTGACACGCTAGCAGAGGCTCGATGACACCGGAGAAAGCATCTGGGCATATTTCTAAATGCTTTCAGTGTTTATTTGTGCGCACGTTCTTCTCTGACCAGTTTCTGGATTCTGTTTTGATCTGACGTAAACCAGAGCTAACTATTGTTATATGGTAAACCCCACTGTTTAAATGTATGACTTGATGTTTTGTTACTTTTAAGCTGCCACCGCTGTCAATGAGGGAAAAACGCCAGGACTGCGTTTTTCCCTCATCCTTTGTGCAACTTTCCATCTCTGCAAGGAAATAAAAACGTCTGTCTTTGTGTGAGGTGCTGGATCACAGCGGATCCAGAGGTGATACTTTTACATTGGACACACTTTGTTCTCAGGGATGGGCAGCTGGGCTGATGAGTCACAGTTGTTGGCGGAATCATCGGACTTCTGGGATGCGGCTCCCGTCACGGGGATGTGGGTTGCGATGGCCGACATCTCTCCAGTTTGACTCTCCGCCGTCATCCCAGGACGATCCGAGGTCTGGTTGATGTTGCTGTCTGGAATGGTCCCCACGCCAGTGAAATGTTGGAGTAGGCACTTCCGGAACTGGTTCATTGTTTTGATAAAAGAAGGAGGAGGAGGAGGGGGAAAAAACATAATTTGAAATAAGAGTGGAAAAAACAATTTGGCAAAGAGATTGTTATCGGTCCATTCAACCCAAATAATAAAGCTGTCAACATGTAGCTTGTTCAGTCAAATTTTAATTATATTTTGAGTGCACAAAAGCAACAATGTACGTCTTGAACCAGTGTTGGCCGATGGGAAATGTTGAGAAGTTGTACTTAGCATTAGCTTAAAATGATTATATTTTGACGAAAATTATTGTATGGGCCCAATTTTTATTCTGACGTGGCAGGGACTGATGCTTCAATAACGCATCATAATAGATATTATTGTTGTGCCATTATTATTGTTTTCATCACATATGTTTTAGCTTTAAATAATCTGGCACTACACTTTGTTGCTGTGAATGTTTACTAACTAATGAACTTAGACATATAATGGCAGTGTCAAACGTTGTACATTAAGGCAATTTTGGAATTATTGATGCTTCATCATTCCATTATTGTACAAATGTGACAACTATTGTACATTTTAGCAACAGTAGCCAACACAGAATGTGAATGAGGCTAATTACTGGAAAATGTGAACTGTATCTGCGTGGAGTAGCAGCAGAATGCTGAGGGAACACTGAGGCAAGAGCCAGGTTCAACCAATCTTAAGGTCAGATAAAACTTTTTTTTGTTTGTTTTTTACTATGTTTATAGTGCATCAGGGTTTTTTGCAATGTTCTTTTTTAAGTAATGTATGAAACTTAAATGATGTTAATTTAATAATAATCAACTAATTTAATTATTTATTTCATGTCACATATTGATTCACTGAAGTCAGCTGATTCACTAAATTCACTGTTACCATGTTTGCGCGACTTGAAATTACTGTAACTCCTTCATTCCCTCATTCTGTAAATATTTGTCCTTTCTCTGAAACACAGCGATGTGCAATGAGCACAAAAATTTCTTTGTCCTCAACTCTGTTTTTTTTTTTTTGTCAATCAAAAAGCTGCTGCTGAAAGAAAAAAAAAAATTTTCAACTAAACTTTTAAAGCAGCGTTTAATTTCCAATGTATTTATCAGATGATGAATAAGAAATTACAACATTAAAAGGCTGTCACTCCAGAAAAGGTTCCTCCTGTGTTTAACATAGCTCTGTTGCACTGACATTGAAAATCTATGAAAATAGCTGTTCTTAGGGCCTTTATGAGGCGGTTCACACTAACAGCCACACAATCATTGGTTTCTACAATACTTCAAATCTAAAAACCCAAACTGACATTTTCTTTCTGTGTTACAGGTCCCCCTGGGGGTGAAATAAGGTTCTGTGACCCCGAATGACCGGACTAATTTGATGCGCAAAAGCTTAGAAACAGCTCCCTTTGAGCCAGTGCTTTCAACAGTTGGTAATAATACCTATGAATGTTGCCCCAGATTGCGACAGGAAAACAGTGAAAGGCTGCGCTGCTGCAATCTCCTACCACGTACACCACGGGACTTAAAAAAAAGTTTCAAAACCCCTCCACAGTGCCGTAACATTTGAAAAATGTAGCTGTAAAAACTCTCCCGTGCAGAGAATAAGGTCGCAAAATGTCATCCTAATGGCAAAAGAAGAAGCACAACTCACATTTGCCCAAATCTCCATCCGCTTCCTCGTAGAGGTTGAAATGTGCCTCGCGCACATGTGTGCCACACACAATTTCCCACAACATTCGATGGCGCAACTGCAACATTTTCATGGTTAACACCGTCTGGATTGATATTACCCAGGTCACTCTCTTGTAGTGTCACTCTCTGCTTTGTTTTGGTCTCCACTCCACTCATGGGGCAAATGTCTTGGCTACATCTCTGACTTTAACAGTGAGTGTCCCACCACTCTCTGGGATGTTTTCCAGCTATAACGTTGCATAAGTCCAAGAGCATCTCACCTCAGAAACTTTGGACCAAACTATTTGGCAGCTGCCGCAGTTATTTCAGCAACAGGGGAGACATGCAGAGCAGGGAAAAAAGCAGGGCAGAAACCTGCTGATTTATTGGATTTTCATTTTATCATTTCATTTTTTAAATGAAAATTGAAATGATGAAATGAGCACTGAAGGTGCCCATGATGATGTGATATCATCTGCTGATCAGTTAAATAGGTTAGGTTTAAAAGAGCTGAGGTAAAATTTAAGCCCAACAAAGGAGTAAGCTGGATGTTGCGACAAATGCATAGATTTGTGTAATCATATGTGTTTTACTAAGCCATGAGAATTTGTATCTTATCAAAATGCATATATATATATATATATATATATATATATATATGCATTTTGATCTAATGTGTTTCCTCTATTTATTTTTTTTTGAGTGTGTTGGCAGAAAGTGACATGGTCAGTCTTTCCTTTACAAATTTGACTGAGACAACAGAGGCAGCTGTCTGGTCTCTCTAACAATGTTACCACCAGTGGCAACAGTTGCACATCATGGGAATCCCTCAAGACATTACCTCAGTTCACCTCCTTGTTAAAAACAGAGAGGCAACCTTACAGATCAGCTGACCTGACCTCATGGGCACTAATCGTTTCAGTGGAGCCACGCGGGCTCAGAAATCTTACAGTCTGTCGGCTCACTCTTCCTGTTTGCGTCAAGTTGTGATGTGTAGTGGCTGGATACAATCCTATCCGACATGTGCAGCTGCAGACTCTACAGGCTGATTTCTTACATTAAGTACTTATGATTGCTTGTTCTGTTCTTCTGTATCTCATGGTAATACTACACTGATATTTCCGGGGTGTGACATTAATAAAAATGTATGGAGGATCAAAACCATGAGCATATGTAACATTTGCACAATTTGCCATGGAGGTTTTTCACAGCATTGTTGAGTTCCTTTTAGTTCAGCTGCATCTACCAAAACTACAGGCGTTATCTTCTGATAAAAACCTCTGGTTTTACAACCCTCGTATCAAGAAAAAGTAGAGCTTGCCCGTAGACTTGTTACATTTGGGGACTGTTAGATTGGGGTTATATTTATTTATTTTATATTTATTTATTTCCTTTATTTCAGACCCATGGGATCTATATATATATATATATATATATATATATATATATATATATATATATATATATATATATATATATATATATATATATATATATATATATATATATATATATATATATATATATATATATATATATATATATATATATATATATATATATATATATATATATATATATATATATATATATATATATAGTATATATATTTATATATAGTTGTCGATACATAAAGGATGTGTGTAAATTGAGGTAGAAGTCATCTACATGTGACTTGGTAAATTTTAAAACTTTAATAGAAATGATTGTTGTTATGTTGTTATGGCAAAGCATGTAGATTGATTGATATGAGGAAAACTGATAAGCAAAGTTTGTTCAACTTTAGATCAATCACTAGGAAACACTTTCCGTTCATACCCCCATGGGTCAGTCTTACTCAACCTGAAGCTTCAAAGTCTTCAGGCTTCCTTCAGGACTAGATTATTCAATTTTAAATTTAGAAGAGTGATTCAAAGTCTGTTGTTAGTCTGCTTTTGATGGCGGTCACAGATATGTGATCAGGTGTCTCTGTGGAAGGGAAAATAGAGTTTTAGCATTGTCTGATGTTAAGTTGATTGGTAGGATCCAGTAATGACAATTAGTCCTGTGTAATGTCCTGCTAGGAAGATAAACAACATAAAACTGGCTCTGGTTCCAGTTTGTAAGTCTGTGCTTGGAGTCAAGCCATTGAGAATGTTGAGAGGCTCGACTCCCTACTGTGATTTACAGGTGAGGCTGTCCAACCTAGAGTGTGTGTATTTTTTAGTTACAAGACTCTTGCACAAAGAAATTAGGTACAGATGTGGCCCTACAAACTGTTTTCAATCTCTTTTTATCTGCCCCTAACGCCATCTAGTGGTGACATTACATGCCCTTTCTACCCACCACAGAGTTCATCTGGTGGCCAAAGTAAGAATTGCATGCAAAACCTATATATGCAATGTCCCATTTCCATCTCTTTGCGAGTTTGATCGATTAAATTAATCAATCATCCTCCTCTACATTACGCAGACCAGAGTTTGCTTCTTTGATCCACACAGTTCAAAAGCACATTCACACATTCCAAAACAAGCCAGACTTTTCAAGCAATGAAACTAGAGTTTCAATAAACAGTGGAGTGAATACAAGCTAATGTGGAGTTCACAGATAATGGTCCATTTCCTGGTCTGAATGAACTGTTAACTGTGTAATATTTGGAGATTTTGAAAAGAAACAGCAACATCAAGTAGTTACACTTTAGATTGTAGTGCTCTTCCCCTCCCTCTCCCAAGCTTGCCAGTGAACTACTTTGGCCTGCGCACACAAACTTGGATATGGTGTCCACCTTCTTCTTCGAGCAGTCACCCTAATAAGGAAACGCTCTTTCAGGTGGGCTATACTGTCCACACCGGCTGCCTTAGAAATATGCGGTACAAGATGGCAGCTAACTAGTAGCAAGACCCTTATGAAGACAAAAGACAAAAAGTGAGGAAATTTGTGTTTGGTAGATTATTTCTTTGTTGTAACAATGCTTCTTGGAAATAAATCTTATATCGTTGGAAAGCCTGTTTTTTCCCTTTTAAATGGTGCCACACTTGTAAGGAACATTTGTGGGGTGAGCAGCAGAGCTAAGTATCTGGGTTGTGCCTAGAGCTGGGCGATATGGGCTAAAAGTCACATCCTGATATATTTATGCTGAATAATGATATACGATATATATCCCGATATTTTTTCCGTAAAGTTAGAGCAAACATTCAATCAAAGTCAAGGCGGCTTTGAAACCGGCTTTTTCAGTGAACAGTTGCAAAATGAAATAAATAAATAATAAATAGGTTTCTTCACCTGGTCATGACTAAATGCTCAGCTGTTCAAAAAACAATAAAATGTAAACATAAATACTGTATGACAAAAAAGGAGTACCTTTTTTTAAATCAAAGTTCTCTAAGGTGCATATTAAAAAAAAAAATCTTTATCTGAAAAAAGTACAATATCAGGACAACTAAAAATGGCTTATTAAAATCAAAGTATAGAATTTCTTCTCCTTTCTAAGAAATGCACAGGTGCAAATAACGAACATTATAAAAGAACAAAATATGACAAACCCTAGTAAGGGCAGCATTTTTATGGAAAGAAAGAACAAAATTAAGTGTTGTGATTTTTTTTTGTGGATGCCTTGTACGGAAGCAAATAGATACCATAATCCAAATTAAAATGCAATAACAGAAATGCTTTTTCATTTTAAGAACGAAGCAGCATTATTTAATCATAATTAAAATCGTTAATAAATCAATCAATCTCCATTTTCATTTTCTTATTCAAGACTGCTCATTCTTGTACTTAATTAAAATGAAAAAGAAAGACATTTGAGATTTAATTTTCAAAACATGCACCAGCAAAGAGTTACCAAAATTCAATTTGAAATCTAAAATTTGAAAATTAAAAAGCAATAGCAGAATGCGTTTTCATTTTAAGAACGTGGCAGCATTTTTTGACTCATAAATAAAATTATTTATTATTAATAAATATGTGCATTTTCATTATCTTATTCATGTTGCACCTTTTGTGACACAATCAAAAAGAAAACTGAGGGCATTGCTTTTTAATTTTCGTGGTCCTGCCCTGCACAAGAGTTAGCACAATTCTAAAAAGAAATCGCAATCGCAAAGTAAGCGAGCGCAGCTTTTCACCTCCGTTGTGGGTATGGCGGTATGACACCACTTCGCCATTGTTACTTTTCACATCATTGAAGTTGCCGGTAAATCGAGATTTTAATCGCCGATAAACGTGGACCACTGACATATCTCGTTGGTCGGACAGATTTGAGCATGGCGCACGTTGACACAATTGTTCACACACTGCTGGATTTAGCTTCCCAGGTGGAGTTGAATAGTGTATCTGAATCTAATGCTCGGGACCGAGTTGAGCAGCTTGGCTGGATATTCTGCTGTCCCAGATACAGACGTAAACGAGGTTGCCCTAGCCAACCTGTTGTCAGTTATGGAACACCTTGATGCAACAGCACAACCTCAAAGCGGACGGCCAGCTTTCAACATCCCAATCGTGGCCATTAAAAGCTATTTGTTACATGGGTTCAAAGTGAAGGAGATAACGGAGCTGTTCGGCGTCGGCCACCAGTCCATCCGTCGCAGGATGGACTGGTGGCTACTGAGTGTCAGCCACTGATTTTTCTTTTACCAACCAATTCCTCCTCTGCACGCTCCGCAGACGTTGTTGCAAGACATTTACACGGAGACAGATTTTTTTTGAAACCGCACATTTTCGAAAACGCTCTCGGAAAAAAAAAAAAAAAACTATTTACATGAAGCCGTCTTCAAAAAAACGTCCTATCTACACGGATACGCTGCAAACGACTGAAAATGACGTAGTACTTATGCCAGGCCTGGTGTGGCGCCGCAAGTTTACTCCCTGAAGGCGGAGGAAGAAGAAGAACACCTGAAGCATGCCGTGTTTAAATGTTGTTTGCAAGCAGGAGCTCGCGAACAACATTTAGCACCACTGAGAACTGAAAGAAAGATCGCTTGTGAAAAGATGGTGTGGATAAACAACAGAGTTGAACTTCTGCTTCAAGTTACTGTCGAACACAAAGCCTTAAAAGGTACATTTTAAGGTTGACTGGGAATCATGCCAGTAACAGTTAGCTAACATTTTGGTCATCTAGGTTTCCTGCCTTAATACATCAGTCCGCCAACCCAAAAGAAAATTGATAAAAAGCAAAACAGGAGGTTTGCAAATCGCTTTCATTGTGTCTATTTTCACTCCATGATTGATCCACGAGCACCATGAGTTATTGTTCACTATTGTTTGCGGTTTGTTGTAGTGGAGGTTAATAGGAAGACTGCAGGCTGATCATTAGTAGCAATAACAAGTCCGTTGGCCAACATGGTTGTTGTTGTTGTGAGTGGTGGCCTGCACCTCACTGGCCGCTCAAGTTGCAGGGCAGTCTGAGGGTGTGGGAGGTGATGGGCGGCGGTTGATGCATCATACTGGGCCTCTAGAGGCCCGGGCCTGCCTCGGGTAGCGGTCCTCCCGGGTGAAGGGGCTGGGCTCTGGGCCTGGACTGGGCAAGGGGCCTGGGCATAGTTCTAGTACTTGCTTGCCCGTGGGGTCCCCATCCTTCTGCTGCCTGTCCGCCCCAGGTGGTGTCCCTCCTTCCTGGGGTGTCTGCCTCACTGCCGTCTTGCCCTGACTCTTCGCGGGGCGGGTGCCCTCTGGCGGGGGGCTTGATGCTCCGGCCTCTTCCCGACCGGCTTTGCGGGGGTGTGCCGTGCTTGGAGTACCCCCCGGCCCGTTGCCTGGCGTGGAGCAGTGCGGCCTCGGCAGCTACACTAACCAGCAGCTTACTTCCAGTGGCGCATTTCCACACGCACATGCATTCACACACACATAAACCTTATATACACTTACACACACAGGTACACTCGCGCACCCATACACGCACACCCTTATTCTTTTTCTTGATGAGTCAATCCGTTTATTACTTGAATTAGTTAATTATTGAATAATCAACCATGCAAAGTCAGGTTTTGCTTTGTTTTTTATTTATGTTTTTTTTCTCGTTTTGTTTTGTTTCACACAATGCATGTATATTGTTGCCAGCTCTTCTATCTATCCCTCTCTTCCACCTCCCTCCCTCCTCTTGCCCCTCACTTACATCCCCTTTCTACTGTCTTTTTCACTCCCTATCCCTCCCTCAGTCCGGTCAGGCCAGAATAGCACTCATCCATACAAATATAATAAAACCACTCAACAGGTAGTTCCTGAACCAACCAGTGTGATTCACATCCTCAGGTCACAAGCTCTACCTTCAAGAATAAAATCTGTCAGCCATTATCAAGACATTCAGACACATTTCGGCTTGTAGTTTATAGCCAGACAAAACAGACTGGAGTTTGGTGCCAGACTGTGGAGATATGGGATTGAAACTGGTTGCAGATTCTCATCTCGATATCTCTCTGCTTTGAGATTACCTCCAATGATCACAAGCCTTGTTTTTCTAGTGAGGGAGATGCCATCCCATACCATCACAATGCCTCCACCAAAAGATGTTACTCTGTCAGTGCAGCAATCAGCATAGCGTTCTCCACGTCTTCTCCACAATTTCCAATATTGCTGGCCGATTAATCGATTCCAAATCGAAATTAATTTTTTTTAGCCAGGACAATGTTTAAAAAAAGGAAAATCGTAAAATTGATTTTCCTCTCACATGCTACCGGGCTGTGTGTCACCACTGCAAAGTACCTGCTAAAGACTGCAACATGACAAACATATTTCAACACCTCGCAAACACCACAAGCCAGAGTGGGAGCAATGTGTCTTTGCGGGATGTACATGAGGATGGAAGACCAGTGTTTCGGATCACCTCGCTACTATGCTAGCTGGCCTTTGTTTATTTGTATCTGTAGTTGTCCTAGCTACAGCAGATGTTAAAACCAGGAATTAATTCTGTATGCTGCCCTCGCCACTGCCTTTTAGTGAATTATTTTTCCGAAGTTGCGTATGAGTTTTCCACTTATTGGCAAGTCGATCGCTAAATGAGAAGTAATTAACCCACTTTGCCGTAGGTGAACGTTTAAGCAGGACTACAAATTGCTGTGTACAGACACTCAGGCTAACTGAGTGATCTAGATGTTGTCAACAGTGCGCTGCTCCCTCCACGTACCCCCCTCCGCTCCCGTTTAAAAAGGGGGACACCCTTTTTAAACGTCTTAAAACCATCAATAGACTTCTTCTGTTACCAAAGAAATCAAAATCGAAAATCAAGTTTTCATAGAAAGAAAATCAGGATTTTATTTTTGTCCACAATCGCCCAGCCCTGCTTTCCACCTACTGACCACTGTAGCACAACCCATTTTTATTGATTGGCAGCACCTGGGAGTCAATAGCAATAGCAGAATAAGCTGTTTGACTCGGCAGAGAAGATTTGTCACATTTTTCAGGGGCGCATGTATGCATGTTCATTACAAATAAACAGGCTTTCCAACGATATAAGATTTATTTCCAAGAAGCATTGTTAGAACAAATAAATAATCTAACAAACACAAATTTCCTTACTTTTTGTTTTATGTTTATGTAAATAAAAACCGCTCTAAGAATAGTGAAACCAAATGACTTTTATTGTCCTGTGAGTATACACTTTAATGAATGTATTTTTTGGCAGTATATTAAGCTTTTACCAGTACAAAATCGTAAATCAGGCCAAATATTACACACTGGACCTTTAAACGGTAGAATAAACACACGGTTTAACC
The DNA here is from genome assembly GCA_009823395.1 of Thamnaconus septentrionalis. Taxonomy (NCBI): domain Eukaryota; kingdom Metazoa; phylum Chordata; class Actinopteri; order Tetraodontiformes; family Monacanthidae; genus Thamnaconus; species Thamnaconus septentrionalis. The sequence continues at coordinate 19,964,363 of CM020516.1, forward strand.
GGACTATGCAAGGCTGGTGTAAACATGCCCTAAGATTTAGAAAAGACAGGGCCCTGGGTGGTGAGATAAAGGACGGTACGATGGAAGAAACAGGTAACCTTTTTAAGAGTGGGTGCAGTTCAGAATTGTGACAGTCAAATGAACGTGCAGTGTTGCAGCTCATGTCTTACCCTGGTGTGGTATGAAGAACAGATATGGATAATTTGTCCTCATTTCTTAAAATAGAGGTCTTAAATGGAATAACACATGGGTTCTCCCTTATTTTTTGAGTCATGTTTGTCTTAAGTGGCCGTGACAGTTTTGTTGTCTGCTGTAACCACTCAAAATGGAAGTGATTGTGTTGAAAAAAAGAACCTGTCATGTTAAGTATAAAGGGGCCTAAAACGGAGAAGAAACATGGAACCACAGGGGACTAACATGAAAAGGTTGTTCTATAGTCTTAGCAGAACATATTAAAAAAAAAAACAACTAAAGTGATAAACTGAACATAGTGTTCTCCTGTATGCCAAAGAAACACAGAGATGCTGCAGCTTCGAAAACTGAGTTTCTGAGTTACTGAGCTGAGGAGTTTTTGGAACAGGCTGTTTTGCATTTGACTTCAGTATTTTGCTTGAAATAGATGCGGTGACATCAATTTCATGGGGATGTGTGCATCATTCACAGCTGATATAGTATTGATAGTAGACATTTTTCAACTCAACTTACTAAGAGGTACTGAACACCTGGGTTAGGTTGTCACCAACTTTGGACAGCATCAGAGATGGTTGAAGTTCATTGACAAAAAATTAAAATGAAGACATAGTTACAATAACTATAAAAAGAAAAAAGAAAAAGAAAATGTGACGATTTGTGCACATTCATTGTCCCACAACTGAGAGATGTGTTGTTATATCTAACATGAAGGGCACAAAATAGACTAGAGAGAACAAATAATGTAATAAGGCAGCACTCATCTGATATGAATGAGATTTTAGGTGTTAATATTTAGCAACATCAAATAGTGTTCGCACTGTAAAGATTCCAGGATGTGCCTCTGCTTTAGTCTAAAATTAATTAAAATTAAAAAAGATTATTAATGGCTTTGATCTATTTTGCCATAACCTGGATTGATGCACTCTACTCCCTCCTCTGCTGACTTCAAGAGGTTGGTATTTCCCACTGCTAAATATTTTTTTCAGCTGTCATACTGATACAATTCAGACAGAATCCGTTTCACACAACAGTGCGACTCTGAAGCACATTGTATGTTGTCAAAGTCAATACCTATAAAGTATTGAAGACCCATGGTGTGTGTCTTACTCTCAACTAAGAAGAATCGGGCACTGGGCCCAGTGTAAATAAAATTGAGGTCAGCAAATGCCATGAAAAATGTTAAGATACCTCACAAGCATAGAAACACACACACACGATTGCTCACTGCGGTTCTCACCTTCCTGTTTTTCAAACACCATGCATTATTAAGAGACCAGCCAACAGCCAACAACAGAAAAAAAGACATGTATGTACTGTTCTGTAGTTTTAATCCACTGCAGATGTTCACATGTTTCATTTCTCCTGAAAACATTCTCACATTCTCTCACGTGAAAAGGGACCAGAACCTAACCAGACATTTCATAAGAAATCCCCCAGATTAATGAGAAAACCTTCAGTTACCTGTCTGTTCATGAAGACATAGATGATCGGGTTGTAGACAGCTGCTGTCTTTGAGAAGAAGGCAGGGATGGCAGCCAACCTGGGGTCAAGCTCGATGGTTGGATAAGCTGTGACCAGTATGGAGAAGGCTGCGTATGGCGTCCAGCCCACCATGAAGGCCACAATCATCACCACCACCATACGGGTCACCTGCCGCTCGGGTTTCCTGGCAGTGGCCAGACGACCGTGAGAAACCTTGAAGAGAACCAATGACACACATGGATTTCGGTTGCTCATTTACACAAACTTTACTTTCAAAGAATATGCAACAATTTAATGGAGTTGTTGTGTTGTTTATAATCATGTAAGAAAACAGAAGAATTTATATCAGCATTATGTAGATAAATATAAATAATCAAACTGTTCATAACCTTCTTACTCTATAAAATTTTTATTTTTGTTTTATTTCTATTTATTTTAATTAATATATTTTTTCCTTATCTTTGCACTACTTTTGTTGCTGTAATTATGCAAATTTCACCAATGTGGGATTAATAAAAGCATTCTATTCTATTCTATAAACATGTTGTGGGTATAATTACATTGGGCTCTCATTGAATTGCAATAACTCACAAGTGTGCTGTTGAAGGGGTGGTTCAGAATTTTGGACATATGACCTCCTCCTTGATTTCCAAGTTAGCCAGTGTGCTATTTATTAGTGGAGATTGTTTCAACAAATTTCATCTAGTCCTCTAGTTTAGCAGAGTTTGAAAAAAACAACAACATTTTAGCCATTGTTATGGCCCCGTTTACAAGGAGAGGAAATTTTAAAAAAAAAAAAAAAAAAACAAAACATTAAAACAAGCATTTGAGAAAAAATAAAGAGAGAGATTACACGAAGTCGTCTCCAAAAATATCCGCATGTGCGAAGAAACGCTGGAAAGTACTTATGCTCTTATGTGGCGCTGTGGTTTTACTCCCTGACGGCGAAAGAAGAAGAAGAAGACCTGGAGCCCGGTGTATTTACAGAAGTAGCTGCACGCTAACATAAGACGGCAAAGAACGCACGCAAAAAGATGGTGTGGATAGACGACAAAGTTAAACTTTTGCTTCAAGTTACTTTCTTACTTACTTACTTACTTACTATCTCCGCCATCTTTACGTCGTATCCACAAAAGTTTTTGCGCTAACAATATGCAGGCGCAAAACGCCCAAAAAATGCAGCACCTGATGAGTCGTGCAAACTGCGCTCTAGTAACCCTGCCGCATTTTGCGACCTAGATCGTCAGATATTGTAACGTTGGTGCAAACGTCAATCACCGGACTGTCAAATAACGTGTCAAATAACATGTGCATTGGTTTTCTCCCTGAACTCACGCCAACATCCCCCGGCTGCAGGTGAGTGTTATTTGATGGCAGATGGTGGTTTTGATAGTGAAGGTTGCCTTACATAGCATAAAGGCAAACAGAAAAAAACAAAACAAACGCTAAATGCCGTTTTATTTCATTTTAAGAGTCAAAAAAGAGTTTTGTGGCTCCCATCGTGTTCTTTTCTAGGACAAACGGGTCCAAATGACTCTTTGAGTGGGAAAGGTTGCCATCCCTTGACATGGGCTAAAATGTATCCCTAACTCAAGTTGTACAACGCATCCCTAGTTCAAAATTAATACTTTTAAAATACTTTTAAATGTAACAGTCAGTTCTGATGTACCTAAGATTTAAATGCATATTAAAATAACACTACATGAGCAAACAATATGGCTTTTCAGCTTTACTGCCATGAAGTGGAGAAGATCTAAACAGCTCACAAATAGAATTGCTAACATTGAGCAACCTCAAACCAAAAAAAGCAGTGAACAGTCGTGAAATTTGCACATATAATTTAATAAACAACCAAGTTTAACTGTAAAACTGTACATAAAGTAGAAGTGAACGTGATTGTGATACATTTGTTATGGTCCCATCTATACTGACCTTTCGTAGCTTTCGCAGTAGCTTCCCATAACAGAAAAATATGACTCCAAGTGGCAGAATGAAGCAGGTGGTGAAGAAAGTGATGATGTAGCTGTGACCTACCCAGGAGGCTGAATACCTGTTTACAGATAAAACAAATTATGTCAAATTCAGTTTGCAAGAGTGCCACACTCACAGTTAGCATGAACCAAGAATGCACCGATACAACTTTTTTAAAGAACAAGTAGAGAATGAATACTTGCATTTCAGTACTCACTGATACGTATACTGACTACTTCATAAGGCCATTGCCACATAATAGATTGACTTTGATTTTTTTTTTCCCACAGATGTTCTGTTACATGAACATTACTTAGCATGTTTTTCTAGAGCAAGGGGTGACAGTCAGAAGTTTCACTACAGTAAAAACACAAATTTCACAAAATTGTCATATACATACATACATATACAACTGGCATTGGTGTCGTGGTATAAGCACATATTTTGCAAGTAGACATATAGAGTATTCAACCCCAGTATCGGTCCCGATACCCGATATTGGTATTGGAGATGTTGCATCCTTATTTGTAGCCTTCATCTGCAGCCAATTACCTTTCTGTTTGACATAAACTGGATATAAACCCGGCACATAAGGTTTGGAACTTTCTCTATTGTCACTTCATCATTGGCATCAAATCTGATTTCTTTGAAGTGAATGTTTATTTAAATTGTTAAGAACCTGAGACTTACTGAGCAGTAAGTCAAGGCTCAAGGAAGATTAACCATATCTTTTTTACCCATTGAAAACAAGTTTTATCCTCTGATGGTTGCGCCTCTGTCGTTTGGAGCTAATGGATGATTGGCTAATTAGCGCCAGACTGGTTCTAGAGCCAAACCTTTTTGACAAGCTTATCAACAGTTATGATTTATTGCACTTTGCTGTCAGTAGCTACTGAGACAGATCTACAAATTGAAAAACATAAAGTTTGCCAATAGCTTGGTAACACTTGCATTGCTACATTTATCAGTCCCATAGTTCCCCAGCTCTGAGCTGACTGAAACATCATTTTGATATTCAGTGGCTTTTATCTGTACAAGAAGAAAGACAACAGTTCGCTGCCTCATTTGAGCTCTTGGTAAAAGGCAAATGTCACAGCGGAGGCAAATCTCAATGACATAATTAGAAGCACAGCATCCTCTTATTTAGTCTATTCACGTGATTTCCATTAGAATACCTGCCAACGTCCATTGAAACAAGTTCAAGATTATTGTGTATCAGACTTGCTGGGAGACAAAGTGGCGAGTGCATAAGCATAAGCATTTGCATTAAGTGGGGTGTTTGTATGCATCATAATTTGTCTTATAATTTCTGTGGTGACACATTTCTGTCGAACTGATTAATATTGAATAATTATCCATTCATTGTTTGGAGTGCTAAAAGGCTCAATGCATAACATAACATTTAAGGTGATCAACTGGGAAAAATTCTCATTATACTCTACTTACAGTGAAGCCACACTCATCACTGCCACACTCAACATTGACATTAACATTACTATGTTTTTTTTTCCTTTTTTATACCCTTATATGCTAAGAAAAATAGCAACAAATTAACACAGCCAAGTTCGAATTAATACGTGCAAGAAAGGCAAAAAAAAAGATCCTCACTGACACGCTTCACCAAAGGAAGTATTCAATAATTTGATTTCACACCAATCAGTTGATAAACCACTTCTTTATCGTCCAGAAAGTGTGAGACTCAGACAGTGGCGGAACTTGTACAATAATTTTTTGAAATGTGGTGAAAAACATGAGTCAGTCCAGCCTGTTCTTTTCAACTATCTCTCCCCTCTGAAAAAAAAATAAAAAATCTAATTATTTGCAGAAATCTCTTTTCCCACCAGCAGCTGGTGGACCTCGCTCACCTACAGCCTGTCTATGTGCCGGAACGAATCAGCTCATCAGAATCCGGGAGCTCAGCTCTGATCCGCATATGGTGCTTGGGATGTCTTTGTGGATATTTTAACATGAGTGAACTCACTGTACCAAGAGAGGGGAGAAAAAATGCCCTACCAGAGGGCAAAACTCTGCTTAGACATCCATTATAGACAAGCAACTACTTTATTGAAGAGAATTCAACTCTATTGAATGACAGGCAAAGTATGTGTTTTCTGTTCCCTAGGTCCCCTAGGTTCCCTATATTGCCTGGGCAAGGCACCACCACACATGCACTATAACAGAAAAGAGAGTTCAGTAGACAAGTATTTTTTTAATATGTATGTAATGTATAATGTTGACTCATTAAATCTGTGTCAAAAAAAACTCGAAAAAAAAGTCCAACTAAAAACCTAATCAATACAAATTATTGCCCTGCGGTTGTTTACCTCTGCAGACCAATGATGAAAGAGATCACATTCTTGTCTAGGCAGATTCCTTCCTCTAGAAATATATTTTGGCACAGACCATCAGCAACACGGTGCTAATTAAGCATAGTGTCACCAGTTCAGCATCCAATTACATGTTAAAAAAAAAATTAAAATAAAAAAAAGTTACGGCTGAGCTATTGTGTCCCATGAAGAAAATAAAAAAAAAAATACATTATTATTATTAGTAGTAATAGTATTATTATTAAAATTCAACAAACAACAAAAAAAAATAAGGATGATGATAATGTCCGTTGAAGATTCATCTTAAAATACTATGTTGATCAAAAGCTGGTGGAGGACAGACAAACCAAGATATCACTCCATGACAATAGACAGTGTCTCACACCATGAGGTCTCATTCAGACAACAAGAAGAAAAAAAAACAGGTGGGAATTTTTGTTTCACAAAAACACATTTTTCCTGCAGATAAGAAAAAAATCTGTGTTATTGTCATGATGTCATCTAGTTCTATGTATGCTTGTATGCTATGTTTCTAGCAAAACCGAGGAAGGCAAGGAGACTATGAAGGCAAGATGCTACAAATCAATGTGGAAAAATGAGAAGCCACACAATTTAACCGGAGGAAAATGAGAGTAATGATAATATAATGCATTTTATAGTATTGCACTTTCAGGGAATGTCTGGGAATTACTGTATTAGCTGCCACAGCCTACCATAGAGGTTAAACCATGGTTCTCCAACCTTTTTTTGTAATGCTTTGACAAAAGACTTGCTCTGTGTACCTAGTGTCCATTATCTAATTAAAAGTGATTGAGTTCCAAGTGTGCAAAATTCTCTGAACGCACTAAAACGCAGCTGTTTTGAAGACCCTAAAATAGACCATGACGCTTTATGTTTTTACTATTTTCATCTTTATTTTTCTTTTCTTTTAATTTTTGTCAAGCACCTTGGGTTGCATTTTATGTATGAAAGGTGCCATATAAATAAACTTTGATTGACTAATTGATTGATGAAGCAACGTGAGTGTCGATCGGCATCTCCTCCACCCCGTCAACGATCACGCGTTCATGCCGGTCCGTGTAAATATTGTCTCACTTTAAACCGGGCCGTGGTGCTAAAAAGGTTGGGGACCGCTGCTTAGAGCGTTCTGTGCATAAATCGAGTTCATTTACAGTTCCCAGAGTTAGAACTACATAATATGAAGCAGTATTTCGTGCTTGTCCATCACCTGCTGTGGAAGAGGCAACTTGAATATATGGGCTTTTGCTTATACTATTATGTCCGTGAAGGGACTAAAAGAGATATTTCAATTCAAAACATTTTTAGGGGGATAATTTCCGTGTCTACTTAGGCTTGTGTGAACACCACAGATAGTTTTCAGATTGCTTCCTCTATTATTTGAGTATTACCAATTTAATAGATTTTAAGTGCTCCCACATCCCCATACCGACCCATGCAACTTCAAAGAGTATGCTTTTTAGTCCTTTTGGTATGTGAAAGAAGAAGTGCCTGCAAAATACATTCCTAACTACACCAAGTAGCTTTAGATTGATGAAAAGGCACTTCTTGTGAGGTGATGGAAATCATACATTTTAGAGTAACTTTATGGGCGCATAAGAGTAGAAATACATCCAGTTTTGCGGATTATATGCCGTTAACATATTCAGAATTATATATACTTAAAGCATGTTCCATTTTGGCCATTGGAAAATCAGTTTCTTACATAAAATGTATATATTGTATCTAGGGTGTATATTGTTTTTTGTTGTTCATGTTGTTTTGGTTTCGTTTTTAATTTTCAGTCCACAAGCATAATCCCAAAGGAACAAGAAACACACATCAGTGTTCAGATTTCAGTGTGTTTCAGGCAAAAAACAGAAGAAGAGCGGCGTTACCCTGCTAAAAATGGGATGGGATGAACATTTGAGAGATCATGAGCTCTGGGTGAGTAAAAGTTTAATCTTTTGTGTGTAGTTGAATCTCTTGACAATAAAATAGATCTGACAAGCAGAGCTTCCCTCGTAACAGGTTTGCGGGAGTGTTCGTTTAATGATGCTTGAACATATTTTGTTCCCTGCAGAGAGAAAAGGAGTGAATGAGAAAGGGAGAGAAGCAGCACTTGTGAACCAGGAAGTACGGGCAACTGCTAATCCAGGAAAAGGTACAACAGGGTTTTGTTTTTGTTTGTTTTTTAAAGATTTACACATGCTGCTGGGCACATTACAGTGGGAAAGAGAGTAAAATAATTCCCCACCTATACACAAACAAAGGGGATTTTTCTGCAGTAGTACAGTAATATTTGAGAACTGTGTTTTTGACACTAATTGAAAATGTAGCATTTTCAATATATTTTAAATGATGTATGGGGTGGCAGTGTAACCCATTACTTCCAGAGTGACCTTCTCAACTCTGAGGTGAGCACCAGCATTGAGAGGGCGCCTCTACATAATTCTGTTGTCAGCTATTCATAGATAAACGGAAGCTTTCCAAGGACACTGCAAGGCCAGCCTTCAGATTATTGACAGTCTGGTTTGTCCTCCCAAGCCGCCACCATATTAACCACATACAGCCACTCACTTTAGAGAGTCAATGTCAAGCAATGCAATTATTACAAATTATTGATATGACCACCAGATCCCTTCAATGTTTGTAGGATATCACCTTGTTTCGTACAATCGAGAAGAACTGCAACATACAAGTTACTGCCTTAATGCTGAAGGGGTGTGGATGAGTCACTGGCAAGTCAATTCTACACCCCGACAGAGGAGTTGCCCCCTGACACTGAACACCACACTGCTGTTCATAATCGTGCACGGTGGGTCTACGGTGTAACATGATGTGAGTGAATATATGTGCGCTGTTCACATTTCTGCTGTAAACCAAGTGTTTTCACGTCAAACTCAGGCCAAGGCAAATCAGGTGATTGGGGCATCCGGTCTCTCTATGAGGTGATGTCTTAATTGTTTTCTCTGACCCATTAATTCCCCTTGAGCTTCAATTGAGCAAAGGTACTTTTCAAGCCTTCCAGCAAAGACTCTGCCCCCACAATCTGCACACCTCTGATCAAAGCGGCTAAACAGCATTAACTAGATTGCATCCTAAGGTGCAAGGTCAGTGGCGACCGGTTTCTCCACATATTACATGAGATCAATTCGTACAGGGAGAGCCACAGAGTGAAGGATAAAACGCCATTGCTGTCACTTACTTCTACTGTTAGCTGGCCTGATGAGGTAATCACATTGAAGAGAGGTTTATTGCTGTGTTTTGAACATATCGGCACAATAGTCTTTGCATGCATGTGCAGTGTGAGACTGGACTTACGCAATCGTGGCATCAGCTCAGCACGAGCAATCAGATGGAGGCCTGGACCTTCGTCCATGTGCAGTAGGATCAGTGCTTCTCTTTATACTCTGCTTGTTGGAATTTGCATGTAACCAATAAGTGTGTGCTTTTCCTGAGAGTCTTTGGAACTTAAGTTACTTGGAAGAGATGAGTTTCTCCTCAAATCAAAGTGGGTTTTTGTTCAGATCGCAAGTGAGGCAGGCTTGACTTCAGAAATGTATATATTTTGATGTGCAATACCACTATTTTTCCTTTCAATCCGATACCAAGTAATACCAAAGCTAATATCCCAACACCAATACCGATATTAGTACTTTTAGATGCGTACCTGTGGTTATGAAAATGATTGACTTTAACAATAAACATTTGTGATCTAAAAAATGCATTTGAGTCATCTAAGGGAAAATAATATAAACATGTCATGCCAATATAAATAGTTATGTTTACTTTAAAGAGTTCAGTTATAAAATGCATTATCCAACTTTTTTTATAAAAGTGAGACTGACTTGTGTTAAGATGACAGCAGGAATGCTAATTAAATCAGTTACTATATACTATTATTCCAACTTAACACTAAAACAATCTTAAAATTGTTTAAAATAATAACAATTACGTTTTAATGCAAAATTGAGAGAAGTGTGCGCAGGCGCCAAGTGTCAACAGAGCGTTGAAGCAACAAGGAAAAGTAGTTCCTTATAGATTTCACTTGATACCTTTTTAGACTTGATGACACATTCAGTATCATAAAAGTATTTCTTGTAAAAACAGACTTGGGATCAATATTTTTGATGTGAAGATCGATTCTTAAAAAAATACATGTCTAGATCGGAAGTATTGATATTTCTGGATCGATCAATACATCCTTATCAAATATGCTTCCTCACAGTTTGTCATTGGACAACTTCTTTCAGAGCAGTCCCTTTTTTAAAGCCACCCTAACTCACCCTCTTCCTCTGCTCCCTTTGTCAGCTAGCATTCAATCCACCTCCTCCCCAGCTTCTCCATTATGCTACATTTATCCTGTACTATGTTATCCTTATGTTGTTCTGATTCTGCAGGGTTGATTCGTTGTTCATGCTGCTGGGCTCCCTGTCTCGCCTTTCACAATGGCTCGCGAAGGGCCGGAAGCTGCCCTTCCCACCTTGGGCTTTCCACACAAGCACGTGGAAGAGCAGGGGGTCCCCGAACAGAACCATACCGCACCATAAAAGCTGGTGCATTGTGTTCTTTTCTTTTCTTTTCTTTTATCTTATTTTATTTTAAATCCGTGTGCGTCTAATTTCCTGCATGTGCTGATCTGATCTACACGGATTGACGCAAACTGGGAGAAGCGTCACTCAAAATAGATGTGGCTCGTATGTTTGGCGGAGCAGAGCAGAGTGACGCTTCAGGGACACTCCGGCCTCACCCAGCAGCACTTGAGGTCGAAATGCAAAGATTGACAAGAACGGATGGGATTTGCTTGTGGCGCAGGTTGTTTTGCAGCAGAGATGGAGAATATGTGAGTCCGGCTTTGGAGGGAGGGAGAGGTCCACTCTCCTTGTCGGTACTTTCCACATGTATACATATGTGGAAGAGCAGGGGGTGGGGCTTAGAAGAGAGCCATACTATCAAGTAAAAATTAAGCTAGATTCTAACCATGTCAAATGCCACCAACAAATTATGTCTTTGACAAAAGCAGCACTCTGGTACTGAGAGTCCACATAAACGAAAAGTGATTACTAGTATATTTCTTAGATCACAAGAAGATGGATCCCCACCCCCCAAATAAATATTAAGGAATTAAATTATTTTACACAAACTTAATTTATAGTAACGATATAAACAAAATATTTGTTCCTTACCAGTCTGGCTCACACGTGGTTCCGATCTTGCTGACAGTGTATCTGTTCCAGCCCAGCACTGGAGGGAAGGTCCAGATGAAGGAGAAGGTCCAGACAAACAGCAGACCAATGATGGCATGTTTTGCTTGCAGTCTGATGTTGCCAAGAGGTCGACAGATCACAAAGAAACGCTCAAAGGACAGAACAGCAAGAGACCACAGTGCCACGATCCCTGTAAAAGAACACATCGAAGAGTTCTGGACTACTATTACTGTAACTATGACGGTCACATTTCTGTTTCAGTGACACATTGAGTAAAACAAGTCATTTGCATATCATGTAAATAACTTTCTTTCAAATTAGTTTGAAACTTTAATTAGTTTTCTTGCTATCTACACTTAAAAAAAAATGCATGGCTCTGCTTTGACACAGTGTCCCAGCTGCCACTGTGCAAAAGTGTAAGGTGGGGATAAAAATACTAGAAATACTATAATGAGCCAGGGGATGTGCACTGAGCCTCGTTCTAATGGGCTAAAAAAGGACCACTTTAATTACAGCAATAAGTCACTTTCACAGACTGGTTAATTACCCATGTCCCCATAGTCAGAGGCACCTAGTGTCTGCCGACAAAGCACTGGTGAGAGTATACAGGGACAGAAAACCATGGAGTTCAATGACTGTTCACGCACTTTCAGGCAACAACCACTGAAATTCTGTCAACACATACTCGAGCTTAATAAAGACTAAAACTGACAGCAGCGTTAGGAGGTGTCCTCGTCTGGAAACAAATTAATCCTGTTTTTTAGCCAATAATGGTTTCTGTGAAATGCATACTTAAGTAAAAATAGAAAATAATTTGAGGGGGAAATTAAGTGTAGCATCCATTCAGCTTAGGATGGCCTCTTTTTTTAATCACCCTCTTAAACTAAGAGATGCAGGGTGAAAGCAAGCACATAGCTAATAGTAATGCACCTCAGCTGTCAATCACAGCTGTTTGCCACAAAAAAGCCCTTAAAGCCTCACGTTAGTGGCCTATTGATTATACATCAGCTTGGCTTCCTTGAACATAATTTGCCGTGTGAAATGGTTTCTTGTAGCAGCCGTTTTCAGTCTACAAAAAGAAAACGGCGCTGCCATATGCTGGTGCACTTCGATAGATAGATAGGTAGATAGATAGATAGATAGATAGATAGATAGATAGATAGATAGATAGATGGATAGAATAAAGTATTCTTATTTCTCTTGATTTTCTCAGTAAATCCCTGGCTGGCTCCCATCAAACTCTCCATGATCAAAATTTGGAACATGAGCACTAGCAGAGAAACAATGCCAACCCACTGATTTGATTAGACTTTATTCTGAGTTTGGCAACTTCCTTGCGGCAAGTCATGCACTTCATTGTGAGGACTTGCTGTGAATCTTATGGCATGTTTTCATTCTCAGGTGGCAGCAAATACATCAGTTTGAGTTGGCCTGCTTTCAATTTGGAATTGAAATATCGTTCCAAAGTAATAATAGTGGTGACACACTTAAACTAACAACAAAATAGTCACATTCTTTGCATGCAGTAGTATCCATCATCAAAGCGTAGTGCTTTATAAATTTTATTTATCCTCTAAATATTGTTTTGTACGTAATTCCCATAGTGTGCTAGGTGAAACTGACTTACATTTCCGAATAATATATTCATTTTAAAAAATGAACAAAAAAAGGAAACAGTTTCATCTTAATTTGCATAAGTAAGCTGTTATTTGGCCAGTTAACCCTTGAAACAAACAACATGAAGATAGCTTTGTTGATTAAAGATGCAGCTGTAAAAGCTGCAGAACAACTGACATTGTAACTTCCCCTCTCTCCAGATGCTCCGGCAGCTGTTACGCAACGCGTAAAAAGCTCCAACACTGACACCTACAGCTGTCAACGTTAACCGGTGCATCGACCAGTCTCCAAAACAGGACATGGGCGAAAGAAGACGTGGAAACTCACCGAAAAAAGTAACGGCGAAGCCCTCCAGGACGCAAGCCCACCTCCCCAGGAAGAAGTAGCCCCTGGTGTTGGTCAGGAAGCTGATTACTCCGCCGGTGAGCGACACCAGGAAGTCGGCGATGGCCAGGTTGACGATGATGTAGTTGAGGGGCTGCCGCAGTTGCTTGAACTTAAAAGTGACGAACATGACGAGGAAGTTCTCGCTCAGGGACAGCAAAGTGACCAGGAACATGAGCGTGGCGAGCACGGTGTAGTTCCACTGCGCGATGCTCTTGTTGGGTCCGACGAACGGGTCGTAGGTGTCGGACAGTTCCGCCTCCATGGCGTGGGACACCGCGTTCACTGCCAGGCTCAAGTTATCCATCGTCCATGTGCTGCTACTGCTTCAATTACTAGCCGGGAGAAGAAGAAATAAAGAAAAATCAAGGAAAACACCTTCTGTGTTCTGTTCCCTCTCTCGCTCACAACTTCCCGCTTTCAGTTCAAGAAGCTCGCACGCGGCGCGCCTCGAAGCATCTCGCGCGTCCCGGGACTTTCTTCTCTTTACGAAGTTCTCGCGCCAATAATTGGACGCATAGTTGGGGGGTGTAGTCGGAATAGTGGGGGCGGGGTGGGATCCGATAGAGGCGACGAAGTCCGACGAACCGAGGTAAGGCGGTGCGCTAAGGGGCACCGGGGGAGGCAAAGGTGGCGAGGCGACGTCTTGGAAAGCGGCGACGTGCGTGACTGACCGACCGGCGGCGCCTCGGAGGCGCTTAAATAGGCGGCTCCGGCAGCATCACCGTCGGACCTCTGGCGCGCTGTCTCCGTGCGCCGCTCGTGGGCGCGCGTGCTCCTGACACTCGTCCCTGCGCGGTGCTACTCTCTCACTTACTTACTTACTTATGACTTCTTGGCAACTCATCTCTTTCTGATTTGCCATCCCTCCCTATAGGTTCCGAAGTCACTTCGCCAGTGTTTTCTTGTAACGTAACGGGTGTGTGTGTGTGTGGTGGGGGGGCTGAGCAACGTTCAGCGCAACGTTTTCAAGCGCTTGCCTTCCTGTACGATTTTGATTAATAACAATTCGATTTGATGCTAATCATAAGCTTGAGGGGTCACGTAACAAACTGTGTGACATGCCACTGCTTTAGTATGAAAAACAAACAAACAAAAACAAATAACTGTTTTGCTTTATCTTGCAAATACACACTTTATATACCTGCTGAGATTAGGACAAATTTAACATTGTTATATAATCCAGATTTTTTTTTCTTTTTTCCATTGGCCACTTTTATGCAGGCATTCAATATCTAGAGCCTGGCCCTCAACCTATGGCTACCTATGGCTACCAGCAGAACAGATTGAAGAAAAAAACAATTTTTGGACAACGCTCTTGGCACTGTTAAGAACATCGTTGTGGTTGCATTATTGAAACATGTAGGCAGTATTGAGTTAGTTTAAAATATATTAAATTAACTTATTACTGCCGTTTGTGTGTGTGTGTGTGTGTGCGTGCGTGCGTGCGTGCGTGCGTGCGTGCGTGCGTGCGTGAGACAAGTTAGCCTCAAAGACACTAAAATTCTAAAGAGCTTGAATTCTTAGAAATCAGGATTTCTAGGTCTTGAAGGACTTTCACTTTAGTTGTTAATGATCTTGCCAAGTTGGAGTTGAAGGTCAAGTCATGTTAGTGCAGAACTTTTCCTCAGAGGTGAAACACCTTCCCTCCATCACCATCTCTGCCAAGTCTTTGATCTAGCCCCCTCATGTGAAAGCCAGCTTGTCACACCTCAGTGACCATCACCAAAATTAGGATTTATTGCTTGCACTGTCCACCCAGACCTCTGCATGGCTGTTTGTTGTTTGGCAGGTGTTTGAAAGTGCTTGGTAAGTTCAAACGTAGAGGTGTATGATCAGTTTACGTAAAGTCCTAAATTGAATAAGTGCTGAAAGACTCTTTCCCCCTTTTTTCCTTAAAGGTGCTATTCACCCAAGTTTCCTGTATCATCTCTTTACCACTTATGAGTTGGTGGCTGTAGGCTGGTGGCATTGTCAAATCCAGGCAGCATTTTGGGGTAAGAATTCCAACCAATTGAAACCAACCAAAGAAATTTGAACAGATTGAATAAAAAAAGAACATCACATTATACTGCTCATGTATTTTCCTATTCTCCATATACTGTATAGCAGTCCAGTTTGAGTCAAGACAGGCCAAAACTGTATCCTCCTTGGCAGAGCTGAATGCATGTTCACTTATTTCACTTGCCACAGTACAAAATAAACTAAAAAGAAAAAAAAGAAAAAAACATCAAACAATATCAACGTAGAAAAGAACTGCACAATAAGTCATGTTCCCATTTTCAAGGTAAATTGGACCACTCCGATGGCACGCAAGTACATGGACATAGAGTATGTTGTATTTTCCTTCTGTTATTTTGCCATGACTTAAGTCCACGGGTGGAACTCTATTTGTGAAAGTCCAATTGCGTGGATTAGAAAATGTTACCAGAGCCCAAATCAGAAAGAACAGTCCTTTAAACCATCGCTGTTCTGCACTGACATTGAGTATTAAAACAAATAAATCCCTCAGAATGAGGAATTAAAATTGTTTCACTGGTGAGTCCAACCCATTGTCAACAGGCAGCAGAATCCCATCTCATCCCACCTAACTATTACATATTTTCCAGGCCTCCAGCAGGGCAGTGACCTGTAGAATTGAGTCCTCAAGCTGTTTCACCAAAGACTTTTTGGACTGAATGAGGTTATAAGCCCTTGGGGAAAGTGCCATGATGCTTAAGTGAGTGAGGTGGCTCTCTAAACTGGACTAGTCAGTGGTCAATATATTACAGCAAGGAAGTGGTAGAAATGGGAGAAAGGCCTTTCACATTAGCCAGTGGTGACTGATCCCATGATGAACTCCATCTGGAAGAGTAGGCTTTTTTTTTGTTTTGTTTTGTTTGTTTGTTTTTTAAAGGGAGGTGAGGGGTTAAAAAAGTGGTATTTGAATATAGATGTTTCAAATTTCAGCTTATCCAATGGCTGACATTCAGGCTTACATTAAAAGCCACCACAAATACATCACTGACATACACTTACAGCTCTCCAAATGAAAAACATCCATCACCTCTGGAAATCTCTCCTAAGCTCATCACAGCTGTGTCAGTCTAGGAAATCCTCCTTCTTGACTGCCTTACAATATAGTATTTTTATGTAGACGCTTTCATCTTAGTGTATAATGTGTCACTGAAGTTCTTTTACTTTACCTTTACTTTCAGCTGCCAAGTTCTCTGAATTTGGAGCTCAATGTTTATATACATCAAACATCCCCCCGTGCGTCATCATACACATAAGACACTCTTCTACCCACACAATCAATAAGACTTATTTCAACAGAAAACCCTCCCTGGCACTGGTGGGAATAGTGCTTCTTAATATTGGCTGTGGAGTGGGCATATTCAAAAGTCTAATGCACTGATGTCCATTAATGCCAGAGTCCATGCCAACCATTACAACCTCTGGAAATGAATGTCTGACAGTAATCGCAGTGTATCTATATACAATTTTTATGCTGCTCCTATCATTGTGAATGTATCACTGTTGACATCCAATTTCACCAAATGAGCAACAGGCTGATGATTAAACCCATTTGTGGCCAAGATAAGTTACGTATCATTTCCACATTTACTGATAAAACACTGACTCCTGAAAAATGAAGTGGTTTGTAAGTACAGACAGACTGAGGAGCGGCAAAGCTGCACCACGCTCATTTAAATGTATTTTAAATGATCTTTTGCATACATTTTGGGCAAAATAAAGCCCTCATCTATGCAAATATGCCTAATTAGAAAAAGTGCTTTATCCACAAAGACTTTGCACTGACTTCCACGCTTAGTTTGACGGACGCAAACAAAACCAGACAGTGTTTCTGGCGTGGCTCCTCCCTGCAAAGCCTGGAAGGCCGTGAATGATATTGAAATGTATTGGATGATTTTAGTGGCCAAGTCATTATTATTATTATCATTGATTATTATTGTGATGAGTCATATTAGTATCATTGTTATAAAATCAACTTTTTTGTTTTAATAAATAAGTACGTTGGCAGAACCCATGTATTTATAAAGTTTATTTTTTCCAAAACCTTTTACTGCCTCAACCTGAAATCTGTGTTTATTTTACATGTAAAATGCAATCATTCGATCAGGTACACAACAAGTGGAAATGGTAACACAGGTATTGATAAATATCTAATAACTGACGAGCGTGGACTTCACTTTGATCACGACAGCAGCACTTGCTGGCTCTTATGGTTTTGGCTATGACTTCCCATATCTTTTTTCTTCTCACTTTGACTTTTTTTATTTTTTTAAATCGTAATTTCACTGCATGCCTCTGACAGCCATCTCTTGTTTTGTTTTTTGTCTAGTTTTAACTTACAAAGCTCTTCATTCTCAGGCTCCTTCTTATATTAGGGAACTAATTGAACTTTATCATCCTCCAAGAGCCCTTTGCTCTGAGGATTCAGGTCTTTTAGTTATCCCAAAAATTTCTAGAGTTAGGTCAGGAGGTAGGTGTTTCAGTTTCCTGGCACCTTTATTTTGGAATCATCTTCCAGCCTCGGTGAGGGGGGCAGACACAGTTAGTTTATTTAGGAGTAGACTTAAGACTTTCCTTTTTCTTAAAGCTTATAGTTAGATTCCATCCAATGTCAGTTAAGCTGCTATAGGCTTACGCCGTGGAGGGAGATCTTTCGCTCCCGTTACAGGGATCGTTGCTCTGTGCAGGCGGAGCGTCTATCACTCTCCTCACCCAATCAATCTTTGACTCTTTTGACTCTATCTACTCTGTCCAAACTAGCTCTCATTATGCTTTGTACAGTATGCTCGATATGCATGATACTGCCGCAGTCTCTGTGTCCCGGCAGGTGATGACCACTGCGCCAGGAGCTGGATTGTGCTGTCCTGGGGGTCTTGGTGTCATCGCTTGTCCCACCACCACGCCTAGGACCTGGACTTGTCCTATCGGCAGATTGTCCATCGGGATAGGCTCTTGCCTTCCATAGCATGGACACTTACAGCCCACACGGACAGCAGCCTTGAATTATTTCCTATTCTTTGTGTTTATATCCGTTTTGTGAATGCCTGGTTGGTGTATCTGTTTTTCACTCTGTCCTGTCTGCCACCCTGGCTCACTCTACTACTTTCTCTCTTTCTCTGTCTCTCCTCTATTTTTGTATTTCACCCCAACTACTCATAGGCAGATGATGGCCTTCTGGAGTCTGGTTCTGCCCTAGGTTTCTTCCCACAGGGGAGTTTTTCCCAGCCACTGTCGCATTTTGCTTGCTCCGGGGGCCCAGTTGGTTCTCTCTGATTGTATAAAGCGCTTTGAGACGCCATTGGTTGTGATTTAGCGCTGTACAAATAAAAGTTTATTATTATTATTATTATATTTTTGTTTTCTTCATTTATAGTTTCTTTATCATCACTGTTGTGTAGTTCGGTGCAGGTAATTTTTGTTGATTACTAAATAAGTACTATGCAAAAGAAAAGAAAAGAAAACAAAAATATATATATATATATATATATATATATATATATATATATATATATATATATATATATATATATATATATATACATATTTCAACTCCAACTTCTGTGAAAACACTGAAAATGTTGAGAATTACACCTTATAGAAAGAAAATTGGGCCAGGCAAATAAATAAAGCCTCTTTCGTTTGGGTAGTCTATTTATAGCATTAATGTCACTACTTCAGCTCTATCACCATCATTATCAGTAAACAGTGAGGAACATGCTATTGTAGGGACTTTTGTTTCCCTTCAAAATACTGATGTTGATCCACTTTCCCTTTGTCTGCTGTATACAAGAGATGTAGAAACTGAGCAGTTCTACCACATAGCGACTCTTGGATGTCACATTACACAGGACAATACAGCAAATTGATAATTAAATTTGTTGACACCGCTTTGAATGGACCTGGTTCCAAATAATTCCCTAAATACATGCAATTGTTTATATAATTAGATAATATATAATTAGATCAAACTAGAGAGAATTTAGCGTGTCTGAGTTTTGCTTCGCTAATGGTAATCTGGTTAGCCTTTGGAAACACAAAACAACTTTTAAGGTTTCTTTGAATTGCAGACACGGCAAAGAAAATCTAAGTCTATGACATGCAGGAACCCATGAAGTACCTATCACTGAAAAAGCATTAAGCAAATATCTCTCCTCTTATTGCAAACACTCACAAAAATCACCCTGAGCACTAAGAAAGTGTTGACTCAGGCACCATTGTCCATTAAACCAATGGCAAGTTGTCTTTTGCAGAGAGTTTGTTGAGGGAATTCATTAAGCACCTGTCTTTTTCTTTTTTTTATCGCTGCAATGAAGCGAAGGAAGCATCAATATCCACTATAGATGCTGAGTAGCTTATCACAACTGCCTAAATGTGACTTGGGGTCAGATTTACAAAAAAATGCAGTTGTGATTGGGGTTGTTTTGGAACAAAACAGCATATGTTAGCACGACTGCCTAAAATCGTGGTTGTATTGTTGTTGTTGTTGTTTTAAATTATCTGTCAATAAGTATATAGCAATACATCTATATGTGTACATTGATAAGTAAACAAGTTAAACCAACTGATTTCTATTTGCCATATTTTTTCACGGGCAATGCAGTGGCACAGTGGTTAGCGCTGTCGCCTTACAGCAAAAAGGTCGCAAGTTCAATTCTGGGGCCTTTTTGTGTGGAGTTTGCATGTTCTCCCCGTGTCTGCGTGGGTTCTCTCTGGATTCTACAGCTTCCTCCCACAGTCCAAAAACATGCATGTGAGGCGAATTGGGGAATCTAGATTGATCTAGGCAGATGATGGCCCTCTGGAGTCTGGTTCTGCCCTAGGTTTCTTCTCACAGGGGAGTTTTTCCCAGCCACTGTCGCATCTTGCTTGCTCCGGGGGCCCAGTTGGTTCTCTCTGATTGTATAAAGCGCTTTGAGACGCCATTGGTTGTGATTTAGCGCTGTACAAATAAAAGTTTTATTATTTTTATTATTTTTTTATATAGGTGTGTATGTGAGTGTGAATGGTTTGTCTTTCTATGTGGCCCTGCAGAAACTCGCGACTTGTCTAGGGTGTAACCCTGCCTTTGCCCCATGGCAACTGGGAAAGGCTCCAGCAGACACCCGCGACCCTGAGTGCAGGAGTGATCGGGTGTAGAAAATGGTTTTAAATTCGCACTCATAAAAACACACCTGCAATTTTACCGACAACAACAATGACAAAAAAATAATTTGCACGCAAATGTTTAAAACTACAAAAGCGAAAGGTTAAAGTTATGAATATGTATTTTTGACAGTGATCTTAGACCATATGAAATAGACCACCTATCGTCACACCCCTGATCTTACAGGTTCAGAAACTTAATGCAAGATTGTAAAAATTGATTTGGCGCCTGGCTACATATGCCACCATCAAGTTTGGATAACGACATAATAATTGTTAATCTTATATATTTTTTCTCCAATGGCAGATTAGTCCTGTCAGATACACCTGTTGCTATCTTTGACATACAGCTGTCAAACGGAGGTCATGCTACTAATTCTACGTGTAATCAAAATCTGGTGGATCAATAGTCCTAGCCCCTGGGGACTTAGCAAGATGAACTCTGCCATTCTCCTTGAATCTCTACACTATTCTAAGAATGCAGCTCTAAACTAAATTTAAGTAATGATCCAGTGAAAGGTCTTACATTGATTACTCTTGAGACTCCGCTGGAAGGTTGCTCTGTTAACTAAGAGCAGCGAATCATCTGCAGAGCTCACCAGGGAATTGTATTAACCTACCTGTTCCAGTCCTTCAACGACTACAATAGAAAACACACTATTACACACAAATCCCTAAAGCAATTCCTCCTTGGGTCCACATGTTCTATTTAGACACAAATATAATTACTGTAAGTACACAAAATGATGCTATTTGGACGACAGATGAGTTCATGATGGGCACTAAATCCTTGAGTGTTAATGCCATGGTGATGTATGGAGTAATACCGCTCTGTTAAATTGCAGAGCCAGAAAAGAACAGTGTAGTCTTGGAGATTTTTTTTTTTCTTATTGGAATTTGTTTATTTTGTTTCTTTTGGGGGTGTTGCTATTATCTGGATATTATTATCTATCATCTGGACCTATCACATCCTATACAAAATTGCCTAAATATGAATCAAAAGCTTACTAAATAAATAAAATCAGTTGCAATATTTTGTTATGGCTCTATCAATAATTTCAAGTCAAAACATTTTTAAGAGGCAAACGGCAAAAAAAAAAAAAAAAAGACTTTCTTCAAAGAAACATGACACGACCTGGCTCAACGGCTGAGCCAAAGAGATGGAAGGATGCGGTTTAAAAGTTTACAAAAGAAATATTCAATTTATTAACAAAGTCCAAACTGAACTGAATGTGCAACAAAACAACAAATGTGCCAACTCCAAGATGCGCTGCTGTCCCCAGGATGCAAGAGAGAGAAATGGCGAGGAGGCAGGGCTTTTTAACACCACACAGAACACTGGCCAGGTGTTGTGCGTTTGCACCACTAAGAGCCCTATGCTCCAATCAGCATTTTTTTCCCATTAACACGGAGACGCTAGATATGACTGAAAACGATGCAGTACCTGTGCCAGCCCTGGTGTGGCGCCGCAAGTTTACTCCCTGAATGCAGAAGAACGAGAAGAACACCTTAAGCATGCCAACGCTGTGTTCAAAGAAGTAGCAGCTCACTAATAACATTAGCACCATAAGGAACCGAAAGAAAGATCACTCGTGTAAAGACGGTTGGGCAGTCCGCTGACCCAAAAGAAAATCAATCAAAAGTGAAACAGGAGGTTTGCAAATCACTTTCGTTGTTTATTTTCACTTTGCACACAATCTACGATCGATCCATGAGCACCGTGTGTTATTGTTCACTATTGTTTGTGGTTTGTTGTAGTGAAGGTTAATGGGAAGACTGCAGACTGGCCTTCAGTAGCAGTAACAAGTCCGTTGCCTCATGTGGTTGTTGTTTTGAGTCATCTGCACCTCACGGCCGCTCAGGTTGTAGGGCGGTGGGGGAGGGATTTAGAGCTGTGACATCGGCGTTTCCGAAAAACGATCGGTTTCGGCGTTTACATAAAGCTGGCCAGTGAAAACGCCGGCTTCAAATTTACACAAGGCCGAACCGACTAAATATTGTAACATCCCCTCCCAACACATGGCGCGGAGATGTCTAGCTGTTTTCCGGATTTATTTCTGAACTTTTACACAGGCTACTGTGGGCCGTAGCCAACGCCATAACACAACAAACCGCTTCCTTTCTTACTTTTCGGATCACGCGGATTACCCCCTTCACGGGGCAACGTGCACCAACACTATAGCAACAAATAAAACAGAACAGAACATAACTGCGAGACATGGAACACGACCGTTATCATACTTTAGCATTTTCACAAAGCCTGCGTTTTTTTCATTTAGCCAGATTACGTTCCCAGACTCGCAGTGCATTGTGGCACTTGTAGTAATAGGGCGGTCTGTGCAATATACCGGCGGACCAACTGTAATGCTAATTAAATATCATCACGCAGGCCAAAGATAATTAACTCACGGGCCGGATATGGCCTTGAGTTAAACATATGTGCTTTAAATGGACACCCATTAGAAGCCTCCACAGTGTGACCTATGACAGGGTATCAAAACCATAACTGCACCTTCAGCCTCAGTTAGTTTTTTTTCCACTCTGGAACCTTTAGGAGATCAAACAGTCCTGGCGTTGACAACACACGTGTCTGGCCTGGAGGGGTGCTGAGGTAGCGGGCAAGATTTTTTGGCAGCTTGTTTTTGATGAAACTCATCAGGAGACCTTTTTTCATATGCCAGTCGGCCCAAATGGCATTACACATTTCTCTCACCCAGTTTATTTGCTTGCTCTCTTATCTCCGACATGAGAGGGCCAGACATCCCCTCCTCCCGTCAGAGGACAAACGATAATTGCCGGCGCCTTTCCAAGAAAGCGCAGGTAAGGGAAATGAACTGGCATTTATTTTCCTTTCTCCCCTTGGTCCCACTGGTCAAGAGGGGAGGGGGCGGGGGGATGGAAGGAACCGAGAACACATGAAGCCTCAAGCAATCTGACTGTGCCCCAATTAAGAAATAAATATTTAATTCATAACTACAAGAGATTCTATTCACCAAAAATACATTCATAGTTATGTAAAAATTTGAAAGAAAAGTGAGTAATAATTGAACATTTTCAATAAGTCATGCATATGATCATACCCAGGGCCTTTACCCCTATCATGGCCTTTACACTAATTACTCTTTTTTTGTACACATTGCCAATTTGCTTGATTCATTTTGTCTTTGTTTACTAAATAACTGATTTATACTTTGCACAAAGGCATTAGTGTCAAGGTGCATTAAGCTGAATATTGTCTGTTCTGTTTAGTCTGTCGTTCCCCGCTTCCTGCAAAGTTTTCCGTCATGTGTTTCATTGTCTCCATGCGCTTGTGTGTACAAAAGCTGTGCTCTTGTTCCCTTTCTGTGCCAGATTTTCTTGTCTGTTTTTTTTTTTACTTGTTTTTCTTGTTTATTTGACCAGAAACCTTTTAAAATATAGATCACTCTGATCATTTTGGATGGAGAGATCCAGGATGTCGAAGATGTGGCCTATCCCACCCTCTCTTATGAATGCCCCATCACCTGTTGTCATAGCTGAACCAGATAAACATATCTGCCGATCACATTGTGCCAGCCGATACGTGCACAGTAGCTTTTTACGACAGATGACAGGTATAACATCGAATATCTCTGTGCCAGGTAGTTATTGTGAATTTTGTGTGCATTAACATCAACAGCTTTAGCTAATGCATTGTGAAAGAGTAACTGTATAGAACAGGGGTGTCACACTCAAATATACAGCGGGCCAAAAATAAAAAAATTGGAGGGCCAGGCTGGTTTATTGAAATTATTACACATAATGAATCTGGACCTATCACAGCCTTATATAATGTTGCTATATGACATTGTCTAAATATGAATCATTAAGCTAACTAAATAAATACACAAATACAATCAGTTGCAGTATTTTCTTATGGCTCTATCAATTTTAAGTGTAAACATCTACAGGCAAATAATACCAAAAAAAACTATTTCCTTAAAAAAGTCAAATGGTCTGTAGTAGCAAGAAATTCAAAAATGAAACTAAATCAAAAACTGAAAATGGGTCAGTCTGCTGCTGTATGATGCTCACTTGTCTGAGCCAGATACTTAATGTCTCATCTTGTGGACAAGCTCATCAATGTTTGCGGTCAGGCTCTGAGCTGAGAAAGTCCTAAGGATTGAGTTTAGGTGTTCATCAGTAAGACGATTTCTGTGTGATGTTTTGTTTATTTTTATCAAAGAGAACAGTGGTTCAGGAAACTATGTGCTTCCAAACATAGGGGCCGCTTACACGGAGACGGTATTTGTTGAAACTGACAATTTTCGAAAGCGCCCTTGAAAAAAACGCGTTAACATGAAGCTGTCTTCAAAAATTTTCTCGTTACACGGAGATACCGGAAACAACTGAACGCCACAATTTTACTCCCTGAATGCAGAAGAAGGAGAAGAACACCTTAAGAGCGCCGGGTTTAGAAGTAGCAGCTCGCTAACAACATTAGTAGCACTGAGAGCAGAAAGAAAGATTGCTTGGGAAATGGAGTAGATAAAACAGAGTTGAACTTCTGCCTCGAGTTACTTTAAAACACAAAGCCTTCAAAGGTCCATGTCAGTGGCGGAAGAAGTCAGAGCCGGGCCCGGGGACAGGGCTACACGACCCGGCCCCCCCTTAAAATAGGGTTTCAAAAAAGTATATGGTTCATATTGTTTGAATTGCTTTGTTACCAATTGACATTAGAAATAAGATGAATGTTTCAATTGTATTAAAATCTTTTAATTGAACATATTTTCACACAACAATATATTCAATATTGACTGATGTCAATGTATTAATCAGTAAGTGCATGAAGTATGGCTTTTACAAAGGAAATAGATAAAGAAAGCAAATACAAATTAAAAAAAAATACAATGTACAACTCAGGACAGTGATGCTGCTTGGGCCACCACACGACTCCATGTCAATTTTTTAAAGTCCTCTCCTTTTTCACTGTGTTACTTCCTTTTTCAGGTGCATTTCTTCGCATTTCTTGTAGCACTGAGTAGCTGTTTCTCACTCAAAACATTGCAATAAAACTCTGAACAGGACTACTTACAGTTGAGAGTGATCAAGAGCTCACTCCTCATAAACGAGAGGAGCCTATGCCATTTTCGTTTTCTGCTGAAAAGAACAACCGATCCTGATTCATAGCCTACTACTCCACGCAGCCAGTAGGCAGTTGTTGTGAATGGGTTGCGCAATGGTATTGCTTGCAGCTACGTAGATTACAGTTTTGAAGGCAAACTCTCTGGAAACGAACCTCAGTTTCCGTCAAAAAAAAGGTACATTCAAGACAACTCAGAAATACAGGAGAAACCCCGTCCCGTATCCATTCAAAACAGGAAGCACCATTTCCTTGTCAAATATGGGACAATTCTGTATTTTAAGGGACTGTTGGCAACTCTAACCATGATGCGGGTAACGCTGTTGGCAGCTTACTCATTTTATGCCATTCTCTGTTCTGAGAACAGTTACAGTACATGTTTTGAGAGGCGATTAATAATGACGTTAATATTGTCCGTCAGACGGACGGCGTTGAGGGACGGCTGGTGATGACGATTTTACCTGGTATAGCGTAAATGGGGGAAAAGTTAGGAAGATTCCAAGGGCTCGAGACTGATAGGAACCCCAAAACAATAGGTTACAGGGGGCCTCAGTGGTAGGTGAGTGACTGTCCACCCCCGTATCTGCATGGAGTGGTTCGGTCCTGTCAACAGCACAGCGTTTGTGCCGCGCTATCGGAGGGACTTTTTTAGATAGCTGCTACGAACATCAGTTGGCGAAGCAGCAGGTTATGCCGGGAGGTGGGGCCTGCTGCCTCGGTGACGGGCCCTATTTGGTCCCGGGCCGGGGGGCACCTGCCCCCACAGCCCAACTGACGCTCCGCCAGTGGTCCATGTTAAGGTTGCTAGTAAAAATTTGCTAACATTTTTGTCATTTAGGTTTCCTGCCTCAATACCCCAGTCCGCCAACCCAAAAGAAAATCAATTAAAAAAAGTTTTTGCTTTTGTTATTTTACTTTGCACACGATCCACAAGCACCTTGTGTTATTGTTCACTATTGTTTGTGGTTTGTTGTAGTGGAGGTTTATGGGAAGACTGCAGGCTATTCATGAGTAGCAGAAACAAGTCAGTTGTTGTTATGAGTGGTTGTCTGCACCTCACCGCCACTCAGGTTGCAGGGCGGGGTTGGGGTTTAGAACTTCAAAAGGTTTTGGCGTTTACACGAAGCCGGACAGGGCAGCGTTTTCAAACACATCCACTATAATGTTTTGGTTTCAATATATTAGCGGGCCAACTGTAATACTAATTATTAAATATCATCACGCAGGCCAAAGATGATTAACTCCGGCCCACGGGCCTTGAGTTTGATACATGTGCTATAGAATGTCACTGATCAGGCTGTCACCATGGTCGGCACAGATTCAGTTATAAGTGAAGATGGTGTCATAAATCTGTGCACATACGTAGCGGAATACTACATTTATTTATTTTACATTTATTTAATATTACATTTTAAGACAGAATTCTGCAGAAGAATGGACTCGATTTGTTTTTTTCTTTAGAAGGTGGGAATGGGTGTGCCCTCAGTTATTTTGAAAGGGCTTTGGTCTTCCTTGCCTTGCTTGACTTTTGTTTGACTCTGTGCAGTATTTTTGGATTACCAGAGTAAGTCTGTCATTTTTGTGCAAATGCCTGTGTATTGTGATTGTACCACATTTACCAGACCTTGAATGGACCGAATCAAATTTGCCTATAGTCCCTGCCTGCCTCAGACTCTGTGTTTTGACGCCTTCCTGACCTACTCAGTTTGTTACAGCTCACAGATAAAAACACAGACATACACCTGAAAAGGGGCCAATTTGAAACAAAGAACACCAATTTTAGAAATCAGAATAAAATAACATAAACTGCATTTAATTACCTGATGCAAGCATCAGGAACCGGGTTTATGGTACAACCAGAATACAGGGTACTCCACGAGACAGTATTGGATCATTCAGCTCCAATTTTCTTGAAAGCACTTTTAGAAATCCTTGGGTTAAATGAATGAATGACTGTAAGAGTTCAAAACACTTTGCACAAGAAATCAGCATGAAAGTGGAAGCAGATGAGACATGCTATCACTATTCACAAAACCCTCCATTAATGTCACTCTACACACAGTACAGAAAATGAGGGGACACTCAAGAAGTGCATATGCCTTTCAGTGACATGCCACATCTCCTGCAGTTCATTGCCAAATCTACCTACCTCCAATTCAAAAGAAATATGCAGATAAAAAGGGAGGCTTTGTAATGGGGGAGCTATCTGCATTTTTTTTTGTCATGGATGACCTTGAAACCAGAGCCTTCAGCACAGCTCTCTGGAAATTATATGTAGATGACGTAGATGAGAAGAACACAGACAAACCCACAGACCGCTTGAACATCATGGACAATAGTGGATTCATTACAGTCACATAAAACAAACAAGACCAAAACTTTTCTGGACACAAAAAGGTAACGGCAGCATCAAAATATCTATTTACAGGAAACGTGAAAATAAAGTAACAGAAACTGGACTCTTTTTTTGGCAAGTTTTTGCCTCATCTGAGAGGCCTCTTTAGTTCTGGGTACTTTAGTACTTTCAGAATACATACAACACCCATGCACTCTCTCTCACAATGTCCACAATGGGTGTGCTGTGTGTATCTTTCCCTCAAAGAAAAATAACATATCAATCAAAAGCAAATAAAACTAATGAAAGAGGAATAACAAACACAGATAAAGAACTAAAAACAACAAGGGCAGGAATAAAAACACGTATACTGTGACAACTTGTTAAACACAGCCATAGCTCTTTCAATTGGGAGATGAGCCCAACGAGAGACAAGGCTTGAACATGCTTCGAGCCATGCCTTTCGCAAGGGTGAAAGACCCATTGTTTATCGAATTAAACAGTATTTATTGTTTAAAAATGAACCAAGACTACAAATGTTCTCCTTCATAACCGAGTGAAAATTTGGCAATGTTCTCCTCCATAACGGTGTGAAAATTTATCTTTATCTTCATAGCCAAGACTATGAAGATTAAATATTGTGGAGCAAATGAGTTTGTTTGTTTGTTTTAATGAATATTTCCGTACAGGGTACATGCACGAGTGACACCACCCAACTTAAACCGCCCTTGTTTCAAAAAGGAAGAGCCTGGAGACACGGGAAAAAAAATGCCAATTTGTACTTCTTATCAAGGTCAACAATTTAGTCACATTGTTTTTTCCATCACATAAAAAGAAAGTGTCCAATTTCCATAATTTCATGATCTAAAAATGTCTAAGCGAATTCCTGCAGACATTTGACCCTAAAAATTGGTTACAAATTTTACACACACGCAAATACAGATCTTAAAGTTATGATTATGAAATATGATCTTGATAGGCCCAACAGCGCCACTAATTGCATACGTCAACAAGATTTTTAATTCCCTCTCGGGCTTAAGCCAGATACTCGATATTCTTCAAAATTCAAAATCAAAAAATCCAAAAAATACATTGCAGGCAACACTTGGACAAAATTTATAGGTCTCCTTTCTCACAAATGCACAATTTTAATTGTATAGCTGTTCTAGAAGTAGATAGCACAGAAGATTCTCACAGAAGTGGGACTAACCGGTCTTTCCTTGCCAGGTAGGAAAACAGTGGTTCTGGCTTTGTAAAAAAAATACATTCCCAGCATGCTCAAAACCTCAGCTCGCCAAAATTATATTTTCTCTGCTCCTGAGACATAAATAAGCTGGTGACAGCAAATGTTTTGACAGTTTCTGACTTTCTGACTACTCTGTCTAAGCTTACAGATTTTTACAATCGTCGGAACACAATGACCAATCCTTCTCACACATTTCCAAAACTCACCAACACACCTACAACACACAACTGACAAAACAGCTAACTTCATTCTCAAAGCTCACATTGTAAACAATACTCTCTACACTAGTTTTCAAAATGCACTAAAAATAAACTAACACTACACCAGATCAACCAAACACCAACACCTTCTGTCTTCCATCAGAAACCTTAAATCAGTCACATAACACTGTCATAAAAAACACTAACACCGGTTGGATTTACAGAAACTGCATTTTGTTTCCGGTACAGTATATTCGTTTGTGATTTTTTTTTGGACTGTCGTCACTTTTTCTCTTACAGGTATGTCAGGTTCTTTTTGCATGTAGTAGGTCTAGATGCATACAATGTTTCTTTAGAGCAAACATTCAGTGGAAATGAGTTTTATGGAAAAAAGACAATCACAATTCTAATGGAATGGAAAAAGGCTTTATTTGTATAGAAAATGCTGCAAGCCTACAAAAAAAAAACATTGCCATTTAAGAATGTGTGGATGAACAGAATAAAAAAAAAGAAAAATACTTGAATAAAGGAAAAAAAGACTCTAATTTGCCTGGTCTTCTGCATTGGGCCACATGGCCTCATCAACTTCACACCGCAGGTCTTCCCTGCCAAGGCACTTCAGGAAGAATGTCTTCACATGTCTGATCCATCCCTGGCAGTGCTCAGGTGTGATCTCCTGGCAAGCGACATTCATGACTTCCAGGAGGACCACCTGGGCATGTGGCTGGTCTCCATGCTGAAAAGAACATCTCAATTGGGTTGACGAAGGGGGAGTAAGGGCAAAGAACCAGACACATCATCCTGACTTCTTATTAGTTGACTAATGTGCACAACTTCAATCAGCTGCCTTTCAATGACAATTAGAAAAAACAAGAGATAATTCATTTGAATCTATAAAGTGAACTGCTGCTCACTTCAACTTTAGCCTATTGGATCAATTTAGAACATGAGGTTATCGGTTCGGACATACTGTGTGAAAGCATTTGTAAATTTGTGAGTTAAAGGTGACCTATTATACTAATTTTCAGGCCTTTGTATTTTATTTCTGGCACCTCCAGAGCATCAACACACACTTACCCACACTGAAAGCTTTGTAGATCTGTGTATCTCGCTGCGTCGCTTCCTCATATTTCCTGCATCCCGCGAAAACGCTCTGTTTTGATTCACTCCACCGTGTACGCCTCCCGCCCAGCCCACTCTGCTGTGATTGGTCACACTCTTGGTCGCTGGTGAGCCACACTTCCTCAGTCTGCCGGTGCGGGAGTTGAGAGTAAACAGCAAACTTTACGAAACCTTCACAATTTAAACCAGGCATCGCCAAACTACGGCCCGCGAGCCACATCCGGCCCACTGCGTGTCTCTGTCCGGCCCGTGTGAAGGCATTCATAAATCACCCCCCGCTCCCCCAACGAAACTTTGGCGGCACGTAACTTTGTCGACACGTTAGCGTAGCGCGACAGCGATAGCGTGCTTCCAGCGCCCCCACTCCCCCGGTCAACGAAAAAATGCCGGAACGTTAGCGCAATTTCCAACCAGCACCCCCCCGCCGACACGATGCAGGTCTGTCAAGTTAAACACTTACCCTCGGGAAGGCTTCACCCTTTAAATGGAAAATGGGCTGCACTTACAGTATATAGCGATTTTCCAGCACCTTCACGGTACCCCAAAGGCTAATCCACCTTCGTACGGACCCAGCGTGGGCTGAGTTACGGCCGCAAGGCGGACCGAAGGACCTCTGCTCTATACAACCGATGCTCGCAGCATGAAAATCACTGTAAGGAGCGAAACTTGCGAGTCAGAATCGCTGCCTCTTCAGTTTCGATGCCAGCGTACACAACGCACAAGCAGAGCATGGCGGTGGTGACTAACAGTTTATCAACACGATTCAGCGGTTCTACTTTGCAAGTGGTCTTAAAACTAAGGTTGCTTGAGGTCACTATACACTCACAGTCCTCATACATGTTTTCAAATATTGACGTGGCTGGCTATTCTCTCGTCGTCCACCGGCCGAGTCGAGCCCGTCTCCCTCCCGTTGCTCACCGGGCCGGTGTTCCATCGCATCCGCACTAGGCTGAACAAACCTCCAACATTTTCTCTGTTCATTCCACTCCGACAGTTGTGGTGGTCCTTGGTGCTTCGGTAGTCGCTCTGTATTTTTTTTTTTTTTTCAAATTTCCCTCACACGCAAAAACATTATCTTGGAGCAGTGCACAGAGATATAACTTTAAGGGCAGAGAGGGCGGAACCAGTCCGAGAGTGTGCCTGAGCATGGTCAAGAAAGGAAATCCGGAACGCATTCACGTCAATGCGTTCCCTGTGTTAAAAAACAATTCAGTGAACAGAGCGTTCAGAACCATGCCCAACAACTTTCAGGGCTCACATCCAAACGCATGAACCTCATTATTTGACGATTTTTCATGGTTTGACACTCGGATTCAACATTGTAACAGTATTTAGAGCTCAGAAAAGTGGAAAAGCATCATTGTTTTGGCCTTGGTAGAGCTTGTTTGTAAAAGAAGTTAAAACATTTTGTAAATGTGTCCACTGTATGCAGTCTGTGTCAAACAAACAAGAAATGTTTTAATTGTGTAAGTCACATGTAGTAGGTTGGGAAAAAACGCTACCATTATTTTTTTTTTTGTTTTTTAAACAGACACCACCCCTAATTTTGTTTGTATTAATTGTATTATTGGGCGACACGGTGGTGCAGTGGTTAGCGCTGCCGCCTCACAGCAAGAAGGTTGTGGGTTCGATTCCGGGCCTGGGACCTTTCTGGGTGGAGTTTGCATGTTCTCCCTGTGTCTGCGTGGGTTCTCTCCGGGTTCTCCGGCTTCCTCCCACACTCCAAAAACATGCATGTGAGGTCAATTGAACATTCTAAATTGTCCGTAGGTGTGCATGTGAGTGTGAATGGTCTATGTGGCCCTGCGATGAACTGGCGACTTGTCCAGGGTGTCATCCTGCCTTCGCCCTAAGACAGCTGGGATAGGCTCCAGCAGACCAGCGGGTATAGAAGATGAATGAATGAATAATTGAAATATTTTGACATTTACTTTAACAGGTCATTTCACACAGGCATACATTCACACACGTTCAAAAAGATACACATTTACGTCACTAGATGGTGCTGTGAAAGGCCGAGGATCCAGTGAAGGGAAATAAGTGACACAGCGCATGCGCAGCTGACATTAAAATGAGCACAAGCATGAGCTAACGTTTGGTGTCTCACTGCGATCCACAGGTATTGTTAAATAATACATTTTTCTCTTTGTAAGCTGATAATAGCTGACTTGAATGTTTTATAAACTGTTCAGTAACAACGTACATGGGTTGAAAGACAGTATTGGTGTGTTTGTTAACTAATGTCCCGGCAAGTGTCGTTATTTTGCATTATACTGGATATAGTAGAGTTTGGCCACAAGTGGCAAGAGGAGATGTATTGGATGTTGAAGATGTCGGCCAGCAGCGTTGGGAGAAACGCCGTGTTCAGCCGGGATTTGTCTTAATGGCCGCTGCCGCCATGTTGGTTGAAAGAGCTTGAGTGTGTGTGTGTGTGTGTGCGCGTGAGAGAGAAGTTGAGAGGTTTGTATGATGTAGTTGCAGTGTAGGTGTGAGTGCAATTGTCTATGTATTTTTTATGGTTTCTGAGTTTTGTTTTTATTCATTATACTTTTGATTCAAACCAATTTTTTTTTCATGTAAAATATGTTGATTTTGAGTAATTTCAGTGACAGTTATATTTATTTTGATGCAATGATTTATTGTTGTTTTTATTTTCTTTGAAGGAATGTTTTGGGGGGCGACACGGTGGCGCAGTGGTTAGCGCTGCCGCCTCACAGCAAGAAGGTCGTGGGTTCGATTCCGGGGCCCGGGCCTGTGACCTTTCTGTGTGGAGTTTGCATGTTCTCCCCGTGTCTGCGTGGGTTCTCTCCGGGTTCTCCGGCTTCCTCCCACACTCCAAAAACATGCATGTGAGGTCAATTGAATATTCTAAATTGTCCGTAGGTGTGCATGTGAGTGTGAATGGTTGTTTGTTTCTATGTGGCCCTGCGATGAACTGGCGACTTGTCCAGGGTGTCACCCTGCCTTCGCCCTAAGACAGCTGGGATAGGCTCCAGCAGACCCCCGTGACCCTGAATTGGAATAAGCGGGTATAGGAGATGAATGAATGAATGTTTTGGGTTTCATTAAGAAAGAATGCTATTTTGTGTTATGTAAATAGTCACATTAAAATGCAGGGCTCTCAAGTGTCATGCATTGAGAGTGACAGTCACTCTTTTGGGTCTTTTGTCACGTACTCCCGCCACACATTGTATTTCTCACACTGAAAAAAAAAAATATTAAAAAAAAAAAAATATATATATATATATACATATATACATATATATATATATACATATATACATATATATATATATATATATATATATATATATATATACATATATATATATATATATATACATATATATCCTAGCCTGTGTAACCCTTGCTGCTAGTCCAGATTTCCCCTAGGTCTGGCGCCGGTAACACACACAGACTGATGTGCAAACTGTGTGAAGAGTTTTGGAAATGTTGTGAAGTAATGTCATTTGTGTTGGGACGATTGTACAAATCTGTAACCTGCAGCTAGCTAACATGCTAATTTTTTAACAATGAAAAATAAAAACGAATCATACTAAAAATGAAATGTAAAACATAAGTGCACATTTAGCCACTGAAGCGCGGTTACATGAGGCATAGCTTGACACATTTAATTAATTTCTGTCTCAGCAGAAATCAGACCATCTCACCTGGTTTGCTGGCGTCCTCTATACTGAGGATCACCCACAATGCAACTCAACAACTTTAAAATGAAATGCATCAAATACAAAAGGAAATAAAAAATATGTTAAAGCTGAAAGCAGCGCTGAAGGGGTTAAGCCCTTGCCACGACCGCCTCTCCCCAAAAACCGCAAATTCTTTTTTGCCTCTTTTCTAAATATTTTTATTTGTTTAAGTTTTGACAGAAGAGCCACCCCTCCTGTCTCTCCTCCACCAGGTGTGTGTGTGTGTGTGTGTGTGTGTGTGTGTGTGTGTGTGTGTCTATACATATGTGAATATACATAGATAGATATAGACAGGGAGATGAACTGGAATAATGTAAACAAAAAAAACTACAGCAGCATTCCATGACATGACAGCATTAATGAGATGATGCTGTGATGAATATAATATTATTTGTATTGATGAATAGGAATCATTCATGGGTGGGAGATGTTCCTGGCACATGTTTATAATATACAACAGTCCCATGAAGCTGCAGCAGCGTTTGTGATTGCATAGATAAACGACCATGGTGCTAAACTTCATTTATTGTAACCTTTTGGTGCTATGCTAAATAAAAGAGCATGGCATTATGTTGTTCATTTGGTAGTGTGACACTCACGCAAACCAGGCCTCCACTGGTGTTGCAGTGGCTTGACCTTTCAGAACTGCTCTCCAGGGGCATGCTTGTAAATGTCAGATCACTTCCTATTATGAGGACAAAGTTATTCATGTCTTACTTTCCTGTGATCCCTGTTTTGTGCAAAACTGGTGTATTGTACATGCTCGGTGGCACAAGTAGATGCCCAAAATGATGATTTAATACCTGTGCAAGAAATTATTTTTAGTTCCATGGGTAAATAATAAAAGTAAAACTTTTTTATTTTATTTTTTGAGAGTCAGTTGACAGCTCCAGATAGTAAAAATTCTGACATACCTTCACCCGAACAGGTCCTTACAGATATACACATGATACACAAGGGCGAAAGACCGTATTGTTTTTGCTTGGTTTATTATTTTTCCCAATTATTATTAGTCTCCTTATGCGACTCTGAACCCCATTTTGAACCCCTGAACATGCTCAATTTTTAACCAAATTTTGCACGCAGGTCAGAGCTGGTGAAAATATATTTTTTTAAAAATGCCCCCTATATAGACACAAACACTAAAATCGCCATAGCGCCCTCTAAGAAGGTCGTAGAGACATGGGACAAAGACCCATGTGTTCGGTCAATCCATACCTACTTTCATAAATGCTGACCTTTGACCCCTGACAAACTGGAAGTGAGCTATTTTCATCTAAATCTAAAAATAAAAATCTACACATACACAGATATAGATTTATAGATACATTCTGTAAACTAATAATCAAGATTTTCATGACTATAGATTGTTGGTGAATATTTTGAGATCCCAACCGTTTTCGTTTTACGGAGCTTGAAAGTGAAGGTCACCTCGAGTATGCGGATTTGAACCCCATTTTGACCCCCTTCCCATACTCCAAAACTCCAAAAATTTGCAGGCAGGTCAGACCTGCCAAAAATCTTAATTGACTAAAAGACTGTACAAATAATAATAATAATAATAATAATAATAACAATAATAATAATAAAACTTAATTTGTACAGCGCTAAATCACAGCCAAAGGCGTCTCAAAGGACAGTTGGTTCTCTCTGATTGTATAAAGCGCTTTGAGACGCCATTGGTTGTGATTTAGCGCTGTACAAATAAAAGTTTGTTATTATTATTATTATTAAAGCTCTTTATACAATCAGAGAGGCCCAACCGGGCCCCCGGAGCAAGCAAGATGCGACAGTGGCTGGGAAAAACTCCCCTGTGGGAAGAAACCTAGGGCAGAACCAGACTCCAGAAATAAAATACAAAGGCCTGAAAATTAGTATAATAGGTCACCTTTAACTCAGAAATTTACAAATGCTTTCACACAGTATGTCCGAACCGATAACCATCATCTGCCTATGACTAGTTGGGGTGGAATACAAAAATAGAGGAGAGACAGAGAAAGAGAGAAAGGAGCAGAGTGAGCCAGGGTGGCAGACAGGACAGAGTGAATTACAGATACACCAAACAGGCTTTCACAAAATAGATATAGACACAAAAAATAGTAAATAATTCAAGGCTGCTGTCCACGTAGAATGTAATTGTCCATGCTTTGGAAGGCAAGAGCCTATCTAGATGAATAATCTGCCGATAGAACAAGTCCAGGTCCTAAACGTGGTGGTGGGACGAAGCGATGACACCAAGAGCCAATTCCAATTCCTCCCTTAACCCTCAATCTCAACCCTCGCCCTTAATCCTCAATCTTTGGCCCTCAATCTTGGCCCTCAAAAATAAGTGTAAGGGCTATCTTGTGACTTAGAAATGGGACACCCCTTAAGTGTAGTTACGTCTTCAGACTTAAGGGGGCGGCCTTACGCCAAAGCTACGTCCAGTCTGTCAAGAAGACGACGACGACGAAGAAGAAGAAGAAGAAGAAGAAGAAGAAGAAGAAGAAGAAGAAGAAGAAGAAGACTACGAAAAAGAAGAAGTCCTCTGTCGCTACACAACGAGGCATACAAGTAACGTGAAGCCGGGACCGCCAGTCCAGCTGACAAACATCGTAAAGTAAAAAAATAAAAAATGTTACGCAACAACAATGTCAATAATCCATAAAAAAGCATTAAACTAAGACAATAAAATGGTTTCGTAATATTTATATCTTTATTAACTAAGAAAATACTTCCATTTGTAGCTCACTTTATTCATCTGCATTTTTCGAAGATGTCTTGGCAAAAATACTCCCAAGGGTGGTGCCGGAGAATCTCAATATTGAGGGCAAAACAGCCCTTAAACTTGTACCTCAACTTGACGTTCTGAGAATTGGGACAGCACTTGCACTTCGCGGGAGCACGCATTTTTGAGATTGAGGGTTGAGATTGAGGGTTAAGGGAGGAATTGGAATTCACCCAAAGACTCCCAGGACAGCACACTCCAGCTCCTGGCGCAGTGGTCATCACCTGCCCGGGTCACAGAGACTGCGGCAGTATCATGCATATCAAGCATACTGTACAAAGCATAATGAGAGCTAGCTTGGACAGAGCTTCTTCTTCTTCTTCTTCTTCATCCGCTTATCCGGGGTCGGGTCGCGGGGGCAGCAGCCTCAGCAGAGATGCCCAGACCTCCCTGGCTGGGGCCAGGGAGGCCTCCTCCAGCTCATCCGGTGGGACCCCAAGGCGTTCCCAGGCCAGCCGGGAGACATAGTCCCTCCAGCGTGTCCTGGGTCTTCCCCGAGGCCTCCTCCCGGTGGGACATGCCCGGAACACCTGCCCAGGGAGGCGTCCAGGAGGCATCCGGAACAGATGCCCAAGCCACCTCAGCTGGCCCCTCTCGATGCGGAGGAGCAGCGGCTCTACTCCGAGCTCCTCCCGGGTGACTGAGCTTCTCACCCTGTCCCTCAGGGTGCGCCCAGCCACCCTGCGGAGGAAACTCATTTCGGCCGCTTGTATTCGCGATCTTGTTCTTTCGGTCACTACCCAAAGCTCGTGACCATAGGTGAGGGTGGGAACGTAGATCGACCGGTAAATCGAGAGCCTCGCCTTTCGGCTTAGCTCCTTCTTCACCACGACGGACCGGTACAGCGACCGCATCACTGCAGACGCTGCACCGATCCGCCTGTCGATCTCACGCTCCATCCTCCCCTCACTCGTGAACAAGACCCCGAGATACTTGAACTCCTCCACCTGAGGCAGGATCTCCCCACCGACCCGAATAGGACAAACCACCTTTTTCCGGTCGAGACAGGTTGGACAGAGCAGATAGAGTCAAATCTGTTCAATAGCGCCCCCTAGAGAAAATAGGGACTGCCGACCCCATTTTGACCCGCTGAACATGCTTCGATCTGCACCAAATTTTGCACACTTGTCAAGGCTACTAAAAATTTCATCCGATGAAGAAATGAAAACTGTAGCTGCTCCAGAGCGCCACCTACACGCCGAGAGCAGAAAAAAAGAAGTTAATGGCCGTGGCACCCCCTAGGAACGCCGTAGAGACCTGGGCCGAGAACCCACATGTTCCTCTCTTCAAGACAAACATTTCGTATGTTCTAATTTAAAAAACTGACAAACAGGAAGTGAGCTATTTCCATGTGTTTGTCTTATCAAGGCCTATAATTGACACTTGACAGCTTTGACCAAAAACAAAGCAAATAAAACATGCAGGCAGGGTTGATGGGGCTGACCGACTCCCCTAACAAACCGCAAAAAAAAGAAATTATTAGTTTAAGCTGTTTTTGGTTCTGCAGGTAACACCATTGGTTTAACCTTGGCCATAACAGAGCTACCCTTCCTTTCTCTACTCCCCCCTTTCTCTCGTCAGAGGTGTGAAGTGTCCATGTATGTGTGTGTCGTTCAGTGGCGCTTAATGACCCATCCAACGATCTCAGCTGCACCCTGAGAGACAATGCAGAACAGTCAAAGACAGTCAGAAAATGAGACAACAAATGAATGTTACTATCTGATTTTTTTCTAAAAAACAAAAAAAAACAAAAAACCATCGTTGGCGTGCTGAGGTTCTGGGGATGCTGAAAATGTCTTTTGGCGGGTGTCGGTGGGGGTTGGTCGCGCGGGCTCAGTCCCTACAATGCTGCTTGCAGCTTTAATTTTTGTTTGTTTCTTTTTTACTAATGCCAAAAGTCAATAAAGACACCCTGTGAGGAAGAACAAGCATCATTGAAATTCAAACATCCCTCCCGCACCTTAAATACACTGCCACTTTCCATTTTCCATTGCAGAAAGCTGATTGGTTAACTGTGCCACCTGTTGTCTTCTGCTAAAGATTTGTTAGTAGGAGAGAGAGAAAGAGAGATATTCAGAAAGTGAGAGGTTTCAAATCTGTAGAAAGCAACTTATTGATAACTGATGTTTTTGGTGTTTTTTCAGCCAAAATTTTAACAGAGACAATAAGTGGACAATTTTCCTAATGCTAAATGTTACATTAACTCTTTTAGAAAGCCAAGATCGCTGTCTTCCTTCAACAGTTCTTGACACTTTCACATTTTTGTGACGTGTTTCATAGTCAACAGGAGCACTTCATTTCTGTTGTGTACTACTGCTACTTCTACTACTACTACTTCTACTGCAAAGACTACGGCTCAGACAGTCCTTCTCAAAAAAGAGTGTGTAGGGTTTTTTTGCACCAGGCATGCGCACATACACTGGAGATATCAAGTGCAGTGAACAAACCCTCAAGACAACATGAAAAAATATTTAACGAGGATGAAAAGAAAGGCAGAGAGAGATGGATATACTGAGACAAACGGTTGATGGATATAATATTTATTGATTTTATTTAATTTTATTTTTCAGATTTAAATAGTTCAATCAGTCGGTCCAAAAGTGTTCGCTTAAATAGGGATTTCTTTTCTTTTTTTTTATAATTTCAGGCAAATTCATTCATTCATTTTCTATACCCGCTTCTTCCTGAGCTCAGGGTCACGGGGGTCTGCTAGAGCCTATCCCAGCTGTCTTAGGGCGAAGGCAGGGTGACACCCTGGACAAGTCGCCAGTTCATCGCAGGGCCACATAGAAACAAACAACCATTCACACTCACATGCACACCTACGGACAATTTAGAATATTCAATTGACCTCACATGCATGTTTTTGGACAGTGGGAGGAAGCCAGAGTACCCGGAGAGAACCGACGTAGACACAGGGAGAACATGCAAACTCTACACAGAAAGGTCCCAGGGCCGGAATCGAACCCACGACCTTCTTGCTGTGAGGCGGCAGCGCTAACCACTGCGCCACCGTGTCGATTTCAGGCAAATTGATGCACTTTAAATATTTTCTGTAACAGATCTATCTATATGTAACTGATCTATATGTCTTTCTTTTTTTTAATGGTAATAAGGAATCAATGTTATGCAGGGGTGTACTTATAAGAGACAAATTATACTATTTATAGTCACGGCAGAGAGTGGGGGGGCCGTGAAATATTTTCTTCTTCCCGGGGGGGCGTAACATAAAAAAATTGAGAAGCACTGGCCTAAGGCATGCTTCATATCTTCATAGTCAACAGTGTGAAAATCTGTTCATCTTCGAACTGTAGTTATTGTATGAGGCCTCAAAATGGTTTTAAACATATGTATAGGAACTGGCTGCAGGAAATTAAAATTAAAAGGAAGAAACATGGCAGGGGATAGAAGAAATGTGGATTCTATCATACAAGTCCACCCCCTCACCTCCAACCCCCCACCCCTGAAAGAAAGACATTAGAAGATGAGGAAAAGTTTAAATGAAGGCTTGAATGGTTTATTTCATTCTTTGCTTTCTTTTGCATCTCATCATCTCACTCTTTGTCCAGGGCAGAGAGGGTGCAGTAAAGGTTAAAACACTAATAAGGGGGAGGTGAGCTGCCCATGTGGCTGCACAGAGTATCTCTGTGTGTTGCTAAATGAGCGTGGCCTCAGGTGAAAAGAGCGATGCAGCAGCTGGCTGTCTGCTGGGACCTTCAGTGCCACTGGAATCCCAGACTGGATGTGCCCTGCATACATGTCTCACTCCATAGACATTTCTGAGAAAGTCAACCAGATTTATCCTCGCCATGTCTGTGTGTGTGCGTGCGTGCGTGCGTGCGTGCGTGCGTGCGTGCGTGCGTGCGTGCGCGTGCGCGTGCGCGTGCGTCTACATGCTTACATGTAAGTCCAGAAAAACGGATGTCTGTCAGTTGGGACAGCATATGGCGTTATTGAGTTGTATAGCCAGCTCACTGAGGATGCTAGAAAAGCAAGGAGTCATCAATATAAACTACAATATTTCTGGGTTACTTTATGATCAAGCCATTTGGTTCCTAACTGATACAGGAACATGTTCATAATGTGATTTTTGGACTTGATAGAACGTTTAAGAAAGAGATGCAGATAAAATATTAGAATACAAACTAATGATGAACACAGAAACACGGAAGCCACAGAATGGAAGCAAATTGTTGAACTCCTGTTTATAGCCCTTGTGTATTAGTCAGCTATGAGGAACAACTCTGTCATCTCTGCCAATTGTTTCAAACAGCAAGAATGACTCAGATTTCTTCATGGACAATAAACACAAATTGTACACATTTAAAGCTGTTTCCTATTTGACAGTGACTCATGTGGACGCATAGCCCTGCTAACGCGTCAAAATTAAATGAATTAAACGAGGAAAAGCTTGAGCCACCTTAAAAGCCATCAAACACAACATTAGCACAAGGTAGATTACAGGGATTTTCCTATTTGTTCTCAGCTTTGTTGTGGCAGTGTATCACAATGAATGATGAAATATTGAATAGTTTGTTTGTGGTATTTTTCTGTAGGACAGATAGTCCTGCAATGTTCACATATGTTTTAAAGTGTTTATTTTTAATAATAATAATACAAACAAACAACATAGTGTTGTAAACATTGCCTACACATTCCAATGTAAAAGATTGTATAACAATGTATAACAAACTTATTCTGCTTATTATGCTGATAAGAGACTATAATAGAAGAATAGATAGAACAGATCGACTCTCAAAAGATTTTTTCCTCTGAACATTTCAAGTAGTCTAACGTCACAGTTAAGACAAATTCACCTCACAAGTGACAAAAATCAATCAATCTAAACTGTTGACGTTGTTTAAATGAAATTTCAGACCTTGTCTGGTTGATGTTCTTTGAAGGTAGTTTTGCTGCATTGTTGGATGCTTTTGGTGCAAGTTTTTTGTAGATCTAATGAAATGGTGACAGTTTCAGACCAAAATGCACAGAGGCAGCGGGGAGAGGTTGGGACACTCTGGGAGGATCAGGCTCTTTAAATGAGTCCAGTCACAGCTGTTCGCCTCAAGATGTTCTGCTGTGAAAAACCATGTGTCATCTAAAAAACACAACCCCTCTACCCCTCTGTCACCCTACAGTGACCGCATGGCGACAGGACAAACATCATGTTCTTCACTTCCCCTCACTGTGTCACTTGGCATGACCCATTTCTGTCCTGGCTGTTTGTAAGAGGTGAAAGGCGGTCACTTTACCACCGCCACAGAGCACGATGTCCGTTCCTACTGGTTCATGTTAAACGAATTACACCACTGCGTTGTCATCAGATCTTAAAACACACTGCGATAAAACTTGATCTCTGATATATTTGTTATATACTAAATATTTGAAATTACAAGTAATAGACGAAGACTTCTAAGCAGGAGACTTCTAATACGACCTTCAAAAACAAGGATTTTTAATTTTAATCATTAGCTATTCTGAGCAGAGCTCATTTTCAAAGCTACATTCTCCTCATCATATTCAAGAATCATTTAATTGTCTTGTAAAATGTCAAAACAAAGTGGGACAGAGTAGAATGCACTCATTAAGTCACACGTATCATTGATAATTAGTTGCCTTTAGACCTACTGCAGTATTATGCTCATGTCACGTCACAAGATCCTTTTCACAGGGGACCACAAACACCCTTATTCATTATTTAAGCCTCATTTCAAAATAAGATGTTCTCGTGCTAGGGCTCTGGTTCTGCAACATTTTAGAAACGAAATGCAGACTTCGTATGCGCTCTGAGGTGCTGAAGGCAAACACATCAGCAGGCCAACAGATTGGTTGGGCGGGCGAGTATCCAAGTTGAAAAGTTGAAAAGAACAGCTTGAAGGCTAATGAGCCAGTCATGTGTACATCCTCCAGAAAATATATCAGGAGCTGCTCCCATCTCGCTGATGTGCTCAACTTAACTCTGGCTTGATTCCTTTTTGGATGGACAAACGCTTCTTGGAATCTTTACACAAACGAAGCAGAATAAACCTATTAAGCTGTTGGGCAACATTTGAAAAATACCGTGTCCCTGTTTTCATCAGTCATGTAACACAAAAAAAATGAAAAAGACGGCAAGAAAAATCTCTCTGTCTCTCTCTTTAAAAGGTGTTTTTTTTAAAAACATAACAGAAATATCAGGTGTGTCTGTGTGTGTGCGTGTGTGCGTGCGTGTGTGAATTTTGCATGCAATGCATTATACTGCCGCAGTCTCTGTGTGTCCCTGGCAAATGACAGCGATACCGGGAGCTGGAGAATGCAGTCCTGAGAGTCTCCGTGCCATCGCTTCATCTTCACCACCAAGATCAGGAACTATGACTTGATGTTTCGTAATTAGGGTGACTGCTCGCGTCTTCAAATAAACCAACAAAGAAGAATGTGGACAAGGTATCCAGGTTTGGGTGGCCCAGGCCACCATAGCTCACTGGCAAGCTCAGGAGGGGGATGGAGAATGAAAGATGCTGCAATCTAAAATGTTACCACTTGATGTTGCTGTTTCTTCTTCAAAGTCTCAAAATATTCCACACTTAGCCTTTAAAATAGACTCTCTTTGACAGCCTCATTGGATGAAGCCTTTCAGATATACGCTCAATTAGCTGAGTGACCATAACTATTTCTGAAGTGTGCACAACGATTAGCGCTGCAGCCAAATGGCAGGATCTTCTAGGTGTGGTTTCTTCAAGACAGTAGTAAACAATAGCTTGTTTAAAACTAAAAACAGTAAAGAAACTGTAATCTTGTCACTACACCTAGGTCAGGTTGGCCCAAATTGACAGCACACTCAGTCGTAGCAGCTCAGGACTATCCCTTCATTCCAACCTCAATATTTCGTTGCATAATGGCAGTGAAGCTGCTTTACCCCTTGCCTTTGTTCTGGCACTTAGTATATGTCTATATACTGTTTTTTTATATGTATAAAAACATTCATTCAGATTCACAGTGTCCCACTTTCCCTTCCCCTTCCACTGCTCT
Source organism: Thamnaconus septentrionalis (assembly GCA_009823395.1). Lineage (NCBI taxonomy): Eukaryota > Metazoa > Chordata > Actinopteri > Tetraodontiformes > Monacanthidae > Thamnaconus > Thamnaconus septentrionalis. Next base: position 20,008,187 of record CM020516.1, read on the forward strand.
GCGTTGATAAGCACGATTTATGAAAAGAGCGGTGCATGAGTGAAGATATTGCTGATATATTAGTGAACTCAGTATGGGGCCTGCACATGACTTGCCTGGGTCTGCACTGCTTGACTCGTAGGCTCATTGTAAATTCCACTTTATTACACTGATAATCTCAGACAAAATTGATTTTCAGGTAGGTTTTTTTTTCTCTCTCTCTCTCTCCCTCCCCTTAAATCCCCCCTTTTTCCCCACCATGCTTCCGTGTAGAAGAAGTATGCTAAAGAAGAATTGTGTTTATCTTTTATTCGAAGGGACAAGAGATTGATTTTAAATTAAATTTCCTAGTTGAGGTGTCAGTATTGCCTCAATTTAGTTTTGATACATTAGTCTAGTGCACATATGTCAAACTCAAGGCCTGCAGGCCGGATCTGGCCCGCGAGTTAATTATCTTTGGCCCTTGTGATGATATTTAATTAGTATTGAAGTGGGCCGCCGGTATATTGCACGCACCACCATAATACTACAAGTACCACAATGCACTCCGAGTCTGGAAGTGTAATCCAGCTTCGTGAAAAAACGCCAGCTTTGTGAAAACACTAAAATATTGTAACAGTGGGTGTTCTGTGTTTTGCAGTTATGTTCTGTTCTGTTTTATTTGTTGCTATAGTGTTGGTGAGCGTCGCCCGTGAAGGCAACACACTGTAATTGGCTGAGGTCAGGTGTGGGGGCTGCGAGTGCGGAAGTCTGAGAGAGTGAGACACGCGTGATCCGAAAAGTAAGAAAGGAAGCTTTTTGTTGTTATGGCGTTGGCTACGGCCCACAGTAGCCTGTGTAACAGTTCAGAAATAAATAAAGAAAAAAACAGCGAGACGTCTCTGCGCTGTGTGTTGGGAGGGGACGTTACAATAGTTAGTCGGTTCTGCGTTTAAATGAAACCGTGTAAACGCCGAAACCAATCGTTTTTTGGAAATGCTAGGGGAGGGGAGGGCCTAAACCCCTCCCCTCGCCCTGCAACTTGAGCGGCCATGGGGTGCAGCAGACGCCCACTCGCAACAACAACCACGTCGGACAACGGACTTGTTACTGCTGCTACTAATCAGCCTGCAGTCTTCCCGTTAACCTTGACGACAACAAACTGCAAACAGTAGTGAACAATAACACACGGTGCTCATGGATTGATCGTGGATTGTGTGCAAAGTGAAAATGGGTCGGCGGACTGCCCGACCGTCTTTTCACGAGTGATCTTTCTTTCGGTTCCCCGTGGTGTTAATGTTATTAGTGAGCTGCTGCTTCTTTAAAAACGGCGTCGGCGTTTCAGGTGTTCGTCTCCTTCTTCTGCCTTCGGAGGAATGCACTTACGGCGCCACACCAGGCCTGGCACAGATACTACATCGTTTTCAGTCATATCCAGCGTCTCCGTGTTAACGGGATAATTTTTGAAGACGACTTCGTGTTAACACGTTTTTTTCTAGAGCGTTTTCGAAAATTGTCGGTTTCAAAAAATAAACGGCCCCTATGTTTGGAATCACATAGCTGTGTGAACCACTGTTCTCACTTAATCCTGAGGATTTCCTCAGCTCAATCATTGATGAACTTGTACACAAGATGAGACACCAAGTATCTCTCTTAGACAAGTGAGCAGCATACAGCAGCAGACTGACCCATTTTTAGTTTTTAATTCAATTTCGTTTTTGCATTTCTTGCTACTGCAGACCATTTGATTTTTCTTTTAAGGAAATAGTTTTTTGGTTGTTGTTTGCCTACTCAGTTGATTAGACACTGGAAAGGTTGCAGAGATAGAGCCATTCAATTGCATGCAACTGATTTTATTTATTTTGATTTTATTTATTTGTGAGGTTAATGTGCATTATACCAAGTTGAGAAATGCAGTCATGTGATGGAAATTTAATTTCCTTAATTCACTCTCGCCATTGCTGTTTAACCCTAGACTGAAAATGTTGTTTAACCCTTGGCTGAAAAACATTCTCACAGCTCTCAAGAAAAAGAACATTGTGTTGAGGGCATGGGGGTGATTACAAGAACTGTGTGGACATCAAGGGGCCTTATTGCTGTATATAAGCCCAGTGGGAGTAATAACCATTTGCCTCTAAGATTCTCAATTAAATCTGCACAGTATGACTTACTAGCATACTTTCTGCTGTACTCAAGATCTGCACTCGGACGTCAGTCCAAGCTTAAAGTTTGAGCAGCTCTGATGCAATCTAGCTAGCATTCACTGAGAATCCTTGCCAGTTAGCCAAAAGCTCAAACTCTTTTCATCTTTAATTTGTTACCGTCCTAGCTGTTAACCTGCCAATCCTCTGCCTGGGCCCAGCTTTGAAACCAACAACCGTCATGCCACTGTGGAGCTTGGAGAGGTCTTGCCCTGGACCCATCTTTTAGGAAGGCCTCCTGGGGGAAAAACATGTCCTGTTATTTTTGCAACAAACCAACTTCTTGTCACTAAGAAGCCATTGCTCAAGCCTCAATGATGTTTCGGCAACTTTTGAAAGGCAATTGCAGAATTGTGTCGGTTCAAGCAATGCTTCATTGAAAATTTATAGCAGGGCTGCTGTAGAACATGTATGTTTGACTGGCATTTGTTATAAGAGGAATTTGCTTCGTGCTTTTAAAGTTTTACCATCGTAAAAGTAGTCATCTGTGCTTTGAAGCTTGACCTCTCCTTTGAACGTTGCCTGGCGACAGGTCATTATGTCATTTTAGCACTGAATGTATCTCGTGGGCAGCAGTGTTTTCTTGGAAACATCAAGTATGGATCTTATTAAAATATTGCACCTGGGGGAATCACTTCAGTGTGAGCATTTTTTTTTTTTTTCGTGCAGGTGCGTGCACACAAAGCGAGATATTCAAGGAAGCGCTCAATGGGAAATAATAGCTTCACTGCGGTTTTGGGAATTGAATGGAAGGCAGATCACTGTGGCAGCCGTGATGCCGATTTACCTCCAAATATTAGGTAATATGAATTACTGAACAACAATTGCCTGTATTTGGTCCCTTCGCAGTCAGAATTGACAATGAAGCCTCTGCCTGAGCCCAATGCTAATGAGAGCTGAAATAAAAGGTCCTTCTACTAACAAGGCAGTCTCATCCTTCTGCTTTTATTCCCACACACAGAGACCTTTTTTTAGTGGCCCGTATCTATAATCAACTCCGACTTCTTGTGCGAAAGCTCATCAATTCACAATGCAAAATCAATTAGCAGTAGGCATCATCTTACGTGATATTTGTTCCTTTTGCTTTATGCCGCGCCTGCTAATACGTCACTCCGTGTCCTTTAAACAACAGATGGAGGAGTTTGTAGCTTTTTGGGCTCATTTTTTCCCTCCTGCGAGTCCCTGCCAGCTAATATGTTTTCATTTGAGGGCTGACATTCCGCACACTAGCGCAGCGGCGGTTTTTATACGCTACTGTACAATGCCGCAACACGCTGTGATGAATGTAATCAATTACGGCGGTGGCGACGACGTGGCAACCTGCAGCCACATCCCTGCCGATTGAAGGAAGCGGCGCGCTCCTTTGTGTTGGACTGTCCACAACCGTTCATCTTAATTAGGTAGCAAATGAGCTGTCGAGCTGCCTCGCAGAAGTGCTCAGACAAACGGAGAACAGGTCTCGATCCTGCGGAGAGAGCCACTGCACCGCCATGGCCATCGACTTTACACTGTGCTCCTTGAGGCTTGCTGATCAATAAACTAGACACTAATTACCACCTTGAAAGAAGAAGGTAGGTCTTTATGAGCAACCTGGAAAATAAAAAAATAAAAATAAAATCAGCTTCTGTGAACTTGTTCATTAAGGCAGGACTTTGAAAGTGTTATTCATGAGGTGTCCTTGGTATCCAGTTACTCCTGAGTTTTGACCCAGAAATGAAGGCTATCCCCAAAATGAACTTCACATTGCCCCAAGATGAACTGGTGACTTGTGGTGACTTGTCCGATAGCTGGGATGGACCCCTGCAACCCTGAGTTCAGGAAGAAGCAGGTATTGAAAATGGATCGATGGATCGATGGATGGAACTCCACATCCTTTATAAATGCTTTGAATTCTCGCGCCTCTCATGTCAATAAATGCTGCTGGCAAATTTTCCTGGACTGGTAAGGAGAGTGGACAGTGGCAACTGGAATTCTGATGGATGTCCTTTGTGGCGAAATGAAAACAAAAAGCTAAAATATTTTCAGGGAAGCAGAGGAAAACCAAAACAACGTTGGGCCATCAAGGCCTTCAAGCTGCATCAGAAGTAGAGGAACCCTGGCAGTGCTGACCTTTGCATGTCAGAGCAATCAATCAGGCTGACACTGTGGGTGCTGCACCCATTTTACAAGCTACTGTTCCCTTCATATTTGTCTAACAGTAGGAATGACATTAATCTGGCTACTGACACTGGCTGTGGGAGCACGAGACATTGACGGCATCAACCTTCCTGTGCTTTTTAGCTCCACCTTCAAAACTTCTGGAAATTACTCTTCAGTCTATTGGAACGCTTCACAAACAGCCAAAGCTCTGTCCTGTTCCTTGTTGCTTGCACTGCAAAAGCCATTTATTACCAATTGAAACTTTCATAGAGACCAATCACTTTCTTTCAATGAATTTATTCTGGTGAAGAAACATTTTTCATTCCAAGCTGGGTTTTCACTGAAACACTGTCTCAACAAAAGGACACAGACATCATTTGTTGGAAATTATTGACAAATGAACTTTCAGAATACTCTAAAACATGTTTTTTTTCAAGGTGGTAACATTTTAGGAAAGGTTAATGCTTCATGATTGACAGATTTTTCATTTCAGTGCTTATGTTACCCAAAAATGAAAGCAGGATACCAGGAACCTGCTGTGTATCTTTTGTATCTTTTTGACTGTTATTAATTTTTGACTGTAACACTTTATAATAATTGTCACTGGCTGTGCTCGAGATTTAGATCCTTTTGTGGTCAACATAAATTCTTGACCTGTGACCTTGAACTGTGGTTGTTTGTTTAACATCTTGAAAAGTATACTGCCAACAGAATCACCTAGCAATATATTTTCTTGTCTCAACAAAGAAATTTGACCTATTAAGAGGTAGAATGAGTCTTACAGTAAGTCCTGGTTATGAGATTTTGAGATACAAAGGAGATTTCTTCAATTAAAATTTGATACTACAGTTTCTACCAGTCCATTCAAATAGGCTTTTCAATTGAGTGCATTTCTATATTTTGGAGTGTGCCAATTCATCATATTGTTTTCTGCAAAGTTTATTCTAAAAATCCAGCACCTCTACACCCAAATGATCACCGTCTTCCATCTTCTTTTATTTGTGTTAAAAAAATGAGTTGAGGTTTAAAATATATCTTATAGAGGATTGCATCTGGAATGGAAGAGTTCCCAATAAACGTAATCAAAAAAAAAAGGTAAATGCAATAACTTTTTCAAGCAGTTGTGCCTCAAGTCTGCGAGTAGGACACTGGTCTTGTAGTTGTACACCCGTTGCAAGACTTCAACCACCGACCTCATGAACCACAGTCCTGAGAACAGACTCTCAACATGTCTGAAAATCTAGAAAGAAGTCATTCATTCATTCATCTTCTTTACCCGCTTATTCCTTTTCAGGGTCACGGGGGTCTGCTGGAGCCTATCCCAGCTGTCTTAGGGCAAAGGCAGGGTACACCCTGGACAAGTCGCCAGTTCATCGCAGGGCCACATAGAAACAAACAACCATTCACACATGCACTCACATGCACACCTACGGACAATTTAGAATGTTCAATTGACCTCACATGCATGTTTTTTGACTGTGGGAGGAAGCCGGAGAACCCGGAGAGAACCCACGCAGACACAGGGAGAACATGCAAACTCCACACAGAAAGGTCCCAGGCCCGGGCCCCGGAATCGAACCCACGACCTTCTTGCTGTGAGGCGGCAGCGCTAACCACTGCGCCACCGTGTCGCCCAGAAAGAAGTCATACTAGTCTTTTTTTTTCAGAAGCCAAGAAATTAAAAGTTCCAGATCAGTATGAAACTCACTCAGATGACTGATGATATATGATATATATGAGATGTTATGTGATAGTTTAGCACGAAACTGGATGATGGTGCTGAAAATCTCAACATGTCACAAAACTGTCTTTTTTTTTTTCAAAATGACTCCTATCACAGTTTTGCATGAGGCTGAGAGTGTGTAACCCTAACAAACCTAAATGCAGAGGTGGTAGGTAACGAAGTACAAAAACTTTGTTACTGTACTTAAGTAGATTTTTCGGTCTGCCTAAGCAGCTCTGCTCTGTATGGCACCAGCAACATCCTGCAGCTCCCAATCAGTGGCCTCACTGAAGAGTTCATGGTGTCCAGAACACGGGAAGCATTGCAATACAGAGAATCCAGAGATCCAAAGGTGGCATCAGCTGGTATCCAGGTGCAAACAGGCAGGAAATGGAGTGCCAAGCCCTGGACATGGCTGAGTCTCAGCTGAGGCAGAAAGCACTGGTGGGGTCCATTGCGACAGGGCGTGCAGGCATTGGCTACTTCCCGTTGACCACGGTTGATAAGGCCCAGGGCGAGGAGCGCCAGCATCTGATCCAGGCCCGCTCCTAAATCAAATGTAATTAAAGTTATTCTGTGTTGCATTCAATTGATGTCTGCAGCCGTGTATTAATCAGTCTGAGTCAGTCTTGACTCAAAGAAACAAGGTCTAAAATTCCATATTGAAACAGTCACGGCTGTTTGGAAGGTCAGAACACTCCGAGGCACAAACACATTGAAGTCAACCTCCGATTTGCTTGAACAGCACAGGACATCAGTGTTAGTTAAATATTTTATTTCATGTTCAAAAATATGAATACATTTTTTTTTACATTGTTTTCTTCCTTTGGTTACCAGTCACATTCCACTTGTCGGTGGTGTTGTTCCAAAGGTTTTCCCACCTGTCTACAAAGCAGTATTTTTTCTTTTCTTTCACTGTTGTTTCGCTCTTGAACTAAACCATGCAAAAAAAAAAAAGAAAAAAAAAACTCACTGTATAACTTGCACCCAAAAGCAAAATCCAATGATGGTTGGAGATGAACAGAGCAGAGATGAAATTCTACCTCCTGTTATGTTTTATTTTTTGTTTGTTTGTTTCTTATTTGGGGGTTCCCTTGACTTTTAAAACAATGTCAAGGGAACCTGGCCTGTGAAGTTCATTTTGTGAATCACTTATTAACTACTAACTGATCTTATTCTAAATGCAGCAATATACACACATACAACATTAACATAATGCGTTGAATTAACAAAACACATTTAAAAAAAAAAAAAAAAAAGATGTTATCAAGCCAAAAAGATTTGATGGTGACTTTCTGCACTGTATCCATGACCTCCCTGTCATCAGAGATCTGCACAGATGATGTGGTACAGCTGGGATGTGCCCCGCTGCAGGCAGTGTGTGTGTGTGTGTGTGTGGTGGTGGTGGTGGTGGGGTGAAGGGGTCTGTGTGTGTATCTCGACAGCTTAAATGGTTTGCTCTGACTTGCCCAGATCAACACAGATCTTCAAAATCAGCCCTAACACCCCAGTAAGTCTTGTCAACCTCTCAGCCTGAAAGTGTGATCAAGCAGTAATAAGATACACGGCCTGCACTCTTACCCTTCAGATACCTGTCGAAAATGTCACGAAATATATTTTAAAAATGCACGCATGGCCGTAGCTACCAGTGAAGGCACTGAGGTCATCACCTCAGTGTTTTTTTCCTCGACCTAAAATAAAAAGAAAAATAAAGCGCTTCAATTGTTGGAAGGGAAAACGGCAGTGAGAAATAGATTCACTTTGTCCTATTTTTCCATGAAAATCAAAGAGTAGTCCGTGAGATGTCAACAGAGTCAATGAACAACAGGGCAACTTATTTGAGGATTTGTAGTGATTACCGCACACGTCAGTGCGCCAAGACAAATACTCATTGCTTGAAGCATTGTCACTCAGTGTGATTACTACAACAGAGCAAAAGATAACTTTTACTTATTTATCGATGGGATCCTCAGTTCGTTTTCAGTGCACTGAATCAGTTGAATCAGTACAACAAAACAAATTTGTTTACCGAACTGTTGAATTCCCCAGTACTTCTCAAGGGGGTGCTGTTGCTTTCACAAACATCCCAAACTCAGCCTTACTATCTTGATAACTGTGGACAATTATTACTCGTGTTTATGCTGTAAAATATTTCTACAATATATGCATGTGCTATCAAAGACGACGCAAATGATCACCTTGATCATACAACAAAAATGCAGAGAAAATGTTTTGCAGTTACATTTGCATTGTGACTGACTTGGGTTTTGCAAAGTTGGTTTTTGATCAATGTTTTCAGAGCAATAAAGTGACCGCTGAAATTGTAAGAATGCATTCAATAAAAATAAAATTTGGAGGGGATGATATTCCAGAATCTTCTGGTATCCCTGCTCTGCCGTCCAGCCCTGAACAAATAGAGCGCCTCACTCGACTGCCAGCCAAAAACAATGTTTGCGTGAGTGAGCCCGCTCAAAAATGAGTCACACCGCATTGGCCCTTACAGCCCCCACCCAGCCTCCCAAAGCCCACCGTGTTATTGCTTCTTTGTCTCTTCTGTAAACCAATCACTGATCTCCAAATAATAACAGAGGAGGGCAAACATGAGAAGAATGCCTCAATGTAAACAGAAACAACACCAGTCTCACTCAGGGTCATTCAAAGTTGTAAAGAAGCTACGTTCGCAAACAATTGGATTCTTTATATATACATATACATATATCTTCATAAACATGAAGTAAATTTCTGTTTATGTAACGTATGTATATTCCCTAAACATTTTAAGAAGTTTGAGGATGTTTAAATTTTTTGCCCAACGTTCCACTGATCCAGACATTAAGAGGCTTTCAGGATTTAAATCATCATCGTCATCGTTGTCATCAGCATCATCATCATCATCACCACCACCATCTTCATCATCATCATCATCATATAGAATTAAGTTTTGTTGTTGTTGTTGTTGTTGTTGTTGTTTTTTTCAGGGAGTAGCTTATAAAGCTTTAATTTGAGACTGGCATGACCAAAAGGTTATTTTTTTTATTGAAGGACACTACAGTTTAAGAACCATGGAAAAAAGTGTTCAGGGAACCAAGCCCTTTCAGAAAAATGACCTGATCCATCTTTTACTCATATATTTAGCCAACATCCCTTACATGCTCAATCGGGCTACTGTGATAACGACCTTAAAAATGAACACTTTTTATTATTGCTTTCACACAAGCTTACTGAAATCTATCAGCGCTTTAAACATAAAGTAAATCAATTTTAAAATGACCACCACTGCCACCTTGAAAATGTAAACTACACATAGTCCACATGTTAAAATGGAAGAAAGTTACGCTCTTTAAAACACAACAGATCAGAATAAAAAAAATATGTTGTTGTTTAAATGTTAAATGACAAATAATAATAATAATAATAATAATAATAATAATAATAATAATAATAATAATAATAATAATAATAATAATAATAATAATAATAATAATAATAATGTGAAATTAAGAAGAAGAAGAAAACTTACCTAGGGCGGATGTTGCCTAATGAGGGCAGACTGTCAACGACTACGCCAGTGGTCCTCTTGAGCCAGGTCGCCATCTAGTGGTCAAGATGTGTTCATGCTTAGCATGGGGGCAAGTGCTATACCTCACTGTAAAGAGTTTAATATGATTGAATGACACTGGCGTATCGTTAATGAGTAAACCCAAATTCGTTTTCATTGTGATTAAATGATTTCATGTAATCACGATGGAATAGAGCCTCCATGACATGAGGAGAAATATTAAATGTTGGGCCAGTCTGCTGGTCAATGTGTTTGTGTACCACCTATTCCCCTTTTTACTCTTCCAATAGATTTTTTTGTTTGTTTGTTTGTTTTTTTTCTTTTCTTTTCTTTTTCAAAAAAGTTCGCAGCAAGCGTTTTCTTCATTTTATCCTCCAGCCACCTGTTCACGAATCATCGCCTTCAGCCAGATGACTCCGCTGTATTCCAGTACATCTTGTGGTGATCGCAGTCTTTAAAAGAACAATATTTTAACACTCACCAATCAATTTCTTAAATTTCTTATGGATGAAATTATAAGCAAGTGTGTGTGTTGCGCGCGCGCGCGCGCACACACACACACACACACACACACAAGTCGATCAGTAAATTTAATTTCCAAGTAATTTATTTAAAAAACACACACTCACAAAGTCAAGGAAATAGAGATGTTTCAGAGGCATCACAAACATCCTCCACAGACAAAGACTACAGAAAGAGGTACAGTTCGTTTTCAATCCATTAAGAGTTCATGATGAGCAGTGTCCACCCGGATCAACATCATTTTTTAAATGATTGTATGATGACACGATTTCCTCTCACACCAAAGGTGACGAAATATAATCGTTGAGTTTCTTCGTGGTGCCACTAGAGGGCGGGCCTGGTCAAATAACTGCGGCGTATACAACATCCCACGCACTGACCAGTTGACATATAGTGACTGACCATTAATCTCCTGCTGATTTTTAACGGGAGAAAAAAAGAGGGTAAATCCAATTTGGTACAGGGGAAACATCTGTCAAACGATGGTCGTGTGTATTGTGTCTGATAACCACCAGTGACTCTGCCGGATCAGCGTCCGTGGACTATATTACGGAATGTAGCTCTGGTGTCCTGTGGGGTGAGCGCCTCTCCCGCGGTCTCCGAGGTTCCCCTCTGACGTCAAAACTCGTCTTGCCTTTTTCTGTCCCAGCATCCTTTAATCTGTTGCCATCTGTCTCGGTTCTGTCAGCCCGTCACACACTCAGATAAGATCATCGTTACACTGTTTATTAACCCGTTTTCCTTTACATTTGCGAACGGGACCAGCGGCGGGCTGTGCGCATAATCAGCAGACCGACAAAAGTCACAGGGTTAGTTCGTTTTAGAAAAAGAGTGCACGTTCTTTTATTTATTGTAAAATAAAATTATTATTATTATTATTATTATTATTATTATTATTATTATTATTATTATTATTATTATTATTATTATTATTATTATTGTTGTTGTTGTTGTTGTTGTTGCTGTTGTTGTTTTAAGAATAAATTGTTTTTATTATTTCAGATCTATCTTAATAAATAACCAACTTGTTCGTGTCAGTTGTTCACTTTCGTCTTCATAGGCTCATAATATTTTTCCTAATGAACAACCATTCGGTCCGCTTATTCCATCTTCCTGCAACTACCTAATTACCTTAAAATGTTAATTTGAAAATGTGCTCACTTTGCTGCATCTATAAAATTCTGGTGATATGAAAAAGTGAATCATTCATTATGTTAAATTGCGATTATTGTGCGTTGACGGGCTCTTTGGCAGCCCCGTGTCTTTGGCTGCAGATATGAGCATTAATAGCAGCCAATCTTTCTGTCACTGGCCCTATGCGTGTCGGCCACTTACTGTTCTATTTAAATTTGTCACATCTCACAAAAAGGAAGAAAAAAAAAGATTTATTTTTTCCCTTTCAGTTGCGTTAAAAAAAACGCGCGCGCGCACACACACGTTGTGAAGAGAGTTTTATCCCCCTGCAACTTCCCTGTATAGTGATCATTTTAGAAAGACTTCCAAACTCGGCTGGCTAATAAAACCGGTGTATATGATCGGGGTGGAAATACACCGATATAAATCAGAAATAAGAGGGCCATTTACAGAATTAGAAAACGCGCGTATACTGCATCCCTTCAACTTGAAGAAATACAGTCAAAATTGTGAATCACCTCGCGTTGAAAACCTTTTAAAATCCACAATCTTTCCCTGGTGAGCAAATGGGCAGCAAGGTGCATTTGCCGAAGCCTAACGTGGCCATATTTCACTCTTACAACCCTCTCGCATCTCCATAAAATATTATAGCACTCACAGTGATGACTGGAGTCGCTCTGGCCTTTCTTCCCCACACGCTCTCCGCGTAATAACGCAGTTTGTCTCAAAAAAAAAAAAAAAACAAAACACAGATTAGACCCAATCCTGCTCGTTTAAAAAGCGGCTTCTTGTCCTTTTAAGAGTTTACCGTAACGAGCGGGCGCCGATTTATCAGATGAGGCCAGTGACTGATATTTTGTATGGGCTAGCATTTTTTTTTTTTTTTTTTTTTAAGTAAGACAAAAACATATGTATAATATATTATACGGTCTGAAATAGTTCCGTTCCGTTAGTTTTAAATGATTGATTTAGCTCATGTTTGTACGATAAAACATTTTCAAATAGCAACATGTTATAATATTTCGAAATCCCTTCTTAAGAAGCAAAACAACAACATAGATCATTTACCACTAACTTGACTTTTTTTTTGATTGTGCATTTTAATTTTAAATCAAAATCATTCGTTGTTGGTTTTGTTTTTTGCAAAAGAAGCATCACTTTTAACTCAGCAGGGTTCTCTTTTGACTCCATTATTCTACTCAATTGTGTGAGCTACCAGTCCATATTTACATGTATTTTCTCTGCCACAGGCTAAGTGGAAACAAAGGTTTCCGCGGCGTGAGATGCGTCATTAACGAAGCCGCTCAAGGTCTTAATAGAGTGCTGCTGGTGATGCGTTCATGCTCACTTCAGGCAAAAAATAAATCATTCCAAAAGTGATTTTATATATTTCATTTTTTTTTAAATCTCGTTTGTGTTGGGCAATGGGTTTCGTTCTTTGAAATTATATATATATATATATATATATATATATATATATATATATATATATATATATATATATATATATATATATATATATATATATATATATATATATATATATATATATATATATATTTTAAATTCCTCTATGTATCGAGGATCATTTTCCTTTGGGAGAAAGATGAGAAACCAGAGTTTTCTTCAAAATGTAACTTTCAAGGTTATTCAATAATCAAATTTCAAAAACTAACAATTTCATGATAAAGGCTAGTCCCACTTGGGCCTTTCGGCTGTGTTGCCGCACTGAAATGCCCCTGGTCCAATGATGGGACTGATACATCCAGTTTGTCCCAGTCAGTACTGGGGACCGCATGAACACGCGAATAACACTATTTCCGACGGTCCCTCAAAGCAACGTTCGTCTGGCTTTACGCACGTGTGTGTGTGTGTGGGGGGTGCATCTCTGTTCTCCAATCAGATAGCCGTCTCACTCCTCCCCGTCCAATGGGAATTGCGCTCGGGCAGGTGGCTGCCGCTATTATCAGCGGATCCCCGCTTTCACTCCCAGCCGAGAGCGAGTCAATTTATGGAAAGACAAGTCGAAGCCTTAATGGTTCCCATCAAAACCACTAAAAAAACATCAGCAGAGTGGCCGACTTCCGCGAGGATTCTTGCGGTGAGCTTTCTTCCAGCTGACAGACACCGAGCGCAAATAAACGCGAGAGAGAGAAAGAAAGAGTTCGCGGGGAGTTTTGGTCGTGCTTCCCCAGAGAGAAGTTTCCCTCTATTCTTTTTTTTTTGTTTTGTTTTTTTAAATCGAAGTTTATTTGAACCTTTCAACAGTTTTCTTCCTCCTCGCCCCGGATACTTTTGGACCAGGACTGGACTTGACTTTCACCTTTTTCATTTTTCTATTTTATTTTATTTTTTTACTCTCTCCCCTCAGATCCCCATCACACATATATAGTGTTTTTATTTTTATTTTATTTGTTTATTTATTTTGTTTTGTTTTCTTAAAGCAAGCTCGGTGATTCATGTTCACCAATGTTAGCGGTCGGGCAAATGGAAGCTAACCGGCAGAGTGCATTCGTCCTGGGCAGCACCCCGCTGGCGGCGTTGCACAACATGACCGAGATGAAGACATCCCTCTTCCCGTACGCGCTGCAGCAGAGCCCGGCGGGTTTCAAGGCTCCGCCGCTGTCCAGTCTCAACTCCCATATCGCCATGGGCACCCCGCACGGAATAAGCGACATCCTGGGCAGACCCATCACCACAGCCGGTCAGCTGCTCTCCGGCTTCCCCCGGATAAACGGCCTGGCCACCACGGCCGCCGCCGCCGCAGCAGCAGCAGCAGGGATGTACTTCAGTCCGGCGGTGTCTCGGTACCCGAAGCCGCTGGCCGAGCTGCCAGGGAGAGCGCCGATCTTCTGGCCCGGGGTGATGCAGAGCTCTCCCTGGAGGGACCCGCGGGTGCCCTGTCCCAGTAAGTCGCCCCCTGTGTGCACACTGTGATGTTTATTATTACTCATTTAGTTTCTGCACACCGGGATAATTACTACCCTTTTAGATTTAACACACTCCAAAACAGCAGACTTTGCACTTAAAAGGCATTTATGTTGAATTTAGTGACACCTCTGCAAAAGAAAAAATAAGTCAGGTTTGCAGCATCACGATAACAAAAAATTGTGTGACATATGCAGGTTCATGTTTATCTGCTGTTTTGACAGTTTAATCCTAAATTTAACAAGACTCACTGCAATCTAGAGGAACGCATATCATATTCAACAACCGTCAACCTACGCAGTGTGTAAAACGCCCGAGTCTGATTGTGTTCGTTTTTCTTTTTTAATATCATTATTTTACAGCTCAAACCAGCTTGATGATGGACAAGGACGGCAAAAAGAAGCACTCGCGACCTACGTTTTCAGGACAGCAGATTTTTGCACTGGAAAAAACATTCGAGCAGACCAAGTACCTGGCCGGCCCGGAGAGAGCCCGACTGGCCTACTCTTTAGGGATGACGGAGAGCCAAGTCAAGGTACTACTACTACTACTACTACTACTACTACTACTACTACTAATAATAATAATAATAATAATAATAATAATAATAATAATAATAATAATAATAATAATAATGTTTTATTTAAACTGGTTGGGATTTGCTTTTTTTTATCCGCCAACTAATTTTTAGTTACCATTAAGAATTAACGAGCCAGTGGCATATTAAGCCAATTCGTTGGCGATCAGCTGTTCCTGTAAAGCTACTGTTTTCAGTCACTGCTCAGGATGGCACTCACTCGCGCCTCACTTTTGCGGACCTGTTGAGCGCCAAACCAACCAGTTGTCCATCGTCAAACAGGTTTGGTTCCAGAACCGACGGACCAAGTGGCGGAAGAGGCACGCGGCGGAGATGGCCACGGCCAAGAAGAAGCACGACTCGGAGACGGAGAAGATGAAGGAGAGCTCGGACAACGAGGACGACGACGAGTACAACAAGCCGCTGGACCCCAACTCGGACGACGAGAAGATCACGAGACTGTTGAAAAAGCACAAGGCGACCGGCAACTTGGCGCTCATCAGCCCCTGCAGCAACAGCTCGGACACCTTGTGAGGGCCACAGCTGGGGGGGGGGTCCGTGCGTGCAGGAGGCGGGGGTGGATGTGGGGGGTGCGTCAGAACTCCTCACCCCATCTGACATTACAGGACGCGCGCCTCAGTGGGTTCGGTTGTTATTATTATTATTATTATTATTATTATTATTATTATTATTATTATTATTATTATTATTATTATTATTATTATTTTTGTTGTTGTTGCGTTGCACCAAGACGCGCTGACCAAAACGTGCCCGAGTTGGGACGCATTCGGCTCGGCTCGGCTCGGCTCGGCTGCGTCTACCACTTCGCTAGCTGGCGCAGACTAGTGACGCACAGACACACACCTCCTGTCAGTTACCGGCCTTTCAAAAAGACTGATGGTGACGAGCTTCTGTCAGTTTAAGAGGGCAGAAACAAACAAACAAACAAACAAACACACACAAAAAAAAAGAGGACGCGATTGCGTTTTTACGGAACAAAAAGTTTGTGTTTTTTTTTTATAACGAAAAAATACTATAAATGGGATTATCATCGCAATTGATTGATTGATTACCGCTAGTCACAATATATACATTTTGGACTACTTTGTGAACTGTGACTTCAGGTGAACCGGAAGGTCCTGATGAGATAATGAGTTCCACTTCGCGTCGGATCGGCCTCGTCAACTCGAGACGGAGCGTTTAAATTCCGAGTGAAATACTAATGTCGAAATAAATCAGCTTTAATGGCACCGCGGTCGTCAGAATCCCCCTGTCCACCTCCACACACACACACACACACACACACACACACACACACACACACACACACACACACACACACACACACACACACAAATCCGCAACCCGGACGCATGTGCAAAAGAGTTGCAGGTGCGGATGAGATGGTGGTGGTGGTGGAAGAGGAGGGGATGACGCTTCTAAAGCTCAATGTCAATGTAACCATGCAGGGTATCCGCTGTCCTGAAGGTGGGAGATCCTCAGTGGACCGAACGATTTGTGCTTTAGCTGTAAAGATGAGCCTATACGTCAGACTGTACATATCTATTTTTTAATGAATAAGATGTTTGTTTTTCCAACGTCGCAGCCTCCGCACCCTCTTAACTCCTCCGCATCCCGGACGCGCTGTCGCACCAAAAAAAACAAAAAAACAAAAACAAACAAACCCGCTGCTTCCACTTTTATTTTGTTTAACTCTTAGTTTTGGGGTGTTGCCCACGGCAGTCCTGTAAATACTCACTGTAAAAACAGTTTGTTTTAACGTCCTTTCCCGCCCCCTCCCCCCAGTTGATTGAACCGGAAAAGTTTTATTTTATTTTTTTATGTTTCACTTTGTCAGCGGAAGAAGAAAACTGTACGATTTTTGTTTTGTTGGGATTAAGGAGAGTATTATTGCTTCCGGGAAGGTTGTGTGGGAGAGAAAAAAAGACTTTGTATTATAAATAAATTATTTAACAAGCATTTGTTTGTTCAGCTATGAGTTTTGATTGAATGTATGGGCTAAATATAAATTAAAGATAAATGATTACTATCCAGAATTAAATTTCCTTATTACAAAAAGGCATTGTAAGTATTTGTCAGTTCGTATTTAACTAGAAAATATTACGATGAAAAGTTAAACTTTTCAGAAAACAGATTTATTTGATTTTCTGTTTTTATCAACATAATGTTATTTCTGTTATTAAGGTTAACGAATTAGCAACGTGTCACCTTTCTCATTTTGTGTCTTTGTAACCCTTTTATTTTTCACCAGATCCGACTTGAACAGATCGATTGGGCTGTTCTGGAGGACGAATTTTAGTTTCGCTTCCTAAAGCAAACCCTTTCCGGATCGTCGGCTTTGTATTTATTCCCAGAGAACGCTGCTATAAACGCCCACTCTTGTCCGTTTTGCAACGCTACGCCCCATCTCGTTGTAAAAGATACACTGCTTTCTTCGACGACAAAAGTTTTTTTTTCTTCTAATTTTTCTCCAGCATTTCTTGCAGATCGAACCTGGCTGCGAAATGTATAATTTAAATTTCCATCCAGGGATTACTAATCTCAAGGCAAACATTTTATTTCTCCCATTGACAAATCTTTGTATTTTTAACAGCCGGTTATGACGTTTGTGGAGCAAAATCAGTGTTCAAACTGACTTTGTTCTTGTATGTAGAATAAAGTTTTATTCGCAGCATCCGGTGCGTTCTCGTAACACTGCCGAACACGGGTCGTTTGGACAAAACAAGCAAATCGTAACGTCTTCCTCTAAATAACGGCGATAGAAGTGTTCGATAGTCAAAAAGCAATTTATATTCATTCATTAAAAAAATAAAAAAATAAAATCGTGTTTTCGGGCTGCGATCCACCAGACGCCGAAGGGACGTAATGAGGGACAAGTAGCCAGTTGGAGCTCTACCGGTTTATTGCTTGAGAACTGCATCACCTACAGCAGAGGCCTGGCCGTCCAGAGAGGGGCTAGAGGAAACAAACGAACAAACAAAAAAATCTCTTATCTGCTTTTATAAGATGGAGTGAAAAAAAAAATGAAAAAACTGCAGCCTAAAGCCCTTACAGCATAGTCACAATGTTCAGCAGGAACAAAAACAAGCAGGTTTTTTTTTTCTAATTATTATATTGACCAAATCACACGAGACAACAGAAAAACCTGGCGCAGGCACAAAATTATTTATACTTGGTGATTTAAATGAACTGATAATAATAACAATAACAATCAGTCCGAGTCTTCACACTGTGAAAAACCTGTAGTGTACTAAAGGAAACTGAAATTCTCTAATGCTCAAATTATCGACGAGTCATTGAAGGCAACATACTAAACACGTAAAAAGCAAGACTTCCTCCTCTTTGCTGCCTTTTAGAGTTACTTTCTTGATTTTTTTTTGTTGTTTACTCCCGCCCTCCTTACATTTTACACCATCTTAATCATCTTAACTAGAACTTTAACACACTCTGTTTCTGTGTAGGATACTTGGCACCATAACGCAGTAACAAAAACAAAAAAGTTTAAATTTTTAAGGATACCCAAGCCTACCTAAAAAATATAACATTCAAACCGTAATATCATAGAAATAAGTTAGCGTAAGAAGAATAATGACATAATGTGAGAGTGCTATATATATATATGAAACATTATCTTATATACTTGCATGGTCTATGGCACTGCTTAAAACATTCTCAATAGGCAATAAATCACTGAAACCGTTTCTCCCATGCCGCCGGCTGCACGGGAGGTCAGCACGGCCACAGGGACGCACTTCAGCATTTTGGTAAGAATTATAAATTATCTCTTTTCTTTAAAAAGTACAGTATATAAAATGAGACTCAATCGATGTGTCAGGCATGGCAGTGTGTTGTGCACACGACAACGGCGACGACGACAGCAACAACTCGAAAACAAATATGAACAAAAAAAACCAGAAAAAAAGAAGACATTTTCATCATTTGCTGGGAGGGACGTGGGGGTGTGCATCTATTTCAACAAAAGGGACTAGAGAGAGACAGGTAGACAGAGAGAGAGAGAGAGAGAGAGAGAGAGAGAGAGAGAGAGAGAGACAGGGAATGGCATCGACGACTCTTTTGTTATACTGTCCAATGTGCAAATAACCCTAACTTAGATACATAACTCATTTTTTTTCTTTTGCTTTTGCATTGCACTTCTCTCTTTTTGAATACCTGTGCTGCTGGAAGTGGCGTCTACATGTAGAGGCAAACCTAACCACAAATAGAAATAAAACATAAAAACAAACAACGGCAAGCATGGTGTCTAAAACTACGTGGTAGGGCTCGTTTCACTTTAGAGTTTTGGCGTGGAGAGAGAAGGGTCCGTCTGTCTGTCCCGCTTTTTATTTTCTCCTTCTTCAGTGAGGAGCCCGAGGTGGGAGGAGGGGGAGGGGCTTTGCATGGCAACAGCGAGGTCAGCGATGTGTGTCTTGTCCAAGAGCCGGGGCCCTCGGGGCGCTCGTCCACATCCCCACAAGTGTTTTATGGAAAGAAGAAGAAGAAGAAGAAGAAGAAGAAGAAGAAGAAGAAGAAGAAGCCGAGTTTGGCGAGAGGATGAGGCGTCAGGGTCGACTGCGAGTGCCAAAAAAAACTTTGTCAGGGTATTTTTTTGCGTGTGCAAAGTGTGTGTTTTGTGTCAGTGCGTGCGTGCGTGCGCGATTGCCTGTGCGTGACTGTGTGTGTGTGTGTGTGTGTGTGTGTGTGTGTTCCCCGGTGGTTTCACAGAGGTGCTTCACGGAATATCTTCTCTCCCCTTTGGCAACACTTTCCTGTAGGGGGAAAAAGGGGAGCGTTTTATCTCCACAGAGTTAGAGGTCACTGCTAACAGACAACATGGCATCACAGTCTGATGGCATTGTTAGTTCTGCTTTGGTTTTTTTTTGGTTAAAGATAGAATGCGAAATGCAGCTCTGGCTTGTAGAGAAAAGAATATAAATGCACAAAAACAAAACGCCTTAAAATGTCAAAAGCATTTTAAGCAATCGCGTTAGCATATTTTTTTTTTCTTTTCCCCGCCACCAAGGACGTTTTATTAGGGAATAAAACTCTCCAGGGCATCTGTGTGCAAAGTCATGACATGTCAAGCCAAGCAAAAACATTTTTCTTTTTTGCAACAATGGGAAGAATTGTAGAAAAGAAAAAATGAATATTTACCACGACATCACTGCACCACACAACACTTGTGCTTATTTGCATTAGGTTTACCTGCCCCCGCTGTTATTCGGAAGGACAGGAAGACAGGCTGGCAAGGGGCACAGAGAGCATCCACAGTTAGAGACATTTCCCCTTTAACATTCCCCCTTTTCCCTCTCAGTGCAGCCGTGTCACGCGGGTTAAACTCACATGGCGGCGGTGGTGAACATTTTTGGGCCTGGGCGTTAACGACGCCGGACATTTTTTTTTTATCTAAACATGGACTGCTGTGATTTTAGCAGCGGTGTGCGGCGGGCGAGAGCGAAGTGCTTGCAGTGTCTCCCGGTGAGCGTGGGTCACCTCACACACACACACCACCGTCTGTGTGACATACAGTGTTGGTGAAGGAGCTGACCCCCAGGCGCCTCCCCTGGTGTCTGACCCCCGCCCAGACTGAGGCCACTGTGTTTCGCGCCGTCGTCAAGATTTTGTGCTCTCTGTGTAGACGCCTCGTGACGTATCCGTTGTCACCGGAGTAGTTTCCTGTTTACTGTGGGTAACAATAGTTCGACAGCAACCACAGTACCTCAGTTAGCTGCTAGTGTTCACAGTCATCAGTCTGCTCTCGATGATTATGTCGGTCGCTGAGGTGGTTGCTGCTGGAATAACATTGCCCACAGCAAAACTGATGAAAACGCAAGTACGTCAGGAGGCTTGTGCACATAGCTTTTCATCTTTAATCTTGAATATTTGACTTCAATCTTGAAATTTTGACTTTAATCTCAAAATTTTGATTTTAATCTCAAAATTTTGATTTTATTCACAAAATTAAAACTTTGACTTTAATGTTGAAATGGGAAAAAAGTCTCCTTCCTGTAGTAATTTTTTTCTCTTCTTGTGGCCCCAATCCTCTTCTGTAGTTACCAACAAGACTAGACCACTGATGTCGAAAACAATAATTAACGGAAATTAATCTAAGTCTGAGTAAAATGATGAGCAAACTTGCATTAACAATATTTCATGTGTAAAAGTCCAGATAGAAGAACCTGCAAACAACTTCATCAGTGTGAACTGAAGGTAAATGTGGAAAACATGATTACAGGCACATGTGCATTTAGTAATATTTAACTAAATGGAATGGGTCCCAGCAGTCGGACCTATTGCCACAGTAGTTGTTTTGACTTTCACTTTTGAAGAGGCGGGGTCTGGCAGAGTGTGGTGTTGCTGTCATGTACATTAAGGACTTGTAAGTGAGGCTGCATTTCATTGTAGATCTTCTGCCACCTGCTGCTCAATGGAAATGCAATCCTTTCATGATGCAATGATACTCCTGAAGAAATAATTCATGTTGAAAAAAAAAAAGCACAGCAAAATGTATTTATTTTTTCCTGGTAACTCCTACAAGTAAAACAATTGGTAAAACAATCTGGTGTGAATTAACATATCGACAATCTTTAACTACCTGATTGGCAGCAAACACACACACATATGAAAACACACAAAGACGGAAAGTGAAGCTGTACGGTTACCTTGTGGTCCCCCATGCAGACATTGGGCCCAATGTTATTGTAGACGACCGTCTTCTCCTCGTTTTCAGGCTGCGGACACACATGGTGATTTCAGAGAGTAAGAACATCGAGAACAATTTGTGTTCAGCGACTGTGGGAGAACCGATGCTGCACAATGCAGCTTCGGCTACACATTGAGTACACACAGTGTGCAGTGTGTTTACACAGAACAATCATTACAAGCGTGTCATGTTTTTAGAACAACACGTTCACGGATGAGCAGTCAATGTAGCCGCTTCATTAAACATTATTAGTGGGATTACAGCGTGGATTTCAAAATAAAAGTATTCTTATAGCGTGAAACGCTAGTGCTAAAATTAATCCTCTTGAAGGCAAACAGGTCCAGGACACTGATTTGTTAACAGATCTAACAGTTACCTTTCAGATTAATGACATTCAATTGTGGATCAGGATGATGATAAACTTAAAAAATAAAATAATGAAAAGGGCAATAAAACATATGTCATCACTTTTAATCTATACAGAAATGTTTAGTTACACATTAAGGGATCAAAAGGTGGGGACAATATCAATATATTTTTATTACTGTTTATTTTAAAAGGACCAAATTCCATGTTCAATGGTCTATTATTGAAAAGAATAAATCTGGATCTTTAGGAAATTTGATTTTAAGTTTAACTAAGATGGCCACTTTGGGGTAAAATTTTGAAATGCACCGTGATCATCTGTGTAGCTGCACAAAATAAATAGCTTGGGGTTTGTATTTGCAAGTGAATGACTTTACATAAAAAAACAATGGATTATATGGATGTGTATAACATCTTTAGGTATTCTAATATAAATGTTAGATCAGATCAGATTTGCTCTGTGTTTTTACATTGAATAACTACTAGACAAAAGACAAGACGAGCAAGGAAATGGCCAGAAACCCAAAAGGGTGTTTTTCTTAAAATGAGTTTTTAAATTCCCAAGTTTTACTGAAGGCAGCAGATTCAGGATCAAGATGTGTACAAATCCGACCGAGCACACCGGAGAGGGTTTTCAGGCGTGGAGAGAAAAAGAAAGGTGCTAGTATTCCACAAAGTGGACGTGTTTTTTCCCGCCATTGGAGGTTCTCTCCACGAGAGACTGTGTTCCAATTTCAGTGCTGTGCACACGGAGAGGCCGTTACACACAAGCACGTGCATCCGCAGACCGGGGTATAAATCACACTCGTCTGGTTGAACTAAAGACTTTTTAAATACATGCACGTGCACAAGCGCGCAGACGTACACACACACACACACACACACACACACACACACACGCACACGCACACGCACACACACACACACACACACGCAGGCGGGCGGGTGGGAGCTCCCAGCTGTGACCCGCCGAGCTGCGCTGTTTCTTCAGAAGAAAGAGACAAAGCTCGAGGATGAAGCGTAAAGTGAAATCTAAATGAACTTCAGTCCAATCTCGCGGTGCAGTCAAAGTCGGCCGACCGCGTAACTCCGCCCTTAATCCACTTTTACTCAGCCGGGGAGGGAGAGCTTGAACATTCATCAAGCGTACTACTAATTTCCCCCCCCAAAAATTTAATAATAATAAAAAAAAAATAAAGTTGAAAATTGCAGTTGAAAATCTTTTTTTTTTTACTTTTTTTCTTCTTGCCTACGTAATCTTTAGACAGATAAACAAATTACCAGGGGGACCATGTGGCTACCACAGGGAGGCTCTCGCTCGGCTAAACATTCATTATCGGGGTTCCGGAGGTGGCGGTGCGCCGCACGCTCGCTGGCCGACCTTTGCTGTGTTAGGGCTCGGCGAGCAGAAAATAACACTGCGGCGAGTTAACCGACCGCATCATGATAGATGAGGCCGCGCTGTTCTATGAAGCTGCGTCTACTGCAATCTGCAAAATGCAGAAAAGGGGGGAGGGAGTGTTGCCCGTGATTGTGTGTGCGTGCGTGTGTGCGTTTGTGTGTACGCTCGGCGAATCATCAGCCAATCTGCAAAAAAACAAAAAATGCACTAACCCGCTGGGCGCCGTCCCACGTATTGCAAGCAATTAGCTGGCGCTCGAAGGGAAGAAGAGCAAACAAGCAGCACAGCTGGGTCTGTTTGGACGATCACGTTTTACAGAACTCACACACTTCCAGGGGCCAAAATATCGATTTACTCTCCTAATGCTGAGAGGTGGAAAGTAACACAGTACAGATACTTTGTTGCTGTACTTGAGTAGGTATTTCAGGTATACATAATTTACTTATGTATTTCTCTTTCTGACAACTTTTTACTTTTGACTGCCTACATTTGCACACAATAATCTGTACTTTCTGACGTTTGTGTTTAAAAGTATTTAAAAGATACAAATTCTGTTCAAAGTATTCACTCATAATTAATCATAGTTAAAGAGGGAAGTTATTTTAGATTGGGGTCACTGTTCAGTATGTTTTCAGTACAGAGAAAAAATAAACATGTAGAAAATAATATTGGTTAACATTATCAAGATTGTCTCACTTGTCACAACTATTTATGATTACAGTTTATTTGTGTTTCAGTTAATAAAAGAAAAAAACAAAGTAGTATTCAGAGTAGCAAAGCTGACCAAAATGATCGAGATGCTTATCAAGACCTCTGACCTTTGACCTCTGGTCATTTTGGCCAGATTGTTGTCACAACGTTTTACTTTTTGCAAAATTATCAACCAATATATTGTTTCAATAGATAGATAGATATACTTTAGTATTCCGAGGGAAATTCAAGTATGGCCAGCTGCTCACATAGAACCCGTCACACACACACACACACACACACACACACACACACACACACACACACACACACACACACAATAATAATAACAAACAAAATAATTATTTAAAAAAAAGTTATCAATAAATATCTAGGTTAACTATAAAGATAAATCACAACAAGAGCGCACCACAACAACGGACTTAAAAAGCAGGAGAAGGTAGTTTAAAAACCAAGAGCAAAGTCAGTCAATATGTATATATATGTACATATATATACATATATATATATACATGTATATATATATATATATTTATATAGACATATGTACATACATACAAAATAAAAGAAATAAAAGCAATAAAAGCTGTAAAAAATTAATTGCAAAAAAATATTTCACTTTTTGCTTGCATTATTCAATCACATTTTTACTTACATTTTTAAGTGCATTTCAGAACCTGTACTTTCTTAATTTTGCCTGAGTAAAGGAGCTGAATGAGCACTTTTACCAGAGTATCTGTCTCTGCAAAGTACAATGTACTTACTTGACTTACTTAATGTGAGTACTTTTAACACCCCTGTTAGACGGACTGTGCGAATGTGGTTTTAGTTCAGAATGAGCTTCACAGCTGTTATAGCGGGACCACGAAACATCACCCCATGCATGTAAAAGGAACTCTGAGCAGCCATAAAGAGCAAGCAATAAATAAATAAATAAATAACATCAGTCCTGAGAGACTGATTATGTAAGGTGCCATGATAGATGAGATCCAAGACCCATGGGGACTGGGGTCGTTGGCGGTCATGGCTCAGGGGGGCAAAATAATGGGAGTTTTTAATTTGCATTGGTCCAAATTTCTGCTGAACCACCAGCACCAAAAACCCTGAAAACTTTCCAACACAAGATCCCGCCGGTCTCGGGTGCTTTACTTAATGTCTTCAAGATCAGAAAAAAAAGTTGTTGCCTGTGTGGGGGAAACATGTCAGTACCTCAAGGAAAATCTCTGAATTATCTGACAGACAGACTGAGGGGATCTAGATGGCAGACTGGTTGGAGTTTACAATGCAAAATGTTCAAAGACTCTGCGGGTTCGGCGAGACCTGGTGAATTGGAGGGAGCAAACTGTTGGGAAACGCACATGTATTTATATAGTGCCACTTTAGCACTATGGATTAATGTTGACTGACACCTCACCCTTCCATCGGTGAGGTGGTGTAAGGGCTGTGGGGGATCAAGGACGATAGAGCCGAGGAAATGAAAGGCCACGAGACTTGAGTGAAATCCGAAAAAGAGTCCGGTCCGGAGGCTCACCTTTAACACCAGATCTCTAGCAGAGGCGGACAGGAGGATTCGGTCGCACCAGGCCGGGCATCTGGTGTTCATGTACTGCTTCCCCTGACTGCTGTCCTCACTGTACGGATAACTGGAGGAGGGGGAGAAAAAAAGAAAAACATACAAACACAGAATATGATGAACTTTGTTTCTCCTCACAGAGAAGAGGCTGACGGCGGTGGGGAGGCAATAAAGATAACCCCGACGTGAATCACCAGGGTAATGAGTATGAGACGTCATGTTGTCTCGGGAGTCGGGGGAGGGGGACAAAAAAAAATTGTTTGGCAGAGGAAACAGGAGGCCCATAAGTCTGACAAATCATGGAGGTAATCTCTTGAATCAACACGCACGGATGGCTCAATCAAAGCGGATCTGTATTTGCCAACAGTACAGGTTGGCGAGCGCGTGTCTGCTAGTGACAGAGGGGGTTGTCGGAGGGGAGAAGGAGGGAGATTCACCACCTCCACACACACACACACACACACACACACACACACACACGTTCCCCACAGGGTGTCATCGAAAACAGATTATGCATGGCAGCAAATGGCCAGGAGAGAAGATAGTCTATGGAGATCAGTTGGGTCTCAAACAGATTCAGAATCACCAAGAATTGAATTCTTTTTCCGTAGCCCCCACTCGTCAAAAGCCTGCCTCAAGATTTACATGGCGCCAATCCAATTTGTTTTTTCGGCTCACTCATCAAGACGTCTTGCACGCTTGATACTGATTCCAATTTGCCCCTCCAGTAGTGGAACAACAATGCAAAGTGCTGTAGTGCAAAGAAAGAAGTGGCTCTTCGCCAGGCGATGCTACGGTCCGTAGTCCTAATGACAAAATAAACACACAACGCATCTGGACCCGGCCATTGATCACGAATGTGGGGTGCTCTGGCGGCGAAATTGGATTTGGTGGTGGGAACCAGAACACGTTTAGCGCATGTTTAATGTGTGGCTCAATCGGATAATTGGAATTCCTTGATTACCGACAAGATCGTAGTAAGTGTCCTCATTCCAAGTTAACACGCCAAGGAGATAATTAGATGAGACTATTGGCTAAAGTATGTAGTGTAGTGTAGCGTTTCTCAACTGGTGGGTCGCAGGTGGTTTCATGGGCAGTCCCTCACCCTTTTCTCCCCCCACCCCCCAAAAAAGGGATTTGTTGGGCTTTTAAGTTGCATAACACACAAATTCAATTCAATAATTTCAATAAATGATCTAGACATGATAGAAACCCCTATGAATAGCCACACGGGGCTATAGCGGGGAGCTCGAGCTTGTGCGGGAGGTTGAGAGATACTGGCGATATATAGCCGGGCTCACCTCCACGCACAGCATGGGCTCTGGAACCCAGCTCCTTGTGAGGGGCTGGACTCTACATTTTTCTGGCGTTGCCTGGGGTGAGCGGAGGCGGGCAGGAGTGGGCTTGCTTATTGCCCCACAGCGTCCCTGCGCCTTTGGGTTGGAGACAGGTCTCTCACTGTGATTTTGGCCTATGGGCCGAACAGCAGCGCAGAGTACTCAACCTTCTTGGACTCTGGAAACCTGGAGAGGCGTGATTGGGAGGAACGGCCTCCATGATCTGAACCT
This sequence comes from Thamnaconus septentrionalis, assembly GCA_009823395.1. Taxonomy (NCBI): domain Eukaryota; kingdom Metazoa; phylum Chordata; class Actinopteri; order Tetraodontiformes; family Monacanthidae; genus Thamnaconus; species Thamnaconus septentrionalis. Next base: position 20,035,269 of record CM020516.1, read on the forward strand.
GAGTGGTGTTCTGTTGCTGGACTTCTGTGCTAGTCACAGTTTGTCCAGAACAAACACAATTTTCGAGCACAGGGGTGTCCACTGGTGCACTTGGTAACAGGATGCCCTGGGCCGGAGGTCGATGATCGACATTATTGTTGTGTCATCTGACCTCTGTCCATGTGCCGTGGACATTCGGGTGAAGAGAGGGGCTGAGCTGTCAACTGATCACTACCAGGTGGTGTGCTGGATCCGCTGGCAGGGGAGGAGGTCGGAGAGACTCAGCAAGCCCAAGTGCATTGTGAGGGTCTGTTGGGAACGTCTGGCTGAACCCTCTGTCAGTGCGGTCTTCAACTCCCACCTCCAGGAGAGCTTCTCCCAGATCCTGGGTTAGGTTGGGGACATTGAGTCTGAATGGACCATGTTCTCCCCCTCTATTGTCAACACAGCTGTTCGTAGCTGTGGTCGTAAGATCTCTGGTGCCTGTTGGGCTTGGGAGAAGTTCGGGGAAGACATAGAGGAGGACTATTGGTCGGCCTCGAAGAAGTTCTGGCAAACCGTCCATTACCCAGGCTGAAGTAACCGAGATAAGCTCTGGGGGTGGAAGAGATCCACCCTGAGTACCTCAAGTCTCTGGATGTGTAGGAACCGTCGTGGCTGACACGGCTCTGTAACATCGCTTGGCGGTCGAAGATAGTGTCTCTGGATTGGCAGACAGGGGTGGTGGTTCCTCTTTTCAAGTGAGTGCTCTAATTATACTGGCTGGGCACACCCTGAGGGACAGGGTGAGGAGCTCAGTTATCCGGGAGTGGAGCCGCTGCTCCTCCACATCAAGAGGAGCCAGTTGAGGTGGCTCGGGCATTTGTTTCTGATGCCTCCTGGACTCCTCCCTGGAGAGGTGTTCCGGGCATGTCCCACCGGGAGGAGACCCTGAAGACCCAGGATGCCTTGGGGTCCCGCCGGATGAGCTGGGGCCAGGGAAGTCTGGTCATCTCTGCTGAGACTGCGACCTGCAACCCGACTCCGGATGAAGCGGTTGAAGATGGTTGGATGGATGGATGGACATAACAGAAAATGGGCTTGCGTTTATATTTTTGTGGAATAAATTTGGGTCACGACTTCGTGATAAGGAACAAAATGTGGTTTAACTGATCTTAACTGATGGGGTATTACGACACTTTTTTATTATTTTTTTGCAACTCTTATGAATAAACTGCGACATTTTGTTCATCTATTGTCTTTCAACTTGACAATATCAAACCCCCGGAACCGCATTTCTTCCTCGGCCCCAAAGTATTTCACGTTGTTCAAGTTCTTGAAGACAGCAACTCATCGCGGCATTTGCATTCTACTTCAGGTACAACGCAGAGGGAGCTGATCTCGAGCATGAGCAGGTCAGAACACATTCTCTGATTCCTGATAGCGCTACTGTACACCAGTGGCAGCTGCTGGTCTTTCAAGGAGGGGAAGCTCATTTTCAGCCTACATCATAAAATGCATTCAGTTACTTATATGTGAATTCTACCCTCAATTCCTTTCAAGAAAATGATCAGTGACCCTGTTGTACCAACTAGCCGTCTTTTCAAGGGACTTGACCAGTGTCCTCTAAATGGCCAGCAGAGCTAGGCTGCTTAAACTGCCTTGGCCCATTCTATTGCGGGTTTAAGACTTGAGCTGCTTTAAACAGAAGGAGCTCCTCTCTACACCTGCAGATGTAGCTGCAACTGTTGCCACTAATGACAAGTTTGTACAGCTGAGGTATTGCACTGTCCAACTCCATGGCTTTCAAAAACAGCAAGAAATCACACAGCTTTCCTCTGTTTCCCTGCAAGTCCTGGTTTGAATATAGGACTTGAAGTTCAGACTTCAGTCTCACTGAATCAAAGCCCTAACTTTTTAGGACACTCGTATTATCTGCCATTATGTGCAACTTGCTGGCAGCTAGCTCACTAGCTGGAGCTACTGTGTGAGGCTCGTGTGAAGTGCGACCGCCTGTGAGTGCTTTGTGACGGGGAAGAGGCTCATCAGCTCCTGCTATGTCAGAAGTCACAGTCTCCAAACACAAGCAGCTACGGTCTACAAAAACACCAGAAATAGACGCTAGAATTGTGGATAAACGTTTTCAACAAAGACAAAGTCGCTAAGATGATCAGTAAAGTCTCTGGATGAACTCAAAACAACTGAATGAAAAACTTGAAAACTGCTTTGGCGGATGATTATACTTCAAGATCACTGATTCGCTCATTTCACTGTCAGTCGAAAAGGGATTCAGCCTCAAACAGATCATCCAATCATCATGCAGAAGCCGAACGTCCGGGCCAGCCAAGGCCAGTCCACTGCCCCATAGACCCCCAGAGACGCTGAGCGTCCGATGGGCAGGACAAAGCCCAGCATTTATCCAATGACCGTCAAGTTTCGCTGCAGTGGAACAACCCACTCTATGCTTCCCCATAGAATTCAATAGACGCTCAGCGTCTGCACGGTTTAAGCACGGTGAGGCTGCAGGAATGAATAATGAGAAAGAAGTTGTGTCACTGTCAGTTACCTGCGATAAGTGGCTGATTCTGGACAAAAGATGAATGCATTCTATCGCATATTTAGTCAATGAAATGTACACACAACAGTACATGTTTGACTACTATTTTCTGACATTTTAGGGGAAGCCGAGCTTCCCTTGCAGTCTTAGAGCAATCGCCTCTGTTGTACACGTGGCAGGAGACAATGCAGGATTATTAAACAGTTTGAATCCCTTTCTCCGATTTTTAGAATCCGGTTTCCAATCAGATTAAGGTGTTTTAATGCAACACCAATCATTATCGTAGTAATCGAGTTTGCAGTAGTAGTTGTCAGAGTTTATTCAAAGTGCATGTAAACATACCGACTGTGTTGCTGTTCTTGCTACAACTGCTGCTCGTGACCCCACCCGCAGGAACTCTACAAAAGTAAGAGGACAAATAAATAATGCAACGCAAGAGTGGGTCATGTCTTTTAGCATGTAAATTGAGTTACATGCGAAACTATTACTTTTAGTGCCCCTGGTCAAATTCTGCTTATCTTTTGAATTTATGGCTGTCCCATATAATTTAAACTAAACATTAACTGCCTGGAGGTGCCCAACACAAATGCTGACACATCCAAGATGGCCAGACAGACAGCCACAGAAAATTAGATCAAGTCAGTTTAACATAAAAAAGTTTGGAATTACCAAGTTAGCACCGAACTGACTGGACATCTTAAAATGTATCTGATTTACCTGATATTGTTATTTTTTTCACAAATATATTAAAGCTACTCATGTGTGAGTGCGTGAGACCACAGACACACACCAACCGTGTTCCCCCCACCCCCCCACCAAGTGTACAAACAGACCTGTAGAAAACTACTCAAAGCAGTTCCCTGCCTCCAATTAGCATCAATAGCACTTAAACCGCCAGGGAAATGCATGGGGGTTTTTTTGGTATGCAAATCAAAGGAGCTAAAGAGCCATGGATAAAAGAGAGCGCAAAGAATAGGATGAGTGGGGAAGAGATGGAGAAGGAGGCAGGAGGAGAAGGGATAAAGATGGATCAGATGGCAAAAGAGGCGAAAGTGCGGGCAGAAAAAGCAAAAGTCTTCAAAGGACTCGTGGAGCTTCAGCTTCAGCTTCAGGGTGGGCCTGAACATGGCAGCTTCTAGAGGGCTCCATGGACAATCCTCCAATCAGGGACTCTCCCATAGCTTTATTGACTAACACATGCGGAGTCATTTTGCCCTTAAAGAGATTGAGAGAAAATCAAGTGCTGTCCCTCGCCTTGCCACCTTGCCTCCTTCAAACAATCAACACTCCTACCCTGATAAAGCCACTTCCACCCCCAGCAGTTCAAAAACAAAACTGTTTTATAGTTTAGCAGCTTTTGATGACAGCCTGCTGTTGTAAATGCTGATTAAAAATTCGTAGCAATGGCCTAAAAGGGTTATTCTGCTCTCTCTCTCTCTCTCTCTGTGTGTGTGTGTGTGTGTGTGTGTGTGTGTGTGGGGGGGGGGGTGTGTGTGTGTGTGCATGTGTGTGTGCATGCATGTAGAAGCTGTTTTCCTGTCTGTCCCACCACACCCTCCCTCTGGCTCCAGCACAGATAAAAGGCACACTGGGGCCAAAGTGATTAATGCGTGCGATTAGTGAGCTCACACACTTATCGGGAAGGTAAACGGTCAGAGAGGGAGTGAGGGCTGAGACCGTCGACTCATATCAGACCCTTATTGCCTTGCGGCGCAGGACTAATTACGCCAGTTAATCGTGTCGGCTGATAAGTCCCAACAATTGAGTGTCTGTGCGAGGGGCGGGGGAGTCGCCGGCCGCACTTCCAAACACATTAATGATCCGCGAAGATGGCTACGATACTGAGAAAATGTAAATCAAAAGGTAAAGAACTGAAACAGACATGGACAGCAGACATTTCCTGCAGTGTCCGGATCCTTTCCTTCATTCATGTTTTCGGAATCATTAGCGCTAACCACACTTTTTTATAATTAATTTTATTATTTAAAAAAGTGTGGTTTGCTCAATACTTCTTAACTAAATCCTTCGCAAAGCCTGTCAACAGTAAATCAAATGGTGCTCTTCGCCTAGAAAGGCACTCTTCCTTTTAATTTTGTCTTTAATTATTTATCTCCTCGTTTAGCGCAAAAACTCCTCCGCTGCTATAGCAGCGTCTATGCCAGGGGTGGGCAAACTTTTTGACTCATGGGCTACAATGGGTTCTAAAATTTGACAGAGGGGCTGGAGCAGGAGCAGATCGATGGAGTGTTTTGGTGACACACACCATAGAGAGAAAAAAAAATCATTAGATATGTAGAAAACACGCGCTTTCATGTCTTTTGAAGATGAACAAAAGCGTGACAACAAAACACCCTGTCTTTGAAGCCCCAGATATTTAGCTCTTCATTGAAATGACTCTTAAAACACTGAGAAAAATGGATGAAATACAGCTATTTTATGACTTACTTACTATTAATTTAATTTCTTCAACTTTGGTGGTCTGCATTAAAAAGCTTTATGGGCTGCATATGGTCCGCATATGGTCCCTGGGCCATAGTTTGTACCTTGCTTGGTCTACACTGACCTTGTTAGTGACAGTTGCTTTTTCTTCACCTTTCTTCTGTGGTTTGTTTGGAGCAGCATACAGCAGGTGCTTCCTGCTTAAACTAAAAAGATACAGCTGAGAGCTTTAATTCAAGTTTGGCCTGCCATGTGACTCACAACCCGTGGGAACTGACAGAGGTGTTCAGATTCCTCACCTGTAGAGTTACTCAACCTCGCCCAGGGGAAAACAGTTCTTTAATAACATTTTAAACTGTAATATACAATTTATCAATTATAATTTAGCAACCCGCCTCTTACAGTAACACCTAACAAAACAAACCAATTACCTCCATGTCAGACTTCCTTGTTTCACTTACACTTATCTCCCCCAAGAAATGCTATCAGCTTGCTTTACACTAGTGAGGCCAAACTATGGGCTATTTGGGTGCTCTGTTTGGGTCAGAAAACCAAAGATAAGAGTCATGAGTGTCAGTTCAAAGGTCATCAGCATCACTCTTTGGATGTTTGAAACTGGCTAAAAGCTGTGGCTCTGCAAAGACTTGCCGCGGCGGTGGCTATGTTTGTTTGCCGTAGTCAGGGGAGGCCTGACAAGAAGCCACATGGCACACACACGCATACACACGTTATACAGAAACGCAGCAGACAGACGCAGAACCGAGAAGATCAGCCAAATGATATCAATAAAACTGAATGTTTGCTTCAGTCTGCGGAGCCGGGAGACACGCAGGCACAACATTGGCGCGGCGCAGGACAAACACAGAGAAATGTCACTGTTAGCTTGCGGCCAACAGCCTTCCGATTTAACACATTCTGCCCCTTAGCTGCTCTGAATTAAGACAAGAAGAACGCAAATGGTGTGCATTTACTAATTTCTGTGAAGGCCCGTTTTTCCTTTTTTAAACAAAGCCTCTCTTCTCCGTGGCAGTGGACAAAAGACGGCATTACAATCTCCAGCCATTATCCCGCAATGCCACTGCCCCCTCCGCAACCAACATCATTTTCATAGGAGCTCTCCAGTTGATACAATGATGGATGCGCTAATGGTTGTAAAACAATGTCAGTGTTCACTATTGGCCCGTAACACGGCGGCATGCTGCGGTGAAGAGCCTCCTGTCTGTGCTTGGACGGAGTGGTTTAAGCAGCCGTTGCCTCTTTTAAAGAGCGACTGCGCCACTCCATAAACAAAGTCACTCACGTCCAGTTGAGCAAGGAGAGAGAACAGCGAAACCTCATTTGCGAGGGAGGGATGCATGTGTTGCGTAGCTACCGTGTCTTCAGATATTCGTTTCCTTGCTCAGCTTGACATATCGCATGTGAAAACCTTCAGACATTGAGTATTCAACAAAAGCCTTCTCATTCTGTTCTTTAGTAAAAGTATAGATACTTGTGGAAAAAGAAAATAGTCCAGTAAAAGTATAAGTATTGATTCAACTCCTTAAAAGTAAGAAAGTACAGGTTCAGAAATGCAATTAATTAAACATAAAAATTAATAATTCATTTTGTTATTAATGAGACAATATGTTTGTTGAAAAGCCGAGTTAATCTCCGTGAATATGATCCAGTTTTATATTTCACAACACAACAACATACTTCAAAAAGTTTCACTTCAAGCTACAACACCTACAGCTACTTAATTACTTTTTAAATAATATGTATCTTTTCGACTCTTTTAAACACAAAAGTTTTTTTTGTTTTTTTTAATATATTTATTTTTACATAAGAAATAGAAAGTACTGTTGTTTGTGTCCAAATGTAGGGAGCAAAAGTAAAGAGTCTTCAGATAGAAAAAAAATACAGAGAGGAGAAATAGTAAATACAGAACATACAGATATGTGAAAAACCTACTTAAGTACATTAACAAAGTCTTTGTACTTCATTACTTCCCACCAACTGATGTGGGCTTACTGACAGAGATGTCTTTCCAATCAGTTCCAACGAGTGGTAAAAAAAAAAAAAAAAAAAAAAAATCCGCAATGCTTTGGCAACCCTCTTAAACATACTTGTAAGGAGTTATGGAGGAACTGGCACCGAGCCATGAGTGCCACCAAAATTTTATTTCAGCTGAAGGGCAAAATCATTCTGCTGGTGCGTCAGCTTCTAAACATCCAAACATTCAATTTTCATCATGGTGAACGCCGCAGTATTTACCCCGTGTTCTGGCCCTGCCCCCGGCAGGGCTTAAAGTAAAAAAAATAAAAAAATAAAAAAATAAAAGAAATTCCCTGAGCCTAAACTTTTCCAGAGGGGTGCAGTGGATCAGTCGCAGGGAGATAACCTACAGTTTAAATGTGAATTTTAGAAAGTAAAAGTAACAATCTTATAAGGACATGTGGAACTCAGTCAGGCTAATTGATTTGAATTATTCATTTAGCAACCATTTCATTAACTAAAGGGCAATTTATACAAAACATTAATACAAAGAGCAAGAGTGAACTATAGTTAATATTTTAATTTTAAACTGCAAAATTTCCATTATTTTTGTTCAAAACAAACAATATACAAAAATACAAAATATGAAACTTAAAAAAAAATGCAATTTAAAACAAACTTATTAGACGGACATTTTTTGAACTCTGAAGCTAAGCCATGGGTGTTCAAATAACTGGCATGCAGATTGTAAACTGACAGTTTTGTCAAAGCATTTTTAATCAACCGCTACTTTTTTACACAGATCTACGAGTGGTTGTGCGATCGTAAAGGACAAATCGTGTTCCGCAATGAACGAGCACACACGCTGTTTAGTGTTCAATTCATTTTTCCCGCCCGAGGTGTCTTGAACGTAGCATCAACTGCTGCTAGATCTCAACCAATATGTTTGCCCATAGTTAAAGTTGCTAACCTACGGTTGGACAGTATCAGTTTGAGGGAGGAGCCTGGCAAGTTTTTTTTTGGTTTATGTTTCTTTTTTCTTAATCATAGTCAAACGCCGGAGATCCGACACAGTGCCGGAATACCTTAAAGGGCACCTATGATGCTTTTCCACTTTTCTGAGCTCTAAATGCTGTTGCAATGTTGACTCCTAGTGTCAAATGATGCAAAATCATCAAATAATGAGGTTCATGCGTTTGGACGTGAGTCCTGCAAGTTGTTGGGCATGGTTCTGAACGCTCTGTTCACAGAGTTTTTTTTTTGAACACTGGGAACGCATTGATGTGACGGCGTTCCGGATTTCCTTTCATGGCCAAGCTCAGGCAAACTCTCGGACTGGTTCTGCCCTCCAATGCTCTGCCCCGGAAGTTATGTCGCTGTGCACTGCTCCAAGATAATGTTTTTTCGGTGTGAGGGAAATTAAAAAAAACAAAAAAAACGAGCGACTGCCGAGCGACTACCGAAGCACCAAGGACCACAACTGTTGGAGTGGAACGAACAGAGAAAATGTTGGAGGTTTGTTCAGCCTAGTGCGGATGCGATGGAACACCGGCCCGGCCGGCAACGGTAGGGAGACGGGCTCGACTCGGCCGGTGGACGACGAGAGAATAGCCATTACTTGGACCAAGGTAAATTGTAAATCAGGCCAAATTTGGGGTTTGTAAGGCAGGTGTTTTAGTTTTTTTTAACAGGGGTATACAAGAGTAATTCTTTAACAACAACAGAAATCTCTATCGACTGTCAGGAATTTTATCTAAAACCGTGAAATTGGCTAATCATCTATTGATAGTAGCACAGCCAAGGGGTCATATTTGTTATAATGCACCTATCTTTTTGGTTGTTATTTGAGTTAAATGATCTGTAAGGCACACTATAGGAGCTTGTCATTAAAAAAAAAACTTCTTGGAACTTTGTTTCTTTTATTTCCGACGATGTCCCATTGGTGACGCATTTTTGTCAGACGTGCAGAGCACCAAAGGTGTGAGTTATTTGATTGAGTCACTGTGGCCTTACGCTGCCATCAGCCGATCATCAAAAAAAAAATCACATACACTACATGCACTAGTGATTTTAATGAAAGTAAAGAAAACATGATAGCCGAGGGAAAGCAGTTGTCTCAGGCAGCCCAAATCAAAATGTTTCCTGGATGCGGACTTCATTTACTCTAAAAAAGCCTCTCGGTAGCTCACAGAGCTAGACAGCTGATAGATACTTACAAGAGTATATTCGCTGTGGTAGATGTGGGCTTCGAAAGTAAAATCGCCAGTAATATGTTGTGTATATTTGTGAATTTCTGACCAATCCGCTGATGGCGGCACAGCACATCTGTAGCTGTTCGGTGAGAAAACTCATTAAATTGAAGACCAGTACGGACATTACACCGGCGTTGTATCACGCTCCAGTTGTTTTGTTATTGTGCAACAAAAGAGTTTCACTGGAAGTTAAACACGCTGAAGCGTTCCCGTCAATAATTTGATTTCCTCAGCAGCATGTATACGGGGACAAGGAGAGAAGTCCAATTAGACGAGAAAACCAAATTATGAGCTTTGTCTGATTAAGCTGTGCATGTAAACGCACTGACTGAGTAATTTTCCTCCAAATTCTGACTGAATATTTTCTCTTTTTGAGAGCATTCTATGTAAACCCCAACAGAATGTTTGATGTTCACGTTCCCAATTCTGATGCTCGCATTTACCCTCAGCAGGCCGTCTTCACCAGGTCGACATTCCAAAATGCACTGAGATGCTGCCACCTCACTGGGCTGATTCGATATTTGCGTAAACAAGCAATGGAACGGTGACAAAGTGGCCTGTGACTGTTTCAAGACTTTTATTTTTCTCTGAACACACTGTCCAAACATCTCTTTCTCATTTAAATATTTGAAGCTTACCCCAGTGAGATGATGTACTGTTTAAATCCCATGAGATTTGGCACAAGAATGGGAGTGCAGCCATCTTTTACACCACCGTGCCACAACAATCATTCATGACCTGTCCACTGATGGAGTTCTGCCACTGCTCTGATGTCACTCAAAACCCCCCTCAAAGCCCCAGTAACCACGTTAAAGACAGAACGCCATTCTTCCACCGCTGCTCATTGTCCACTGCATTTCCTCCCAAAGATGACGGGGACAGGGGGAGGGATTTGGGGTCGATTCGATTAAATGTTTGCATCGATCTTGTGCAGAAATAAATAAAAAAAAAAAAATTAAAGGGGTCAAAGAAATCAGATCAGAGGACTACTAAAAGCTTTCCACCATAAATCAATCAAAATAGATAAATACGTTGTCGGTGCTTTGGTAGGTTTTAGGGAATATTGCTATGGTTATGCTATTCCTAATACGAAATAAAAAGTATTATAATGTATAGCAAAACTTAACATTATTTGGAGTCAAATGGCTGCGCCACAGCCTGAGCAAGGATAATGGCTTGCTGCAGTCACTTGCATTAAGTATAAGATACATTTCCCAACAGGGCAATAAAGTCTACCCTCTTCCTATGATTAAAAAAGATTTGGTTACCAGATGCATCTATTGTCTCTCCCCGTGATGAGAAAAACCCAGAGGGCGGCCGTACACGGAATCCTGTTTGGTATTTGCAAGGTTTAAGTCGACGTGCAGCAGCTCGACTGACTGGCTCCATGTCCGACTGTGACAGTGCTCGGGTAAATTCCTCACTCCGGTGCCTAGGCACTTAGACTTGTCACAGCCAACTTTGACAGATGACCGTTTGGATGTCAAAAGATACACAGCTTGCAGCGGCGCCTGTGTGAAGAACAGAAATTCACGGCCGCTAAAAGGTAGTGAAAGATTTCTAGGTAATTAAGTGGAAAAACTGATAAGAGAGGAGATTGGGGAGGCTCTTTTTTATATATAATTTTCCCAGAATTTTTTTTAACAAACCCTCCAAATAAATCACATGTGGAAATTAATCCATCAACTTTCCCTCAACAAAAACTTTCCCTAAAAAACAAAAGCATACCCAGGATTCTTGAGTGCTGAAGGACGCCGATTGGTGGAACATGCTTGCAACGTCTCACAATTCTGCTGGTCTTCCTGCAAATTTGTTTACTTCATTTCTACATGCGTCACTTTGTCTGTGTTTGGGACAATTTGTAAAAGGCTGCAGAAAGGAAAGAAGAAGCTCGGAGAAGCAGACAGATGACGGATTTTTGGATGAAAAAAATTTGAAACGATCGAGTCTTTTGAAAAATAAGTGAAACCAAAACAAATTTAGTGAAAAGCTGAAGAAACTCAACAAGACGACAAAGGTCATCACCCTGATTTTCTAGGACTTTTGAGGTGTGGAGGCGGAAACACAAACCACACAAGTTACTGGGAAGAATTGATTATTCAATTCAATTATTTATTTTAACCCAAAATTCAAATTTTGGGTTAAAATAACTAAATAAATAAAGAATAAAAAATGAAAAAAAATTCTGGAAATGTTGCATATTGGGGGCGACACGGTGGCGCAGTGGTTAGCGCTGCTGCCTCACAGCAAGAAGGTCGTGGGTTCGATTCCGGGGCCCGGGCCTGTGACCTTTCTGTGTGGAGTTTGTATGTTCTCCCCGTGTCTGCGTGGGTTCTCTCCGGGTTCTCCGGCTTCCTCCCACACTCCAAAAACATGCATGTCAGGTCAATTGAACATTCTAAATTGTCCATAGGTGTGCATGTGAGTGTGAATGGTTGTTTGTCTCTATGTGGCCCTGCGATGAACTGGCGATTTGTCCAGGGTGTACCCTGCCTTCGCCCAAAGACAGCTGGGATAGGCTCCATCAGACCCCCGTGACCCTGAATTGGAATAAGCGGGTATAGAAGATGAATGAATGAATGTTGCATATTGGGATTATAATTTTTGGTGCGGGCGACACGGTGGTGCAGTGGTTAGCGCTGACGCCTCACAGCAAGAAGGTCGTGGGTTTGATTCCGGGGCCCGGGCCTGGGACCTTTCTGTGTGGAGTTTGCATGTTCTCCCTGTGTCTGCGTGGGTTCTCTCCGGGTTCTCAGGCTTCCTCCCACACTCCAAAAACATGCATGTGAGGTCAATTGAATATTCTAAATTGTCCGTAGGTGTGCATGTGAGTGTGAATGGTTGTTTGTTTCTATGTGGCCCTGCGATGAACTGGCGACTTGTCCAGGGTTTACCCTGCCTTCGCCCTAAGACAGCTGGGATAGGCTCCAGCAGACCCCCGTGACCCTGAATTGGAATAAGCGGGCATAGAAGATGAATGAATGAATGAATGAATGAATGAATGAATGAATGAATGAATTAATTTTTGGTGCACGCATGCAGTCACTTCTATTTACCTCAATCGGCAGCTCATTCTTGACAGCTTGTCTGTCTGTCATCCCAGAACAGCCAACACAGCGGCAGAAAATCAACTTGCAGAATTGAGCGTTTGTGAGCGGTATTGATTTATGAGTAGGGGGAAACAAAAGTGAGTCGTGTGCGCACATGAGCGTGCCTGTGGCCGAGGGGGTTGCGTCCTGATGGCCGCCGCATTAAAAAGAGTAATAACCCCCACAGATGGCGAGGCGGCCCAGTCTTATGTGATGGAGAACAATCACAGAGACTTGATTGCTCAAGCCAGGCCCGAAAGGGTGTGTGTGTATGTGTGTGTAAGAAATGGGAGGAGGCAGTTGTTTAAGTTTAACTAGGCCGCCGCCGCCCATCACCAGGCCGACGATGATGTGATTTTTTTGCAGAGTAGATCAAATCAAATTTCATTTCTCTCTTCACTCCTGCTTTGACTCCTTGATGCCTCGAGTACGCGGGAGTCATTTGTATTCGCTCACAGACGCCGCGCTTATCCCTCCCTACGGGCAGATGATTCCGCACTGTGGGGGGATGGGGAGGTAGGTAGGTGCGGGAGTCGGCTGGTGTAAGAGGGACAGGACACTAAATACACCTGTCACTTATGCAAAGGGATGCAAATAGAGACTGGCGTAGCATTGACACACACACGCTAGCTCCGTGCATCTCAACGTGTGCTCTTGCCAGCGTGCTCTGAACCCCCTGCACCCCCCACACACACACACACACACACACACCTTCCCCCCTGACATCCCCCACCTGCCGCCGTCACAGTTTATCAAGTAATTATTGTTTGATTATGCCGTTTCATTATCTGCGCTGATTGAGTCACAACCGCCGGCAAAGGTCAAGCACCATTTACGCTGCCACCGCTCGCCTGAAACATATTTCCACGTCAGCGCCGCATGTTTGCCCTCCCTCTCATGTGAAAGGGGCTAATTGCAAATGCATTTGTTTGAGGAAGACGAAAGCGCAACACCAGCTCCAGCCCCCATCCCCCCAACCCATCCAAGATCCCAGTGAGATGGAATATCGATGCAGCCGCACACGCGCTCGCTCTCTCTCTCTCTCTCTCTCTCTCTCTCACACACACACACACACACACACACACACACACACACACAAGTGGAATAAAAATCTTACACATGGGAGCAGTTTGGGTCCAGATCCAATCATACTTACTGACTGATATCCATCGAAGACAGATCCAACAGCTTTCCCAAAACTATTTTGGACAATGAGGGAGTGACTGACCCGTTAGGAGGTTTTACGCAAATGGCCTCAACAGACCAGAAAAGGGCGAGCGTTAGCAAAATGTGGCGAACCCGCATCTCCCAAAATAAAAAACGTCTGCTGTCTAAGGCCCCCGTTTACACGAAGATGGGTTTCTCTGAACACGCAAAAGTTAGTTCACGAAGCCTTGCGTTTCACTGAAACCGCACACTTTCAAAAACGGTCCTCAGGGTGGATAAGGTTCAAAATGCTGCCGAAACCGATCTTTTTTGCAAACGCTGATGTCTGCTCTAAACCCTTCCCCCGCCCTGCAATCAGAGCTGCCGTGAGGTGCAGACGAACACTCACCACAACAACAACCACGTTGGGCGATGGACTTGTTACTGTTACTCATGTTCAGCCTGCAGTCTTCCCATTAACTTTCACTACAACAAACAATAGTGAACAATAACACACGGTGCTCGTGGATTGTGTGCAAAGTCAAAATAAACACAACAAAAGCGATCTGGAAACTTTTAGGTAAACATTTTTTTCCCCGGGTGTTTTCGAAAATGTGCAGTTTCAAAAAAATCTGTCTCTGTGTAAACGCCCCCTAAAGTTCGTTAAGGGGCGTTTAAATTCAATCATTTCATATTTCATTCATAACATTTTTTTATTTATATAGCACATTTAAAAGAGTTGAACCAAAGTGCACAGTTCATGACACAATTAACCAAAGGCTTACTTTTATGGGCCAGTTAAAACACACTGTGAGATATTCTGGAAGCTACATTCTAAAGTTCCAGTGTGTACATTTTTTAAGGTAGCATACCTGACAGCACATTTCATTTTTAGGGCACTGTCAGGTGGGCTTCCTTAAAAAAACATGGTGATACAAGATGGCAGCTAACCAGGAGCCCTTGCTCTAAGTCATGGGTTGGCAACCTTGATCACTCAAAGAGCCATTTGGACCTGTTTTCTTCCAGAAAAGAACACGATGGGAGCCACAAAACCCTTTTTGACATTTAAAATGAAATATTATGCTGCATATAACGTTTTCTTTTTGTTTTGTTTTTTTGCCTTTATGCTATGTATAAATAGGTGTATATGTATGGGGTTGGCAACATTCACTATCAAATGAGCCATCTTGAGAGGAATAACGTCGTGGGAGGGACAAAAAGAGAGTAAAAAACACCCTGAATACGTTAAAGGTTATTTTTTTTATTTTTTTAAATATTATTTAAATATATTTTTTTAATTATGTTAAATGTATTTACTACAATCTACCCAATATTATTTTCATGAACATAGTTTTGTTTTAGATGATTGACATTTCCTAGAATTGTGTCTAAAAGAGGTTCAGTTGTGTTTCAATGCGCAGTATCGTTGGCTCCTTTACTTAGTGAAGAGGTTTAGCTAGTCGGAGCCTCACAGCTGCTTTTATGAGTGTCGGATATCTTTAGCTTTTAGTTTTAACCACCTTATTTAAGAGGATTGTTGTTGGACTATAAGTTCTTGGAATTAAGGGTGAGTAAGTGACTGAGGCTGTGTGAGTCACATGCAGTTTTATTTTAGTGTGACAAGAATAAACCTTTACACTTACATCCCACGCTATAAGGAAGCGTGGGTTCAGCGTGCGCGGCTCATTTGCTGCCGGGACGTGGAGTGGCGAGAGTCTCCTCTCTGAGGGTTTCCTCTCTGCTCCTCTCCTGACTGCAGCTGCCCAAGACTGCCACGCAACGCGCGGCTAGACTTTCGAGGCTGTGACCACCTTTGACTACTTTGGGGCGGGGCAGGGCTTGTGGCAGCACCCGCTGCTCACTGACAACAGGAACAGCTGAGGAACGGTACATGTTTTCATGTTGGTCTCCAAAATAACAGAAAAGTCTCCAATAACACCAGGAAATGTCGCTAGATTTGTCGCTAGTCGCTTTTGACAAAAAAAGTCGCCATGGGGAGTTGGAAAGTCGCCAGGTTTAGCGAGAAAGTCGCCAAGTTGGCAACACTGCTTCGCAGTGCTATGTTAGCGAGCTGCTACTTCTGTAAATTTCAGGGAGTAAAACCACAGCGCCACATAAGGCCTGGCGTAAGTACTTTCCAGCGTTTCTGTGAACATGCGGATATTTTTTGGAGACGGCTTCGTGTGATTTTTTTTTTCTTCAAATGCTTTTTTTAAGAAGCTCGGTTTCAAAAAAATGCCCTCTCCTAAAAACGGATAAAATGTATTTCCATGTTATTAGGTTGATGTTGCTGTTTTGTTTTTTTTCTTTTCCCCAACGCCAAAGGGAGCCACGGCAGAGGCGCAGAAGAGCCGCGGGCTGCTGACCCCTGCTCTAAGTATATTCTTATATATAGGAGAACTGTAGGAAAGGGTAGGAAAACCAATCAACTTTTATAGTACTATGAATGTACACTTTTATTAATGTATTCATGGTCAGTATATTAAGCTTTTACCGATACAAAAATCATAAATCAAGCCAAATTTTAAACACTGGACCTTTAAGTTAAAATAGATGCAAATCAAATGGTGGCATCAACAGGGTTTTTTTTTTTTTTTTTTTTAGATGTTGGTGGGGCGGATATGTGTGTTTGGTGTAAGGAAGCATGGCATCATACCTGGGTGGGAAAGCGATCTCCAGTTCATGCAGGCGATCCTTGAAGACGGATAGCTCTTTGTCAAACTCTAGAAGCTGAGAGAGGACAAGAAAAAGATGCACACAGTTAAAGTTCTGTACTTGTTATTCTCAACAACGGGCAGACAAATGCCAAGGACGAGACCATGTAAGGCTTCTTATTTTCCTTTTGCTTTTCCTTCTTTTTTAGGTTAGATATTTTGAGGAAGAAACTGACAGCACTTGACCAGTTGTGCACTACAACCCTATTCCCTCTGGGTGGGGGTCTATCTTTCCACACCAACAGTGCATCCATACACTCTTCATCAATCATGTCCCTTCACCCAGCTGTACTCAACTGCCAGTGTACATATGCGCCTTACACCAGTACACCCCCCCAAACCCCCACCCTTCACAAAACCCATAAATCATTAATGAAAAGTGCAATTAGTGGCTTCATGTACACATTAATTATCCCAGAGATAAACAGGTAGCTTTCAGGCACCTGCATGGCTGCTTCCCTGAGAGACTGACGACAATGACGTATCTCAGAAACCCCCTTCCTCCACCCCCTATCCCGCCATGCACTAGGCCCGCCAACCTCTTTCAGACGAGAAGACATGACGGCCGGTGGAGCCGAGACAAGTTTGCTTAGTCGTAAATTGGGCCATTGTGCACATATCAAACAATGAAGCCCTCATCATGGAGGCCCGCGGTGGAGACGTTTATGGAGGCGGCTCGACATTAATGGCACTTCATTGGTGTATTACACCCAGCAATACGCTGACGGGTGCATAATGAGATATCAGAGGACCAGCTCATGTACGGTAATATTTTGGTTAGTATTTTTTAGTTTTAGTTTTTTTTGTTTATTCAGTTGTCTATTTAATCAGGATCCCTATTAGTTTTCACCATGTGAAGACTATTTTTCCTGGGGTCCACACAAACACAGACAGGACAGGAGGTAACAATAATTACAAATCAAAGTGGGTAAAAATATTCACCATGAATCAAAAACCAAAACCAAAAACCAAACCAAAAACAAAGAAAAAACATTTATTTAATAATGACTAAAAAAATAATTAAATAAGTGTTCGCAAAGAATAAATCAGATATCAAGAACCTTGATATCTACGTCCACTCCACACTGTCCGTCTTTATTATGCGAGACCAAATGTTTTCCCGCGGCACAGGCGCCCCGGCTGTGTTTGTGTGTGTCTAATGTGTGATTATGTGTCGGTGTAGTAGAACGTTTGCCATTGCTTCCTGTCGGTAGAGGGGGTGGGTGGGTGAGGGGGTGGAGGGGGGGGTCTCACAGGCGGAGTCTCGGAGGTTCAGGAGGGCAGATGTGTCGCATTCATCAAACTCATAGTCCCAGGGTCACAGGACAGACTCACACACTGTGGATGAGGGATGGCTGAGAGGCGGATGCAACCTCACGCTCCACTGTGCAGCCCATCCCTCCAACCACTCAGCGATACCTTCCTGAAGTCACTGTGTGTGTGTGTGTGTGTGTGTGTGTGTGTGTTAAGGAAAACTGAAGTGATAAAACAAATAGATAAACTGAAACTAACCCTATATTCAATGTGGCTATTTAGAAACAGCCTGACTTTTAAATGTATAACTAGCAAAAATATTAGCATTTTGGTGGGCTAATGTTTTGATATTACCTTTGTTAGCCAAAAAGGTTCATAAAAGGTGGACTTGGTTGTGAATTGGATGCAGAGAGACTATCCTTTCGCTGACTAACATCTTATGACTTAGCTCAAAGAATTTTGCAGAGGCAAGTGAGAGTGAAATGTCGGCATTTAATACATATTACTGTGCATAGAAATACACTATAAAAAAATGTCATCATTGAAAGGTTGTTTATGTGTCGGGAAAACTGGATAGTGTACAATGTTAAGTACAACTGAAAGGCAAAGGGCATTTGCCAAATGCCTGTCACATTCTTATCACTTCCGTTGTGTTACCAAATAGCACAGAACACTAACCAACAAGAATAGGTCAATTAGCAACTGGCTAGCTTTGGACACGTACAGGCCTAGTGTCAGCCTAGGTTTAAATAATTAGCCGCTGGCGGCAGCTGACACTACATGCGACAACATGTGCCTTTGTAGAGCCTAATTACGTTTTAAATCTGAATATTGGGAAAATATTCTTGAAGTCAGATGCATCAAACTCACAGGTGTTTTTTATTTACCCAAGTGGAAGCGACTCCCTGGAGCAGTTCAAACAGCGGGGGACAGGTGACATATGGCCACGGGGCTGTCTCCATGGCGCTCTTGAAGCGAATGTTGAGTAATTTGTGCAGGTAAATAGGGGAAAAAAAACAAACAACCCCCCCGACACCCCCTCCCTGCTGCTACAAATTTCACACTACATTTCATCCCGGGTCAATTAAGCATAATGCCTCGCCGCTCCGACGGGTCAGAGGCTTAAAAAAATCAGCTGTAATTGGATCATGTCCTGGTGACATTATAAAGCCGGGGTAGTTTGTCAACCAGCAGTGACCTTGAGGAGATGTGGATGGAGGAGGAGGAGGAGGAGGAGGAGGAGGAAGAGCTCTCCAGCGAAGTGTCTCGCTAAAAAAAAAAATCCGAGACTGTGGGCAAACATTTCAAACTTTGCTTGGACGGGGGAGTTTGGGGGGAGGGGAAGGGTGCACTTAAATCTGCTGATGGCTAAGCAGAAAGATTTGAGCCACTATAGAAAAATAAAAAAATAAAAAATAAAAACACACACAACCCAACTGTCCCTCACGCCTGTAATTGCGCTGTGATTTAACGCCTTGTCAAATATCCGCCAGCCCCTTCTGCCATTAAAAAGCATCGATAAATGTTGGGGTGAGAGGTCATTTAATTTGATTTTTACACTGAACACTTTGGCTTTCATTGGCGGGACGGTGGGAGGGTCGGGAGGGGGGTTGGAGGGTAGGCAGTTGGCGTGGGGGGGGGCATATTTCCTCTTCCCGTTTTATGGGATCTTCATTATTTTTTTGTGGAAAAGTGATAAACTGTGAACCGAGTGTTTGGGGGAAGGGGGCGTTGGGAAGAAGGGACATACCCAAACAAAAAAGCCCCTGGAAGTGTGTCAGGTGGTGTGTGTGTTTCTGTGGGGTGGTGGTGGGGTGGGGCATGGGGGTGGGATGATAAAAACTCACTTTTTGCTGTATTTTCTATCAGGGCTGCCTGAAGCGACGATCAATAACTGGCCCTGACTAAACATACAATCCAATTCAGCATCATTAGTTTATATAAATCCCATAAGGTCAGATTTTAATTAGCATAGCCTCTGTATAGTTGGCACTTAATAGCTCTGACAGAGGATATCTCCTGTTTTTTTTGTTTTTTTTACGTTTAACTGCCGCTTCCGTGAGTAATGGCGGGACGAAGCGGGCCTGCAGAGGTTCATCTCTTACTGCAGCTACGACACACACACACACACACACACACACAGACTTCTCCTCCACCCCGCCCCCCCACCTGCCGACATCACGCTGATAAAGTTACAATAAAGACATACTGAAACAAAATCAATGACGATGGAGGAGGAGGAGGGCCGGCCCTCGCTGTGTGTGCGTGTCTGTGTGTGTGTGTGTGTGTGTGTGTGTGTTCCACTGAACTGTGAAATCTGTGCCGGTGTACAGAAGCACAACTCACACATGCATTTTCTCACATGTGCGCATGCACGCACACTCACGCACGCACTACCCTCTCTCCCTGTACCGGAGCAGGAGCCCGCACGGTGCAGCCCCCCTTGGAAGCCGGGGAGGAAAAAAAATTAATCTTCCCAAATACTCATCAGGACCCTCCATTGTGCTGGCGTGACAGTGCTGGGAATAATTAATTATACAATTTCGATGGGAAATATCGACTAAACAAACCTATTAATCATCGCAAAAGTCAATAGGCATGGACACATTCAATCATGTCCCGGCCAATGATTACTCCTCTCAAAATACAATAATTATTTTCGAGAGCTGCCTCAAATTAAATTTCTGTCAAGCCAGTACAAGTCGTGCAGTTGATGAAGAATGCAATGGACCTCCCCCAACCCCACCACCTTCTCCTCCTCCTCCTCCTCTTCTCCCCCTTCGGCTGGCAGAGGATCGCGAGGAGGGACATTTATACTTTTGGAAAGGCAGTTCGTTTTATAAGGATCATAACAAGGTGTGTTTAACTAGACCGTGACCGTCAGATTATCCCTGATGCCCCCATTATGTCATCCATATGTGTGTGTGTGGGAGGGGGGGATATTGGGAACATTTTATATAAATACAATAAATAAATACAATGATTTTGTTTTATTGCGCTTGGAGACGTATGAGAGATTTTGAATGTGATATATCACGCAATGGATATCTCAAAACTTTTCTTTCCCACCACTGAGTGACAATTATCAGAATTTATATGTCCCAGCATAAAATGTATGCAAAATTTGGTTTGCCCACAGAACACAGCAAGTGTTTCCCAAAAAAAGAAAACAACAGTTCCACCACATTTAATGACCAATACAAAATTATTCTAATTATTAAATTAAATATTATCATGATATATTAATTATTACATAATCAAAGGTATAACATTATTATTATTACTACAGACTGAAGCAGTGTGGAGAAAGAACATTCTACATTCTACACATATAATCACAATTTTCTGGCATTTAATTGTTATAACCAGTGAAGGCCACAATTTTTAGACCATTAGTTATAACTTATCGACTCCAAGGTCAGACAGAAAACCTTTGTGGGTAAAAAAAAAACTGATTTACGTTTCGCAAAAATGTTCTTTGATCCTAAAATTTTATCACATTGATTTTTCTCAGCTCAAATCTGAGGAGACACCAGACCACAGAATGTCTAATTTTAGTATTAGTGATGTAAATGTCTAAAAAAACAACAAAAAAACAAAAAAAAAAAAAAAACAATTGATAAAAATAAGTTGTGAGGGAGGACATTAGGTGTTTAAAATGCTCTGACACAAAAGCGAGACTTACGGATGTCCCATTGTTTTCCCGGAAAACGTCCTGGTTGACATAACTAAAAAGCTTCTTTTCAAGTTGAAGAACAACCTGGATGGGAGACAAGAGAGGAACGCTGCTGTGATAAATATGAACGGTAAATGCACCGTGTAATTAAATCACTGATGAATGGCAATGCTAACACTATATATCTTTCAGTGAGGCATCGCACCATTGTATCTCACATTACATTGTTAAGCGAGCTGCTGCTCCGCGTCTCAGAGGAATAATGGAGAATAATATAATTTGGATTTAAAGGGGTCTGACATCCTCTTTTAACAGCGCAATCAACGTATACTAATCACAGATACATTTATTAGAATGGACGACTTTTATCTCCACTTTGTTGGGCAACAAGCTGTACTGTATATTAAACTGTGCAATTTATTTTCCATTTGCTGACAAATTGGCTGAGAAAATTGTGGCTAACTTTCTCAAATAACTCTTGGGAGAATAATAACAGAAAAGAAAAAACAGACAGTGAGGGTGAATACGATTCAATGAGGTGAATAAAACACACCATTTTAAGAGGAGAGATTGAAATCAGACTACATTTATATATTTTTCACCTCCCTGTTTCTGAAATAAAATAGTAATAATGATAAGTTGATTGTCTTAAGTTTTTCCAAGATCCTGAGTTCTTTATCTCGGAAAAATGGTGGGAAAACAGTGTGACTAGCTTGTCCAGCAAGATTTAATTAAGTCAATTTTTACTTTTTAAACCACTGAAATTGCTGCCTGCTGGCCATAATAGTTTCGTGGTCGAGCAAAGACAACAACAATTTGGACTCAATCCCTTTTACTTTAAGACTTAATTGCACGTATAAAAACCTTGATCACGATGGCTGACATGTTAGTACTACACCAAGCAGGGTCAGCTTACCTTTCGGTCATTGTCGCTTTCTCTGAATATTAGCTTGTCCACCTCGTTGGTGTCAGCGGCTCTCACTGTTTGCATGGTGGCAGTGGGGCAGAGGCTCTGGGAAGTAAAACAGGGGAGAAGAGAAGAAGGCGTTTAAATTAAAGTCCCTGAATCAAAAATGCGTAAATTAACAGACAATCACAGAAAAAATTAAGAAAATCCACAATGTGATTTGTGACGCTGCCATCCAGATAGTACGCTATGACACGCACACACACACACACACACATACTGTACAGCACTTCATATCTCTTGTTGCATAAAGTAGCCAAGCAGCAGTTTCACAAAACAATGTGCATTTACATTGCGCTGCATAACAGATATTTATGGAAGCACGCCACAAAATACCACTTTACTGTCCCGCGTCTTTACCCGGGTCTATGTACTGACCCCATGGACTGTGTGTGTATGGTTAAATTCCCCTTTGTGGACTCTATTAACAATTAGTTAAACATTTGACCATCTGTGTTTGAAGACAGTTGAATGAGATAATCCCACAGCCAGCGGTTCCCATACCACTAGCTGAGGGCTGCCCGGCCGCCCTAATTGAAATTCAAAGCACAGATAAGATAATCGGGTCAAGCCTGAAAAAAGGGCCCTTTAGACCGAAATGTCACAAATCAGTCCGCAGAGAAGCGCCACACCAAATTAGAACAAACACTGTGCACTGAGAGAAAGCGGAACAGCACTCCGCCGCTCCCTCCATACCCTCCCCTTCCCTCTTCTCACCCACCACCATCGGCCTCATTCCTTCAAGCTGTCCCCCTTTCTGCCCCCCACCTGCACTACCAGCTCCCCCGCCCCCCATCCCAACAGCAACTTTCTAAAGCCCTAACAAATAGCTCCATCTTTCACTCATTTAGGCCATCCAAATGCAGGGTCAATATGGTCCCCTGGCAGCCAAATGCTAATGCGCTTAAATGCGCTTAAGCAGCTTTGTGAAATGAATAGGCCAAAGACGGAGTTAGTGAGAAGATACTTTCCCTGTCGAAAAGTCATTGTGGTCACGGCTAACCAGAGTTAGCAAAGGCTAGCCGCATATATATATTTTGTGCACCTTAAAGTTGCCCCAACAACACAGTAAAGTTGCATTTTGTTTCGGCACAATTAAGTTTTTATCACGGTAAAAACAAATTGCATGTCTCTGAACAAGTCCATACATACGTGTATCTTTTTTTCACTTTATGATGGGTTTGTGGGCCCTTATAGAATTGAAAAATAAATGGTTGATAAATAGATAGACAATTAAATAAAAATTACAAAAGAGAACATATACACGTGTAGACATAGGGTAAGGCGTTGTGGACGGGGTTGGGGTCGGGGGGATTGCGGTCTACCATGGCTTGGTAGGGCTCTGAGGCATCCTATATATACACATTTCATAACACAACAGACAGGTATGTATGTATGTATGTATTCCTCTGTGATTAACACCCTAACAACCCTTCTTTATTTGCCTCAACTTTATTATTATGAATTAATTAATGTACTTATTTATTTTGATTCTATTTACCATGTTTTCTGTCTGATAATTATAGATTTATTATTATATATTAATACCAACATTTTTCAATTGCTATACTGCCAAACACACACACACACACACACACAGTAATGTTGTCGTTTGTCAATCACTGTCTGTCAATGTCTCTGTATTGTCCTATTAGACAATAAAAAAAAAAAAGAATTGGGGTCTTACAATTGTGTCAGGGGAGCCACTTCATTCTTGCCCTTATGTTCTCAAGCACCTCATATGGATGCTGGGTGACAGAATTAAGGTCAAACCTTTCTAGAAGTTTTAATGCTATCCGTATAATCCTCTTCTTCCTAGAGATATGGGTCTGAAGGTCCTTACACACCGGGAGCGAATTCACTCGGTGATTAATTTGAAATATATATTTTTTTTTCAACCTATTGAAGTCAACACCGGCAGCGAATGTTTGCAGAGCGATAAAGTGACGGTAATTTTTTCGCTCTTTTGTCGAATTTTTCGGAGGCGAAAAGGCGAATGCAGGACCTCTGACCAATCAAACTGATGATGGATGGTCGATGACGTCACATCAAAACATTGGTAATGTTCTCACCCTTTGCAACAAAACAAAACTTCGTGGTCGCCACTCCTTAAAAAAAATAGAGCTTTTATTCTTTCATTTAAAGCTGTTCCAAAAAGCTTTCTTAATGATAAGCACATCCAAAGGAAAACAAAAAAAATCTTTTATGGCAACAGGAACTTCAATAACATGGTCAAAAAACTGTTAATAACCGCCGCTCCTTCACCAAACATTTAGTATCTTACACCTGCGCCGCCATGTAATCACCTGAGCTCTATATCCAACTGACACACACAACACGCCCTCTCAAGACAGAGAAAAAAAATAATAATAATACTAATAAAATAATAATAATTTTATACAATAAGAATACACATGTACACCATAAACTAAGCTAATAGGGATACGAAAGTCATTAATTTAACGGCTGCAACACCTCTCTGAAGAACAATATTGGGTGAACCAAAGACTTCTATTCTTTTTCTTTTTTAATCCAACCATCACCAGGACATCAGTTGAGGATGTAGTTGACTCCATTGTTTCTCCTCTGGCGCGACAGAAAGAGCCCCAAACTTCGTTCGCTTAGTGAATTTTATGTGCATATTCGCGTCGCGCTTGGGGTTTACAGGAAAAATCGCTGGCGAAACATTTGCATTTTCGGCAGTGTGTAAGGACCTTAAGAGTTAAATATTGATCTTTCCTGGGAGTGAAATGCAAAAAAAAAAAAAAAAAACAGGACAGTAAACCATGGCTGTGTCTTTTGGAATACATCTGCATTAAAAGAAAGCAGCCATTGTCCCAAATGACCCTCTGCTTGGCGGCAGAGACATCAAAGGCACCTGATTCACTCACAGTTGCTTTAAATGGCATCTATGATGCTTTTCTACTTTTCTGAGCTCTAAATACTGTTACAATGTTGAATCCCAGTGTCAAACGATGCCAAAGCGTCAAATAATGAGGTTCATGCGTTTGGACGTGAGCCCTGTAAGTTGTTGGGCATGGTTCTGAACGCTCTGTTTCAGCAAGTTTTTTTTTTTGTTTTTTTTTAACATTGGGGTCACATTGACGTCAATGTGTGCCGGATTTCCCCACATGGCCAAGCTCAGGCATACTCTCGGACTGTTCCGCCCTCCCCCGCTCTGCCCCGGAAGCTATATCACTGTGCGCTGTGCTCTAACAAAATGTTTTTCCGGTGTGAAGGAAATTAAAAAAAGAAAGAAAAAAAAAATGGCGCGACAGCTGAGCGACTACCGAAGCACCAAAGACTACAACTGTCGGAGCGGAATGAACAGAGAAAATGTTGGAGTTTTGTTTAGCTTAATGCGGATGCGATGGAACACCGGCCCGGTGGGCAAGGGGAGGAAGACGGGCTCAACTCGGCCGGTGGATGACGAGAGAATAGTCGGCCACGGCAATATTTGAAAACATGTATGAGGACTGCAAATGTGTTTTGGGTCGAATAGAGCTGTTGCTGTCTTGTGCTTTGTGTGGACTTAAGTTGTGCAGATATTCTAATAATAAACGACTCTATGTGGACTTAAGTTGTGCAGTTTTGCTACAAGTCAACAGTATGAAACTCTCAACTCTCACAATGGCAAACTGACAAAGTGTGACTCAGCAGCGACCAAGAGTGGCTGACCAATCATAGCGGAGTGGACTGGGCGGGAGGCCCAACCAAGATGGAGCTGGAGGCTGGGGTGGAGTGAAGTAAAACAGAGTGTTTAAATTGTGCGGGATGCTGGAAATACGAGGAAGCGAGCAGAGAGATACACAGATCTACAAAGCTTTCAGTGCGGGTAACCGTGTGTTGCTGCTCTGGAGGGGCCAGAAATCAAATACAAAGGCCTGGAAATTACAATAATAGGTCTCCTTTAAAAAGAGCAGCGGATCACTTCAGGCAAAGCCAGGTTTGTTGGCTGCTGATAGGTGGCAGATTGATCTGTTCAGAAATTCATTGACTAACCAATCAGTGGCTGTTGGTGGTGCAGTTGGAGGCAGCTGATTGCATGCGATTTATCAAAGCCTCCAACTTGTCATCCTTGGTGAAAAAAAAACGCCAGGCTTTCAACATGCAACCAAAAATTCCGTGCACGCACAGCTTGGTTCCTCGGCTTTGTCCTAGTGCCCCACCCCCCATACCCATCATGAGATCGGCCCATCGGGAAATGAGAACCCCATGCTGTCACTTAGGGCTGTATCAGTGGAGAGAATCACTCCTATCAACTGCCGTCAGCGTCCAGATGCTGTGATGTGAAGTATCTCTAAGCAAATTTGTCCCATCAAAGCTCATTAGGTGTAGACATGCTCTCCCCTAACTACTCTTAATGGTATTACTATAACTTGCTTAGTTCCAATTGGCAAGTATGGGTGGTGGTGGTGGGTGGGTGGGAGGGGTGTGGGCATTAAAAGACGACCGTTAGGACAGCGAGGACGTCTTCACTCCTCAAGGCTTCTTCCATAACTGGTCCTACGGAGTGACTTGGCATCGCATCTCTGCATTATGGGTCACGGGTCAACACTGATTGTTTGTCTAGGGCCAGAGGCCGAAGGGGGATGCCTGGGGGGTTGGATGAGAGGTGGGATGAGAGGTTGGTGAGGAAGGAGCTGCTATTTGTGCTTCAATGGAGGATAATCTCATGACTGTCGGAGGAGGAAGCGGCTGTTTAAGGGAGCTCTCTATTCCAGCTGCTCTCCTAAAAAGAGAGGTTGAAGCAATCTGTCCCACTTCAAAGACTGAACACACACACACACACACACACACACACACACACACACACACACACACACACACACACACACATTCATGGCATCTATCTTTGGTCCTGCCAACAGATGGAGGCCATCCACCATGGCCCGACTTAAACACTAAAGAATAAGCTCGGCCAGCATCCTGGCATTCCTCGCACAAAGGAAACATTTTCGACGGGACAAAGATTAATTGCGAATACGCACTAAAAAAAATTGGACTGAATAAAGTAAACAGCTTTATTTACAACACAGGCTTCTAAATCTGCCATTTCCCTTCACTAGGACAAAGAGCATATGAATTAAAAGGCCTCACTCAATATCATTTGACAAATCTAATCATCTAATTTTAATCTAATCTAATCAAAGACTCATGTGTATTCAAGCCAGTTGACTTCTGACCCTCACTGATCTGCAGTGCAACTCTGATTATTTCAATTAACAAGCTATATATATAAAACGGGTCCAGCGGATCCTGGCAAGAGTTGCTTAGGTGTCAGTCATGGGTTTGGGACAATTTCAGCACTGGATTAATGAACGACATCATGAAAACAAGTATACCCAATGGAGCCTTTGCGGGTGAAGCACATGGATACAAGATCCATCAGGGTTCAGGCGGGGCACACGTCCAATACTGTATAAACTTAACCATACATAAAGTGTGTACCTCTGTTCTTGTTTCAAGGTTTGCACAATGTCCATCTATTCATCTGCCTCAAGTCTGTTCAGTTGGCGGTAGTAAGATTGGATCAAATTCAAACAAATTAAAGCTCAGAGTACCTAAATGTTATTTAAAATGCTGCCAATCACCCTGTTCACGGATTAAACTTTTCCTTGAAAAAAAGTATTAAAATTAAATTTTACAGACAGATTTGCCACAACCCTCAACAATGTCTTTAAATTGTCTTTTTTGCCCAAAAGCAAAAACCCTCAGAAACTTTATTTACACTTAGGAGTTAGCAAACAGTGGCTTTATGCCTATGAAGCCGCAAACATGGCCGTGATATTTCAGATTTTTTAAAGATCCAAATTTAATGAGTTTAATCATCACAACATTGTTCACTTCTGTCAACTGCGTTCAATAAATGGGCAAATTATTTGAACCTCGGTTCTTTACTGCGAAACAAGTGCACATAATTTGTGGCAGAGCGGGACGTTAAAAAGCCAATGCGCAATCCATCCACGAGTCCTCTAGGGGGGTTTATATCTCTTCTCTTGTGCGTTTGCGATGATTCACGTTTTTCAACGTCGATATAATAATCACCGGAGTGATTAAATCTTAATTAGGCAGTGCAAGCACGGAGGGGCGCATCTATTCATTCTTCATCGGAGGAAGCCGGAGGAGTAGAGGGGGTGGGTTCTCTGGGTGTGCAACATAATTTTCTGCAGGGCGCCTGCCAGCCAGGGTTCAGCTGTGCCAACGGGGGAGTGTGGCGGTGGGGGGACTGGCAGGGCTCGGAGCGAATTGCTTGCTGCTCCCATCGCTTTTCCCCCAATCGCCGCCATTACTCATCGCTGTCCCACCCTGCGTATGTGCGTACTGTGGTTTTGGTGCTTAAAACACGGTAAAAAGGGGGGCAACCAAAAGTGGGCGACAACAAAGTCCACCTCCCACTGTAACTCCGGGGGTGGTGGTGGGGGGGGTTCTCCAGTGTTATAGCATTTCATCTAGTCCTACCGCACAAACCTTCCACAGCACCTTCCAGCTATGGTGCAGCAGAGCCATTAAATCAGCTGAGACGCATCTTGTCCTATCAGACTGGACATGAGCCAGGACTATGCACTCCTCTACCCTTCTCTCTAAGCATTTTTTATTTTAATTTTTTTGTTTTGCTTATTAAATGCTTTACAGTACGAAAGATCCATCGTTGACACAGAGCAGGAGCAAAAGTTGGGACGAGTTTAGCCCGCGGGTGACCTCGCCGGTCACTCAGCTGACCCCTTTGTAAACCTGGTCCGTCTCATCCCTAATGGGCAGGCAAATACGCTTGGACTCGTCAGCCCTTCCTATAACCCCCAGCCAGGAGTCGACTGCTGGCTGGCTGGCGGGCGGGCGCGGGCGGGCTGGCTGGCGGGCGGGCGGGCGGGCGGGGTTTGCGGGCGGACAGCGATCTGCTTTGTAGGAGGTCTTCCCAGGCTGCCGAGGCTACGCCCTCGGGCTGAGCCCCGGAGAGGTAAGAGGGCGTGCAAGGTGCCGAAAATGCGGCCTATTTATCTTGCACATTATAACATCTGGGAAAGTTCTAGAAAAACAAAGGCGTGCGCTGCCATTCCGGCTTCACCTTCACAAACAGGCATAAAGCATTTGTCCCGTTGGAATGGATAATAGACAGGCCACAAATCATCCAGGACAACAGGATGGAGGGGTATGTTGTGTCTGTGTGTGTGTGTTACCCCCCACCTTTAGCCCCCTGCTGGTATTTAACTTCTCTGCTGGCCCATTTTGCAGGGCCCCGCAGGACAAATTGCCTTCTATGGTTGTCTTTGAGAGGCAGTGCAGTGCGCAAAGAAAAGGACAGGGCTGAAACACAGGGAACAGGCCTATAAAAATTCATCACTTTGACCCTGCTGACCTTCCGCTATTGGGGGGTTGTGTACGCACTTGCCACCCAAACCAGTAGTCAGACCATTGGAGGAAGTCATTTTGAGATTGAGATTTTTTTTTTTTTTCAATTAAAGATTTCCATTCTGGTGGTGGGGAAGGAGAGTGCTTAGGGAAACCCACATTAACTCCAAAGAAGAAGACGCGGCGGCGCATTAAAGAGATGTACTAGCAAACCCTCCTGATCTCTCCTCTTGCACTCGAGCGGACACAATGGCCCTGGAAAGAAAGCCCCTCAGAGCAGGAAAAGGGCCACCAGATGCTTCATTGTGACCGTGTCTCTGAGTAAAAGCAGTGGCAGTAAAAAGAGGGTGGGCTCTCTTGAGGCGTGTTAGTCCCACTAACAGGAGGACATTGTCTCAGGCTGGGGGCTCTTGACACATTACTGCCACCTGTATAAAGAGAACCTAATGAGAGATTTAATCAGAGAAACCTCCCCAGGCCACTTTTTTCCCCCTTTAGTCAGTTCTCTGAAAACCAACCCAACGGCAGATGTCCGCAAGACTGTTTAACGCACCGGCTTCGCTTAGCCTCTCAATAAGGCTGGGCTTGCTTAAATTGCTCAATAGCCACCTTAATGTGCCATTGATTTGAATGTTGTTACCCCCCTCCCCTAACCGCCCCTCCCACCCCCCTGCCAAAAAGAGGGGGCTTTTGTGATCTGAGGTGGCAGTCAGCAGCGCTCACGGCATTCATGTATTTTTTATTTTACCCTCGACATTTATCCTGTTAATGAGAAAGTAAAACCACATCTAAGTGTGAAACAATCCCCATACCACATTTTAGCATGGAAAAGTTTGGGGGTGTGGTTATTGATAAAGAACATAAACACTTACTAAGCACCTGCGAACACGACACTTTGCGAACACGACACTTTGGCTAAATGCACTGATCAAGCCGCAGAGAATCAATTACAGGGAACGGGCAGCAAAAGGTAATTTGTCGTTTTCCAAGTCATTTCCAGAATATCGAAGACCTCATCAGTGGCCGTTGATTGGTGAGCATCCAATGGGAAGACGGTCTGTCGAGTTCATTACTCTGGTGTTCGATAAAGCCTGGTTAGCGCTATCATTAAGATATACTACCAGGGAGATTATATCATGGGTTCGAAACAATCCATCTTGACTTCAGGAACGTAAGATTCCACCATTTGACTGATTGAGGCCAACAGGTTAGCAGCTATTTGGGTAGAGAGGACCCCCGGTAAGGTGCAAAAAAAAAAAAAAAAAAAAGACCTCATGTCACATACAAAAGAACATTGATTCATTTGGAGCACCACCCTTTAATTTGTTTGCATCATTTCATCTAAATGATGTGCTTGTCTGCCGGAATGAGAGAGGGAGGTGGAACTCAGTCGGGGGAGAAATGGGAAGAGGAAGGTGGGGGGGACAGAGGAGGGTCTTGAAACCCCACCGCAGGGTGCTCGGCAACCATCTAGTGGGTGGGCTTTGTGATACATTTTACCAATTTTTCATGCCCATCCCTCTTGATGTGACCCCACTCAGGGCCCTTTATGCCCCTGACAGGCCTGCGCAGGAAAACATGCTGCCACTCTGATAGCATGAAATCGGGAACAAAGACCCCCAAGGAGAGGAGAAGGGGGCCACTGAGGCACGTTGTGCTTCGGACCCGCCTGGCTCAGGACACAAACAGATGTTAGGCCAGCCCTGGCTCTCTCTGCCTCCCCAAAAGAGGAGGCCACTTTCGGAGGGATGGGTCTAAAAGGCATTGTTTTGTGCGTTCGCGAAGACAAAAAAGGCGGAGCCACTTCTTCTGAAAGCGGCAGCAATATGGCTGCCGCTGATAAATCACACGAGGAGGGTTGTGAGAGGAAGGCCCATGAATCCTCAATGTGGCCCTTAAATGGGCCCTTTTAAGTATGATGGGAAATTTGTGTGCCAATGTGAATGGAGCCCAGCGACTTCTCATATCAGAGAGCAGAGTTGTTTAAAAGCCCACGGTACCAACGGTGGGATTACAGCTGCACAACAAAGACCTATAGAACCCCACTGTTGGGACGTCACTCAGTCTGTAAAAATTTGCACCAGAATATGAATGGGACAAATTATTTAGAAGAATCCTAGGGCTACCTGCACGGTCCCAAACACTTAAACAATCGTTTTTTGTGATAGAAGAAGGTATGGGTTTTTCTTTTTTCATGTTAAAGAGTGCCAAATCAATATGACATCACCTGACTGCTGCTACAAGGCTATTGAATCTTAAACTGCAAACCAACCATCTGAGATGGTTGCCATCCTGTCAAATTATGTTTTTTAATGCTGCTGTTTTATCACCTCTTAAAACCTAGTGCAGAAATGTTGCCATCAGCGTTCGTTGTCTGCAGACAACATTCAGCATGTACTGACTTGAAATGTCTTGCAAATTATTGAGAATAATTTCCAATTTCTTACTTAAGGTTGCAGTCCCACAATACTTTCATGCAACTCTGCAAAGTATGTCCCAAACAAATAAATGTGCTGATTGAATGATGACTGATAAATAAATAAAGAATAAATCACTTGAGCATTAAAGAAGTACTAAATAATTTATATAGTGCCTTTGGATCTAGGAATGTTTGAACATTAGGGATAGACATGAGGCTTTTGGTGTAGGTTTGTGTAAATGGTCTTTTTAAAGAACTCACTTGAATGTTTGTATGAACGCACCATATATATAGTGACATTTCAGAAGGACTTTAATCACATTTTTATGGGAAGAAGGAGTCAGTTCACTCAATTGACCACATACGTTACCACAAAATGTAATGA
Source organism: Thamnaconus septentrionalis (assembly GCA_009823395.1). Taxonomy (NCBI): domain Eukaryota; kingdom Metazoa; phylum Chordata; class Actinopteri; order Tetraodontiformes; family Monacanthidae; genus Thamnaconus; species Thamnaconus septentrionalis. Next base: position 20,067,449 of record CM020516.1, read on the forward strand.
TTAAAATTCTAAAATTAGTGATGTGGCCATAAATGTCCCCATGTGTTTTCTTAAAAAGCACTTCAGAGAGCCAGAGCAACAATTATTGTCCTCTGCCCTACAAAGGCAAACTGTGAACTGCATTAGGGGGAGAGAAAGAAAAACGGACTGACATCATACAAGTTGGAGACTATGTAACAGGCACAAAGCGATCACTGTCCCTCATGGTTCATGCCATGTTTCATCTGCACTAAATAATAGCATCAGTGTTAGCTGTGGCTGCTCCTCCCTGGGGTTTTAAATGGCCGGGAACAACAGAAGACAGAACAATGCATCGATAAAGACGGCCAGAGAGAAAAGAGTGAGCAGAAGGCCAAAGTTGATTATTCATGATTTATAGGGAGATCTTGCTGTTTCGAAAAAGTGATGGATTGAATTAAAAAGGCACAGACAAAGGATTGAGTTGACTTCAAAGGACGAACTAATTTGATTATTCACTGATTAAATTTAGTTTATGAATAATATTGCAGTGGTATACTTTCTTTGCTGCATGTTAAAATCAGTGTATAAAGTGATAAAGGACATATTCATTGTAATGTTAAAACTGAGTAAAACCTTACATCTAAGCTAACACACTCCATAGGAATTTTGAACGCTGAACAAAATATTGTTTTGTATGTTTTGTCTATAATGTATAACAATTGATTAAAAAAAAAAAGCCTGGGCATTAAAAAAGACAAATAAAACAAGAATGTCAAAAGTATCCACACATGTACAATTTACATACTTCCCTTTTCCCCTTTTAGTTAATTTATATTTCATGTTAATTTATATTTTGTGATCCACCTTGAGCTTTCAGTGCACAACATTTTTATGTACATTTCTTTGGGATCATCTGTCACAGAATTTACATTTGAATAAAAAGGTAAATAAGTGAATAAATGAATTATTATAACATTATTATTATTAAAATATGAATTACTTATTGTAAAAAATAATCAGTTTTAAATGTTTTTTTTCTTGTGTAAAAGAGACAAAATTATATATTGACAAAAGTAAATACTTCCAAAGTAAAACTTTTACTTAAAAACTTGAGGCAAGTCAAACGATGCATTTGAAATGCACAATGATGTAGTCCCATCCCACAGTATCATTGTTTGTTCGCTTGCTGACACTTAATGGGAACTCAACTTCCCGGCTCGCTCGAACAGGTTGCTACGACTCTAATTAGATTTTGACTAATCGTTGTGTGCTGCCAAAAGACAGCAAACTGTTGACTGTTCAAAATGTTTCTTTTCTGGTCTATCACTACCACGGGGTCCAGCGGATTCATCTGACCATTTAGTTTTAGGCTTTTGTATCTGTCAAAATCATTTAATTACTTGGTGAAGGGCAACTCAGGTTACTCCCTGACTGCTAGCAGCTCCCAAAAGGGGGCCTGTGAGGAGACGACCTCTCCGAGGCCCCATTGGTGCCAGCCTCTGTGCTCATCCTGGACTTGGCTGCTGATCAACCATGCCAACACCCAGCTGCCAGTCACAGTGACCCCTCCCCCTGCCACCACCACCCCTCCTTCCACAAACCGGCATCACACAATTATCAGAGTAAACAATGGATGCATGGCTGGCGTGGTGCTCAAACGGCCTGTTGTTAATGAGCAGCACAAACAGCAGACACTGCTAGTTCTTCACTGCGTTTAATGATATGGACAGCGCTACTATCAAAGCTGCGCCACGCGCGACTTGCGCCCTCAGAGCTTTTAGCCTTTTTTTTTTTCTTTTCACCCCCCTCCCTCTGTGTCTTCAGCAATGCATTCATTAGCATCAACAGCAAACAGAGTGGTGAGTGAGAAAGAAAGGAGAGAAGGGACTGTTGTCTACTGGGAATAGTCTCCCTCTATATCCAGATGGGTTATCTGTGATATAATGGGCCCTCATTGTGATAAATTGGACAGATAATACGTCTTTATTGTACTGTAAGGAAACACCTAGATTGCGGATTTCTCCTGGGTCAAATAGGAGGAACAATAATATCTCTGGTTTAACTCGCATGGGTCGCAGTATATGGTGGTGGGGGAATTTACAGCGTTGGGGCAATTAAGATGGTGTCAGATGTCTTGTCTTTTAAAGAAAAGTATATTGATTTAGTAAGCCGCAACAAACCATGTAAAGGGATTTGTCAATACAATTTGCCTCGGGGTAAAACAATAGCCCTGTACAACCTTTCAGTCCCTCCTGGATCCTGGAGTAGATCCTTGGCAACGCTCCAGATTTGATGATAAATTATGTACTGAGGGATGAGATAACATTGTTAGAAGACTGCCTCGAAGAGTTATGACAAAACAAAGTATTCTGATAGGCTAATGTGGCTCATGTGCATGCGCGTGTGTACATCTGACCCCGTGTTTAGATCCAAAGCCGTCTAATTGAGACAGTGAAGGCAGCCCAGGAGAGGTCGGAGTCCCCAGTGTCAGGGGTTCTACAGAACAGAGGCCCAATCAGTGCTGGCCCACTGGTTAATGGATGGATGGCCCCAAAATTAATTAGCCTGACTAATGTAGTGTACACTTAATTATGCCGGCCGTCTTTTGATTTATTGCTTGCCATGAACACACGTTAGTCTAAGAGAGGATAAGAGGGGAAAATTGTTAAGCCTCTACTGGTGCATATTTATATACATATATTTACTGAGACGAGGTTCAGCAGCTAAGGCAACAGCAAATCAGCTCTGTAATGAGCTCTTGTGGGCTTTAGCATTGACGGTGATGTCTGTATATTCTACATTTAGGGTTTACCACTGAGTCTTGAATTCAAAGGTTGCCCCAAATTTAAACGGATGTTTAATTTTCAAAATATCTTTTTCTGTGTTTGTGTCTAACACGGCCAATTTTAAATCTGATTGCTTTATTATTTTGACCAAATATGTATAATAAATTGAACTAATCTCATATAAATGGCGACTCAGGTTCAGTTGCTCCTCTCACATTCTGGAGGATTCTACCACAACTATGTTGCATCTAATCTGGTTAAATTGATTGTTGACATTTCAGCTGTGGAGATGTTTGCAATTTATGCAATGTGATAAATCATGGTGAATCTTTAGCTAATGTGAAAAAAAAATGGTGGACCTCACTGGACCCTTTAATGAAGGAACCTATGTCCACTAACTAAGGTAACCATTTCGGTAACTTTATAGAAATGCTGAATACTTAAGAATTGATGAGTGCATATCATGATGTTGTGTGGCGTGTCCCAACCCCCCCACAAAAAAAATCATTAATGAAGAAAAATTGAAAAAAACTAAACTAAAAAAAAGAGCACTGACTAACAAAGCAGTAGGCCCACACAAACCACCCTACCTCACCGTTTACCTACGAGCAACGAAATCAGGCAAAAGAAAATGTGACATTCACCATGACAGAATTTATTCCTTCTCGCTTGTCATGGGCGTATGAGGTGTTTAACTGTGTTGTGCACAAAATGAATGAGCCATTGGCCTGTCATTACTGAGCATATTACAGCATTCATTAGTAGAGGGGCTAGTCCGGGGCCACACCTTTAATTTCATGCTATTTGAGCGAGAGAAAGGACACGGGACAAAGAAAAGAGAGATTGATGCTCTGGTCCAGCCCTCTGCACTACCGGCAGACATAGAAGGGGGGTGCTGTTTTAAAAATCACCAGTTCCTGGGGCGGGCCAGCGAAGCTAATCTACCCAAAGAAGCAGATAAGTCCCAATTAAAAGCAGCCTCACACCTTGTCACAGGAACGGTATATCATGTCAGCTATTAACCTTCTGGCTGGCCTCTATAAATTCTTAAACTAGAGCCGGCCGACCAGCAGCGCACCATCTCTGTGGATATTAAATTTACATTCTATTAAGTTTAATTAGGAGGGATTTTAAATATACTAAGAGTCTAGGCACGGTGCCCCTAGCGTGTCACTGACACCACTGATTCACGGCCACCAAGCAGGACACACATTCTCTCACTTGTTACCTCCAGACTGTAGAGTGGAACCAAAAACTCTGGCGTTTATTGCACGTGTAAACAAGTACTTTATGTGCCTGGCTTAATGAATCAGCCATTGGTCACAGAGAGAAAAATAATAAGGTAGTTTCTGTAGCTACCTTATTATCTAACTAAATCATTCACTCATTCATTCATTCATTCATTCATTTTCTATACCTGCTTCTTCCTGAGATCAGGGTCACGGGGGTCTGCTGGAGCCTATCCCAGCTGTCTGAGGACGAAGGCAGGGTGACACCCTGGACAAGTCGCCAGTTCATCGCAGGGCCACATAGAGACTACACTGCCTGGCCAAAAAAAAAGCTGCCACCAAAAATAAAGGTCATACACAAATATTTTTTTGGACCACCTTTACCTTTGATTACGGCACGCATTCGCTATGGCATTGTTTTGATAAGCTTCTGCAATGTCACAAGATTTATTTCCATCCAGTGTTGCATTAATTTTATCACCAAGATCTTGCATTGATGATGGTGGAGTCTGACCGCTGCGCACATCCCAAAGATTCTCAATGGGGTTCAGGTCTGGACTCTGTGGTGGTCAATGATGTCTTATGCTGCCTGAACCAATCTTTCACAATTTGAGCCCGATGAATCATAGCACTGTCATCTTGGAATATGCCTGTGGCAACAGGGAAGAAAAAAATCCATTGATGGAATAACCTGGTCATTCAGTATATTCATGTAGTCAGCTGACCTCATTCTTTGAGCACATACTGTTGCTGAACCTAGACCTGACCAACTGCAGCAACCCCAGATCATAGCATTGCCCGCACAGGCTTGTGCAGTAGGCACTGGGCATGATGACTGCATCACTTCATCTGCCTCTCTTCTTACCCTGATGTGCCCATGACTCAGGAACAGGGTAAATCTGGACTCATCAGATCTAGAGTGCAACTGTTGGATAATCAAATCTAATCATAACAGTGCAATATGCAGTATTTTTCACGGGGAACCATATTATTAGGAAATTAAATACATAATTTTAATTGTAATAAATTGTTTTATTACTATGGGGGTGCGTTTTCAATGGTTGTATTTTTTTTATCTTGTGAAGCTCTTTATTAAGCATTTTTAATATAGGAAAAGCGTTAAAGAAATAAAGTTTGATTTGATTTGATTTGGGGGAACATGCATAGTTAACACCTTTTTTTCATTTTAGATGAAAAGAAAGCCTTTATCAATCCTTTCAATATTTTTAAAAGAGGATGTTTCAAACAGAAAAAGGTTTTTGTCTGTATGACAGGTGTCAACACTTCATAAACATCCTCTTAATCACTGCTACTTGAATGTTACTTATGCATACATTTGAACGCAACTGACTTGCCGCACATCAAACAAGTGGACTCGGAAGTATCTGAAATACCCGACCAAATCCTTTGAACTGTCCCTTATTGGTTTCCTATTTTTAGCACTGATGCGCAGCATGATCAAGCCAGGGCAAGATCACACCATGGGGGAAAGGACAGAAGAAGACGATGGGGACTGGACCACCTCCAGGCTGCTCAGCCTTTGCATTAGTCTCCACGTGGCTGTGTCCTTTGTCTGCAAGTCAAAGAGCCGCTGAATGGGGGTCAATTGAAACCAATTCCTTCTGTCAGACACAATTAATGGGGTTGCCCAGACCGGGTAGGAAAGGGGCTGCGGTGGGCCTTTGGTTACTGATCCTGCTGCGCAAGCATGCCAGGAATTTGCCACCTGGAATTTGCTCTATGACAATAACTAACCCCCCCACCCCTAACCTTCTCCCCACCACCACCACCTCCGTCCCAAGCCCACCTCCTTCTCTGTACACACGGATACATCCTAAGGCACCGCCCCACCTCTATCCATCCCTCCATCCATCCTCCCACCCACCCACCAGAACCACCCACCCCCAAGGCCAGACTGGTGATAAAGGAGTGGCCTTGTGGTTGTCCGCCAGTCTGGTCATCCACAAAAAAGCTCAGGAGAAGATAGAAGGGGTGTAATGCGCAGCAGTGGAGATACAGTGGAGGAAAAAAAAAGTTTTTCAGCAGCGCATGTGTTTTTGGTTGTCCAAGTGCAGGTTTTTTTTTAATTACAGTCACCTGAAGCCCACAAGGCCTTCTGCACGCACACTGTTCCATCCAGGTCAAAACTGGATGTTTGTTAGAGAGGTGACAAAGTTGAGTATTATTATTTTCATTTATACAACAAATACAATGTGTGTGTGTGTGTGTGTGTGTGTGTGTGTGTGTGTGTGTACCTGGAATTTCCATTTGTCTCATGCAGCATTTGAAGTAAAAAATCGTAATGATGATATCTGAGACTGTGTCAAATTTTAAGGGTTTTGTTACAACTCTGGGCCTACATTTATGAACGCACTGACTCACACTGTAGGCCAGAGGGGTCCTTCAACCAGTCACATAGCAAGCAGTTTCATTAGGTCCCCATCAGCTGGAAAGCATCTCTTTGCATAACTTCTCCCAGGCCCCCGTTTCCTATTGATTCAGAAGTGACGGGAATGGTGAAGAAGTAAGAAAATAGTACACTGGCCGCACAGCGAGAATGGGAGCTGGGTCACCGCGTCCGAATCAATCTTGAGATAAGTACGGACGATCGATCTACTATGAGCCCCATCTACAGTTAAGCGCTCTGGTGGATGTGCACTAATTGTGCTGTTGACATTAATTGTCATTAAAGGGCAAAAAACGGCCGGCCCGGGCTATGAGTTAAGCTGCGCGCCGGGGTTTGCCGACCATTTGTTTATTGGCAATATCGCAGCTCTTTGCCGCTATTGCAGAGGTCACTGCTAAATCTGACAGGCCGACCCGCTACGAATGTGATGGGTTTAAAATGACAGACAAAAAAGAGACCCCCAGACGACATCGCCGCGGTCGGTGTGTGAGTCCCGATGACCCCTCGTTAAGTCCAAGCGGAAACGTCTTGGTGCACGCGGCTCATGTGCCGGAGCACCAACTTCCTGTGGGGAGGCTCCAAAAAGGGCCCCCCTGCACAGCAGCCACACCCCTTCAAATGGGAAGAATCAATCAGATTCATTGAGCCTTACAAATTGGTTTGTGTGTGTGCATGTGTATTGGCCCACGGAGGCAAATGTGTATGTGAATGGTGGGGGTTCTGGGGAAAGGAGGAGGAGGGGGGGTCCAAGGTGCATAAGAAAAGGCGCTGCATGGTGGATGGAAGCAGAGGGGGCCAAAGACGGACACAGTGTTGCAGGCCTAAAACACATCCCTGGAAGAGGGGTCGCGACCTCTCCTGCACTTAAACAGCATCGGAAAGTAGTTGTGACATGGAGAGGATGAGCGCTTACCTACCACAGAGCTGCAGGAGCAAGGAGCAAGAAGGGAAACATGGAGAGAGAGAAGAAAGAGAGAGAGAGAGAGAGTGTGTGTGTGTGTGTGTGTGTGTGTGTGAGAGAGTGAGTGAGTGGGTGGGGGTGAGATGGGGGGCTTATCTACATGAGCTATACAGATAAACACAGATGGCTCCATTTCATCTCAGCTGACGCCATGTGATGGGATGTTTGCAGATAAACGGATCTGTGTTGCCTGCCCGTGTTGGCACTGACAACACAACGAAACCAAGTAACATTTAATACACTTTAATTGTATAGAATGCGTCATGCTTAATAGCAGCGGCGCTAGTTGGTGATCAAAAAGAGAGAAAGACGGAGAGAGAGAGAGAAAACAAGACGTCATTGGGAGAAAATGCACATCAGGTGATGTTCAGCTGCACAATCTGACTTTTGAATGGCTTCAGTGTTTGCACATCTGGTGTTGTGGTCTCCGAAACTTGGGATTTATTTTTTTGTTCACATGACCGGGCTGTTAATGCGACCCAAATTCAGACATACGGCGCACACTTTGAGATGGCTGATCAGTGACCCCGGCAGCCTGTATTTGATTTTGACATAGCTGGCTGGCTGTGCAGCCCTGAATAGGGACACAATAAAAGGAAGTAACAATTTTGCTAATCTTATTTAAAATATACTAAATTATAGGACAAAAATCACAGAACGTATTGTTTTACTCCACTCACTTCATTATATTTTCTACGTCTCTCGGCAGTTACATGGTGCCCAGCTGGCGTCACTTCAAGAAATACTTTCTAATAATTAGTATTACCATGTGGGGGGCTGTTGAGCCGCGAATAAAACCACACATAATGCTTCAATCAAGAGTTGGACAAGAGGCAGAGCTCCCCAAGAGGCTGGAAGAGTAAACTGCTGACTGCTTCTCCCGTTCTGCGTCACATGGTGTATAGACTTTTTTAAAGAGAGTAGTCACTCCATTCACAATCTCCTGCTTCTGACTTCACTTCTCCCTATGAATGGGCTCCCGCTTGGTCGGCAAACAATGCTCACACCTTGAACAGGGCCTGCCGACTCAAGGGCTCATTGTGCCGGCGAAGGGTGAGAAGATGGACCGACGAGTGGCTCTCCCACTCCGTTATCAACAGGACGGCACTGTGTGCGGTGGGGTCTTGTTGACTTGTTGCGCCGCTCAGACAGCCAACACAGCCCCCCACAACCACCCCCTCCCCCAAGCTTTCCACCATCTCCTCACCAAGAATGACTGCCGCTAACCTTGGCTCTCACTAGGCCTCATTTGCACCAAGAAAAGGAGGGGAAGGAAAGAAGGTTAGGGAAGGAGAGAGGGAGGGAGGGAGGGAGGCCGGGGAGGAAGAGCCGTGAATGGCACCGTAACATAACAATGCACTTGGAGGCTCGGTTGGCAAACACAGCTGGGCTGGGAAACAGTGGAGCATTTAATGAGTCATAACTCTAAGGAGACAGTGGACTACAAAAAAAACAACAACAAATTTCTTTCCCTATATTGTATATTTGCCACATTTAAACACAAATGCATTTGCACCACTAGCATCTTAAAGTACTTAAATTGGGTATGTGTATTGTGGGCAAAGTCACCATTTAGAATTTGTATTGTCATGCAAATCACTCACCTCAATGACCTGCTTGGAGTCCAACCTGAAGTTAAAGTCCCCAAAGACAAAATATGGCAGTCTTTCATGCCTCTGGTCAGTGATCCTGTAAAACATTGCGGCCGTTAGCTGCCCAGAATGCTTAAAAATATGAAAACAACAGCACACCACATTCTGAAAGTCCATTTTTGATTCCAATGAAGCACTTCATCACCTGTTACAAAATATTTTCAAAGCAATCACTTCCCCACACTCCCGCTTCAAGGTTGAGGTAAGTTCTTGAGGCCCACAGCACCACCTTGTGGTTACAACCCCTGAGAAGCATCTGTGAAGAGTTTTTCACATCTATTTTTATGTTTTGATGCAAACACTTTTTTTTTTTAACATTATAGATCAGTTATTATGGAAGATAAAATGTGTGGATACTAAACTTGAAAGATTAAAAAAAATAAAGATGAAATGAGACAACCGATTAACTCTGTTTTATTTATTTTTTCATCAGATCTTACATTTGTAATATGCTGGCTGATGCACATTAAAATATGTTGGACACGTTTAAAATTCCTGTTTTTTTGTGAAAATGCATGAAAAAAAAACACTTTGCCCATCGCGTTTAGATTATCCTCTGAGACTTTCTCTAGTTTATGAACACACGATACAGGGTTTCACTTACTTTCACTCTAAAGTGATCAGCTGATATCTCGATGAGATTACAGTGCACTGTGACGATTCATTTTTGACAGTGTGCTTTGGTTTCACTGACAACTGACAGCTGAAATGATGAATGGCAGAGAGGTCGCAGGAGACCCTTCCACGACACACTGCTGAGCCTCAGGGCATCTCTGCAGATTTGCTTCACGGACTTGTAAACAAAACTCCTTTTAATGCTCTTAAAAGTGTGAAATGAGACAGGTTTTTAGGTCTCTTGTGCTGCGGGTGTTTTTTTTTTTATTTTTAATGCACCAGATCGATTCATGGATCCCCTCCATCATGGCCTTCATCCAAACATCCAGAGGATTCGAACGGCGGCCAGCATTCTCATGATAAAAAAGAAAACGTCCGCCTAAGCGACATATAATTAACTCCGATCCCTCATCACCTACTTAAGCGTGGCCCTCGACATAGAGTTAAGGTGGACGCGGCACGTCTTCCCACGTAATTAATGATTTCAGGATGCTCGGCTCACCGTCCCCACTAACCGTGCGGATAAATCTCGCCTTCGGACTTCCCAGATAACAATATATTTATGGGGCCGTAAAGAGGGAGAGGAGCCTCTTCTTCGCGGTGGGTCTCCGCTCAAGGCGGCTGTCGTAAAGCACTGCCACTTCGTCCCCCTCATGAGACGGGGAGGCGAGGGTGGCTGGAGTGAGGTGGTGGGGATGGGGGAGCAGCAATTATATTAAATAGAGAGTAATTTGACATCCCATTATATTAAACAGAAACTAGATCGTTCCGTCTAACCCAGAGGATTTTCATGGGAGGTCAACAAGCGAGATTGGAACAGCACCTCGAATTTCATTTCCACAATAATTGATGTAATAATTAATTTTCAAGACTGTCCCATCTACGTGACGGACGTCTGCTTCATCCCTACAGTTATGCCAGAATAAATACACCGCCTTATTAAAGGGGGGGCAATCACATTTTATTAGGGTTTCTCTCTCTCTTTTATTTTAGAATATCTAACTGCAATGAAAAAAGCAGCAAATCATATCACTTTTTAAATTGGGGACTGGTAAATTGTTGTTCTCAATGAATTTTACACTTTCTCATTTATTGAGTTCCTTAAATGATTGTATCACGCTGAGTCAACAAAACAAAACTCTGTTTTTAATTTGAGAAGCTCACAGTGACAAACTACTGACAAACTCCCAGGTCTTGTTTGCGTGCGCAGAGGCATCTGCAAAGATATTCGGCAATAAACGTGGATCACGGTTGAGGGTTAGATCCAGAAAATAACAGGTCAACCTGGTGCCAATCATTCATGGACAGCACAAACCCAGCTACGCTCGTGACAAAATTAATTGGACGGCACTGTATGTGAGTGTCAGAATGGGCCTCACGTCATTAATGACCTCACATCCTGGTGCTAAGAGACTCGGCTCTATTCAGGCAGGGTTAATGGTAAGTTTATCCCGTCGGCTTGAATAGACAGCTGTAAAATGGCTGTGCCCAGGCGTCAACACCCTTGTTATAGGCGTGGGAACTCATGTATTACCAGCGCTAATGGAGAATTTACCACAGCGCCTGCTGCGGGGTGAGGGTGACGTTTGACGCATGGGGTGGGGAGTGGGTGGGTGGGTGCTTGGGAGTTGAAGACACTTGTTGGCGGCGGACAAACTGCATATCTAATGAGAGTGGAGGACGCGTACCGAGGGAGTCAAACAGTGTGTTTCCATGCAGAGCTTAATCGGACTACGCTCATAATTGGGTTTTCTTGTCTAATCGGACCTCTCTCCTAGTCCCCGTATACATGCAGCTGAGAAAACCGAATTATTGACAGGGACGCGTGCTCCTCTCCCACACTAGGGGGCGATATGAGTCTTTTCAGCGTGTTTAACTTCCGGTGAGCCTCTTTCATCGCACAATAACAAAACAACTGGAGCGCGATACAACACCGGTGTAATGTGCGTACTGGTCTTCAATTCAACGTGTTTCCTAACCAGACAGCTGCAGATGTGCTTTGTCACCGTCAGCGGATTGGTCAGATATCCACAAACGTACACAACATATTACTGGCGATTTTACTGTGGAAGCCCACATCATCAACCACAGTGAATATACTCTTTTAAGTGAGCGCTATCTATCAGCTGTCTCTGTGAGCTACCGAGAGTCACAGCAAACATGGCTTTCTTCGAGTATTAGTAAATGAAGTCAGCATCCAGGTAACATTTTGATTTGGGCTGCCTGAGACAACTGGTTTCCCTCGGCAATCATATTTTCTTTACTTTCATTAAAGTCGTTTTTAACATGTGTATGTTTGTGATTTTGTTGACGATCCACTGATGGTGGGGCAGCAGCTGTTTGGTCAAGAAGCTGATGGTGATTTGGAGATGCAACCAACAACACCGTGTGAGTTGAAGGACTACAACAAAACCATGTCGATTCTACACTTCGTGCCGTCACCGTGGGGAGAGATCTGGACCCTTTGTTCTTGGTGCATACTGGTTCAGAAAACAACTGGTGGGAGCGCTTCAGTACAGGAATTGAAACGTATCTACCGACTCCTTTAATGGTGTTGATAAATTAAGTTGAATTGAATAATTGAGCACATTTCCAAATAACGCGCAGATCATTTGAGAAACTTTGTGGACTTGTGAAGCTTTTTCGAGCCTCCAGGAAGTAACTACGAGCGGCAATTCCACTTCAGGTGAGAAGCGCCATTGTTCTGTATGAACTGGTGAGTTGTACAGAGCACCGTGTCGTTGCAAACTTTTTTTGGAGAACACAAATTAACTGAAAAGGTTCTCGGTTGTGTCCACAGTTATACACAAACTTGTAGTAGGGCCACGCATTGAAGGAGCTTGTGTCTTGAATGTTTTTGTTCCGGGGACAGAAGCTGGCGCGGGGGTGTGGTGCATGCGCACACGCATTGTCCAGTTAAACTCCGACTAAGGTGTATACATGACGGAGAAATTTGAATTCCAATCACATTATCTGGGTTTCTCAGTCGAAGTTCTCCTATTTCAATTGGAGTTCTCAAACTCAGATCTTAGTTGGACTAACACATTTACATGCACTTCAGTTGTCCGATCATAGTCGGACTAAGGCAATAATTCGGTTTTCTCAAGTGTCATGTAAAAGCACTGAAAGACTGTGAGACAAAAAAAACTGAAAGGCTGTGTGTGTGTGTGTTCCCCGCCCCTGGCACTTGGTGGCTTTTCCCTTCCCCTGCCGCGTAGCTTTATCTCACTAACAACCATGTCTAATTCCCGTAAGCCGAGTTTTCATCCACAGGTCAGAAGGTAACGCTGTGTTTACACGATCGTTTCCTCAAGCACTCACGATGACCCGCTGGTGTGAAAGTTGACTTTTTTTTTCCTTCCCTCCCCTGCAGCCTTTGTGGAGGCTAACGAAGAATTGTGATATTAGCTACAGCTACTGGGCGTGAAAGGGATGCCTGAGGGTGGGGGGTCCAGAGCTGAGGGCTCGGGTAGGGGTGGGTGAGGTGGGGTGGAGGGCTTACTGACCCTTACCATATTGGCAGAGCACACCACCCCACACACATACAACCGCTGCCTCTCGTTTAACTTCGTCATTGCAGTTCATTGCTGCAAAAACTGTAACAGTGAGAGTGACATTCTGGCAGAAGGGGTCACTCCTTTACACAGTCTATAAAGCCACTTTCGGCGGGCCAATTCATCCAACGGCCTTTAAGAAAAAAAATGTCCTTGCTATGGTTGATCTCACTGACGTTTGGGGCTTGGGGTAGGGGGCCGGCAGTCACAAAGACAGGGGTCAGACGCTAATTTACAACACGACCCCCTGACCCCCTCGACTCCTCTCCCAGCATAAAGCCGTGGCAGCGCATTCTTTCCGTCTTATTCCTCCTCCCTCTCAGAAACAAGCTGAGAAAAACTCATCGGAAAGAGTCAAGATGTCTCATGTCTGCCAAACTCTGTCTCTCTCTCTCTCTCTCTCTCTCTCTCTCTCACAGCGCCCTCAATCTCTCCGTGGCTCCTCTCCAGATTACGAGCCGTGATTGACAGCTGAACTGAGCCATAATAGACAGTCTATATGGGATTATGAGGGTGCGGCGGGAGCCCATGTCACGGCTATATTGACAAGATGACTTACCATAACTGACTGCTCAGGCTGGCCGTTGCGCACAATGTCGGGGCCGAACGCAGTCATCCATTGTAAGTAAATGTTGAGAATTTGGGAGAATGTTAACATTGTGAAGAATGTGCTGGGTGACGTCTTCCTGAATGGGCTGAGGGTGGCCCCTGACTGGACCTTTGACTCCGCGGGACGGCCTACCCATCGTCTCTTGTTCGCGCCCATAGCCCCCCGGACAACGCCCATCCCACCAACAACACCGTACATTGGAAAGTCCATGGTGCTGAGGAAGGGGGTAGAGGGGTGTGTGTGTGTGTGTGTGGACGTTGCCGCGGTCATACAGAGGTTAATAGATAAGTCAAGTCATGCAAGCACAAAGTAAAGAGGCAGAAAAACAACCTCTGGGTATATCTGGAGCATAACAGGAAAAACAGCCAGCAACAATTTTAATTAATCTTACTCACAAAGGGATTGCCTGGCTTTTGCGCCAGACAATTCGTGCAAATAGCACCAAAAACAGTGCGTCCTATCCACAGAGCGGACATAAACGTCAAAAGCAGCAGAAAATGCGCTGAGGCGCAGGTAGCGGCAAATTAGTCATTACGTGCAAAATGACACCCCTTCTATGCAAACATGCCTCATTCAAAACAGCACCAGATCCACAAAGAGTTTGCGCTCATGTTTGCATGTACTTTGACAGATGTAAACACCGCCAGCCAAAACCAGGCGCAGTTTTCTCTGTCAAAGTGTTTCAGGAGTCTCTCTCCTCCCTAAAGGGCAGATGATGAGGTGTGTGTCTAGAGAAAAAATATAATATACACACACACACACACGTTATCATATTTAAAGTTATTTTTTTCATTCATTTATTTATTCATTAATAATGTGAAACATTGATAAGTTACAAGTTCACTTACACTTAAAACCTGCACCTACTCAATCAGATCAGCCACTAAACAGCCAAAAATTGCACTCAGGTGGCGGTTACTGTAAAATATATAATGCAATGAAATACACATAAATATACTGGTGCGCCTTGACTGCCTTCCAACAAGACAGTGGTCGTAATTCCCTCAGCGCATAGGAGCGTACAGGAGCACCACAGTTTCTCTTTGTGAAATCAGACTCATTAAAATTATTTGAGGGTTCGGGTTCATTCTTGCTGTGCAATCAACCACACTCATTCATATTGTAAAATTCCTGACGTGTATTCAGTTTTCTATGTGTTCCACTATTTATTAATGTTTGTGGTGCTGTTAGTATGAAGCAAACATGTTACGGTTCCCTATTAAGAGGACAACAGGGACCCCAGAGAGACGTGTGCGACTGTCTCTTTCTTGCCGTGAGTTTGGGAGAAATGCATGTTATTTGCCAACAACAGAAATAAAGTATTCCGTCAAAAATTCAACTTCTGGTGATTGAGGTGTGCACCAACGTTAAAATATCTGATGATCTATCGCGTGGTCAGGTTACAAGAGAGCAATTTGCGCTTCTGACTCCTCAGGTGCCGCATTTCTGGGCGTTGCCCTTTTTTGGATTATATTTCACCTCTTTCGTCTTTACTTATTTGAGAGTGCATGTTTTTTCTACTTACTTATATCTGGAGCAAGCACAGTGTCAGAAAATTGGGATATCTGCTATGGCTGCGTGTATTGTTTGATCATTTTGTCCCTTTGATCAAACATCACTATGCTAACATAAATGGCAGAGAACACCCCGCTTGAGATTATGGACTCTTGGAGCACCTGGCACAGGTGGTAACATCAGATACTTGTTATTTTTTCTTGCTACAGGAAGCGATCACTCACATTTTGCAGATAACAATATTGACAAAAAGAAACTGTTTGGGAGTAGGACCAGTGGATTTCTGGATCTGTGTAACTCTGGTTAGCGACAGCTATAACAACAAAAACATCTGGCTATGCCACACAGGGGAAACAAATGCAGAGTAGACTGAGTCCAATTTCCAATTTTTCCTATAGCAGTGCTGATACATAATTTGTTTAGTATAAAGGGTATAAAATGCACAACGCAGTATTTTAAGTTTATCTCAATGAAAAGGTCACAAGCTCACAGCAAACAGAAAAAAATGAGCAAGGATGATGTTTTGCCTGGGTAGAGAGGAGACATATGTCAAGTTTCTGTCTGGGACAGACTGGTACTGAGGTTACGTTTGAGTACAGCTGCGTAGCTGAGAGTGAGAAGAAAGGGACTGAGAGACAGAGAGAGGGAAATAAACAGGTCTATAGCAGGCAAATAGACCCAGAGAAAGATTAACCTCTGATCCTGCAGGCCTCCCAGGGTGAGAAGGCAGTCCAAAGTCACAAAGTGACACCACACACGCAGAGTTTGACACAGAACATAGATCATTCACATGATAAAAGCCCCCTGAACTCCTGCTAAGAAAAGACACAAATGTGATTTGAAATGGACTTATTAGTCATAAGAGGTCATAATATTTGCGGCCAGCGTGAAAAACACCTCTCCTTAATCAATTCACCCGGGCTTTATGGAGGATCTGCCTGCAATTATCAAGTCCTCCCTCTTGCAGCTCAACATGTCTATTGGCTGCAAAGTAGCCAGCCTTTCTCTGCTCTTTCAGCTCGTTGTTCTGGGAAAAGCCTAAAGGGAAACATTTAGATTGGGGGGCTCTTTGAGACACTCTGACAGTTGACTGATGAGCGTCCATAAAATTACAAAGCATAGCTGTGTGGTGGCCAGTGCGGCCCACTGCCTCCCCATGGGAAACTAATTGCTTTGAATTGTTAACGGCAACATTATTTTTCTGCCAATCACCCGCTTTTCAATGCCCCGAAAATGAGCATGAAACAAGCCTTTTCAGCGGACAAAACAGTTAAATGTCCCCAATGCTGATCAAATTAACTTCAACACGGTGACAATGGACTATATTTGTGTGAAAATAATGGTGCGTCACAAAAGACGCCTTTATGCCAGGATTTCACAGTTGTAATGTAAAACTGTTCTCTACTGAACCGGACCATCCGCTCTGAATGGGGGTTGGAAAGAGAAACAAACTCCAATACACAAAGGGTTTTTTTCCCCTCTAAGGGTAGAAAAAAACCTGTTGACTTTATCTCATGCTATCATTTCACAGGCTTTTTGACCAGCCGTGTTTTCCATCCTCCTGGGAGGCCTGGAGTGAAGCATCGCTTTCAAAAGATCTTCAATCATGATGAGCCATTTGAGCAGTCATCAAAAAATAGTCTTCTGATTAGATGTAGTTTACAGTTAATATGCTACCCTACAATACAATTAACAAAGGTTTAGGAGGAACCATCTTTGCTGCACATTTTACCTTTTAATACCTCATGAGCAATTATGCATATTTAGTATTTAAGTGGGTGCCTATGGGTTATCACTATGTAGTACAAATCAAACTTTATAGATGTTATTGGGCTTGATTGAATCTGTGTGCCAAGTGACAAGTTTGCTTATATAGCAGTTTGAAACATTTATGGTCAGCATGGATGTCACATGAAGCACAAATGAATGGATCTGACCTTTGTTACTGGAAAAGTGAGGCATGACTTGACCTTGATATTTATGGAAGAGAGATTCTCCACCTCAAGGAGTAGTTGAGACTAGGGGGCATTTTTTCGCATCTTCAAATGCCACAAACACAGGCAGGAGAATCATTTCAAGTCAAACTGTTTGACTGTGGAAGCAGCCAGCACATCAATGCAGGCCAGGCAGCAGCACTTTATTGATGTGACTCAATAGTGAGTCCTGGCCCGGCTAAACGCTGTTCCTTCTCAGCATTGTTCCCCCGAGGCCTTGAAGTACTTTGGAGATAAACGCTGTTTAGCAGTTAAAAGGGCCACAGAGGAAAAGGCTTATCAGATGTCTTCTCAATGGGCCGTAAGCTGCATTAGGAGGTCTGGGCCCCAGATAAGGAGGAGTCTGGAGTTTGATGCCCGGCCGGCTGCAGAGCTCCAGACTCCCCCCTGTGTTACTGTGTGTGATCAGGCTCCCCTTTGGAATTTGGGCCACCTCGTCTAAGTCCACCGCTGGAGTTGCTCAACAACCCGTACCCCTTCTTTCCATCTCCTTCTCCCGACCCGCAGGGAGAGATTAGAGCTTTAGAGAGGAGCGAGAGGAGAGAGAGGAGAGAGAGAGAGAGAGAGCGAGAGAGAGAGAGAGAGAGAGAGAGAGAGAGAGAGAGAGAGTGGGAGACACACAGACAGAAGGAAGGAGGGGGCAGTTTGGCTTTTAGATTTTGCCCCTGTCCCCTTTAACTGCTCTGCTTTCTGGGGGTAGGAATCGCAGTTTCGGACAATGGGCAAAAAGATGGTTCCCAACGAGCCGCTGAATGGGAACACTGTTGGTGGTAGTGCTTCATTCAAAGCCCTGCCTGGGCACATTGTCCTCCCAGATCGACGGAGGAGAATGGAGTTTGCTGGTGGTTGCCAAAAGGTTAGCAGCCTCTGTGAAAGGACCGGCCCATTATTCACTGCCCTTTACAGAACCCAAGTCCTCCCTCCCTCCTTTGTGCTCCTCCCCCTTTGCCCCCCACCCTCTTGCACCGCCAGCTTTTTTTTCTCACTCTGCTGCTCCGGATCTGCGCCCGACGTTTCCCTCTCCACACACACAACCCACTCCAAAGTGAGCGACTGAGGCGCGGCACTGCCGCTGTCCCACCCCCCTAAGTGAGGAAGCAAGGGGGAAGTTGGAACACCTTGCCTCACAGCACTTATTCATCAACCCTGTCAAAAAAGGGAGAACCTTTAAAAGATATGGCCCAGGAGTAACAACAGGGTGAACATTCACAACACAAGGGGATTTAGAATAAAGGAGCGTGGAAACTGCCACTCAGCCCAACACAACATCCATTCAATCGGCTGGGCAACACAGCTCAACCTCAGTGACTGGGCTATTTAGGTTTTATTTACAAAGGAGCCCTTAAAATCAATCAACTAAAAAGGGCACAAAAAGGTTGTGTCGTGATACAAAGAGCTCTGCCTACATGTAAAACAGAAGTAATCTTTTTTTTTAAATACCTCACAGTAAAACCAGGTAAGTTATGGAGTAATAAAAACACAGAAAGACGACGTACTCTTCAAACGCTACGAACATCATTGTCCACGACAGGAAGTGCGCTCTTTGATCAAACTGAGATGGACATGCGAGTGAAATATGATCACGTGGAGAATGGTTTAAAGAAGCGGCTCGTAACTCAAGCACATCGCAGGGCCCGCTGATAATGTATGCCACCCATATATGCATGTAGTTATTCAAAGTGGAGGCGGTGCTGAGACATGTCGTGCATTCTGATCTCCCACTGAATGGGAGGTCACCTGCTGCCAGACTGCTAGCAGGCTTTTATTGTGTGTTAGCGAGACCAGGTAGGGAGCAGGGGTTGCACCGTCCACTCTCTTATTCTGCTCTTCTGCAAATTGATATTGCATAAATCATATTAGCATGGCGTATGAATGGATAGCCTGGCCTGTTAGTAAGAGGGCTGGCTTCACAGAAAGAAAAAAGATCTCAACTGAGTAGACCCAGTAGACTCCCAAAAGCTTTTGCCAGCATGTTTGCAATTCTATTTATCTTTTAAGTGCAGTATGCAAATAAGATTCCATCACTTTAAAATTGCATAAAGGTTAACAAAGGGGCCTGTGTGCTGAGGACACACAAGGTCCAACGTGTAAGGCGTTTTACTCCTCAAGGAAGTATGGATGATTCAGTAAATGGTAACGTAATCTAATTAGGATTATTTTGTAGAGAACAATCTTATTAATTGAACAGAAAAACTTCAGGCCCAAGAAGCAAATACATACACAACCAAGGGTAATGTATAAGGAATGAAAACAGACAACAAAAAAATTTTCTAACAGGATAAGTGTCATAAAGACAGGTGGACCACAATGTGACAAGTTCTATTAAAATGGTAAATGAAAACTCACAGTTTAAAGTTCCATATTATGGGGGTAAAGAGGATTAAGTCAATAAGTCACATCACCCCAGTAAGGTGTTTATCGAACCTGAGAGTGACCTGAGAGATTTCTTATTTAACCTGACGCCATGCAGGTAACTGGCGAAGCAACCAAGCAATTGACTAACTAAGCATCTGACCAACCAACCAACCAACTATATAGATCTATTTAATCTAAGCAAATTAATCTAATTAATTGTGCAAGCTTTGGATGAGACACCTGGCAATGACTATAATATGGGTCATTTAAATAAATTTTACATGGATAAATGAGGAAAATACAAAGATAGTAGAAGAAAATACAAAAAGCAGGAAAAAGTAGAAAAAAAACAACAACAAACTGTTAATGACTAGTAATCTTTTATAACACTGGTTGACAACTAATGATCATGGCAGTTACAAATCCGTACTAATTATCTGTATTAATTACTGATAGAACCCATCGTTAAAGAATCAAAAACAATATATACAAGAGAAGCCAGTAAATGAATCATCGCAACAGAGCGCAGCCGAAAAAATTATGAAGTGCATTGTGTAATGGTATAGTTGAATTGTATTGAGGCAGCGTATTGCCCCAAGGCTATAACCACCAAGATGACAAAAAACATCCATTCATCTAGACTACAGAGGGGAACAAAAATGAAAGATGAATGTAGGATTACAGCTCACAAAAAATAAAAGGAAGTCAAAAAAATGGGGAGGGGTTAGAGAGAAAAAAGGAAAAAGAAAAGCTAAAAGAGAGTTTGCAGACAGTGTAGTGAGTAAGACTCCCTACTTAAACAGGAAGATGTAATCCCACTAGTCGAATGGGACCGAATCCCATTAAAATCTTCCCCACTGTATCTGTCTTGCTTACTTCAAATTCTAAGCCCTCATTACAATATCTATACAAGTTTTCTGTGGTTTGCATTTGCTGAAATGAACGGCAAATCCAACTCTCAGGTTGCAAATCAAGAAAACATATGGACCACTCACAAAACGTTCTGGGTATTTGATTAAATTGTGAAAGAAGTGCATTTAGGTAGGATAATGCAATGAATCATTTTCTCATCCCAAACAATTTTCTGAAAGAAAGTGGTGAGCCGACCACAGCAAAAAAATGCCAATGTCTTCACAACTTTGTGTCGTCAGAGGTCAAAATGTGAACAGGATTGTGAAGAAGACTGTTTTAAATACAAACACTTCTTGTAAAAAATTGAACCAGCACATCTAGTGGCCATTTTTTTTTTCTTGTTAGACAGAGAAAGTTATGTAATAAGTTCCAAACAATTGTTGGGCACATGTGTGCAAAGTTTTGAGAAGGTCAAATTAAGCTGATCCGTAAAAGTGCTTTTGAGGTGCATTGCGAAAATTCATCAGAAAGATGAATACCACAGCAGGAGAAGAAACAAAATCTGTGCAACACTTATTTTTTTTCCTTCCCCCACTTGATCTAAAAAAGTAAGAAAATGTGCAGTACCTGTCTAAGACATAGCCCAGTGCCTTCTGCCTGGTCCCGGAGTAGACAGAGGGACTCCTCTCCCAGGCCACCAAGTTGGAAGCATCGTGAAAAAGGTGGATGTTGACCAGATCAAAGGCACTAGGATGAAAGCAGACACTGTCAGTGACCCTCGCAACAGAACATTCGCCTGACTCCGAAGAAATTACTTCTGGTGATCCGATCCCAGATGAAAGTCCCTTCGTGGGGATTTGGAATCAAAGCTTACATGGAAAAGCTTGATTCATTTGCAGCTATGTACTATGAGATGCGAGGATGAGACGTTAGCTCGGGTTTTGACTGTACTATGAGAACCATTAAACAGTCACAAGCTAATTTTCCATTTGGAACACTTAGTTGAATAAAAATAATGATAAAAATAAAACAGGCACGCAGGTATCACTTCATCTAAACCTCTAACATGCTGTTTAACCTCTGGACTTGTCAGGGAGAAGGCCGACAGCTCAACATAGAGCGATGAACAAATCCCTGCTGATCTGGCCGTCAGGGTCTGTTTTGTCAGGCAGGACCAAACCCAGAGGGATTGCTCTTATCTCAAAGAGGTTTTATTGTGCACTGACATGCTGAACAAATGCACGCTAGTTCAGGCTATCTCCATCTACCCCCCCCACCTCCCTGATCTGATCTCCCCATTCTTCACCACCGTCCTCCCCAGCCCCGTTCTGCTGCTGCCGCTGTCAAGCGACATGCTTTTATTAAATGCTTACCGTTTCAGCTCCTTAGTTCTCATGTCATCTTTCTATTAGATCACAATCTCCGTCCACCACCCGTCAGCTGCATTCATAGCATGGCCGACGCGCGGGGGCGGTGGCCAGCGCTCGTACTCATCTGGCACAGGTTAAATTAAGCTTAATGTTTTTTGTCATCTGTCAAATGCAACTGCTTGGCTAACGCAGTTATACCTAATCAAATCCCTCGCTCGCTTCCGTGGCACACTGTATGGAAAAGATTCGAGCCAGCCTCTCCTCTCCCCTCTGCCCTCCTCACAGTCGCACGTGGAGGGCTACGGGAAAGTTTAACGCGACTCAGATCGACTTTTGAAGTTGAGATGAGGTTGTAGCAATTCAGAGTAAAAAAGAGACTTTGAGGCCAGGTCAACGTCGGACAACTTACCAGTCAGGCAGGGCCCATCGGGTTCTGATGAATCCCTTTCTAGACCACTTGCACTGCAGAACAGAGAGACGGTATTTAGCATAACAAGGCATATAATATAATAATCATAACTTGCCCAGTTAAAAAAAAAAAGAAAAGTAATGGCCCTTTTAGTCCCTAAAAGTTTGGAATTACATTTAGAAAGTTGTCATCAGCTGATATTCTCTGTTTTTGGTAACAGTTTTGCTTCAATGACATAAAACTCAGCGCTTCAAAGTAAGTGGCAACCAAATAGACGGACAAGTTTTTTCTCGTTAATAAACTAGAAAATAAGTTGTCTTGTCTCAAGTCCAAAACCCAAAGTGTCTTTTACATCTGAAACATCAAATGTTTATATTTAAGATGCTGAAACCATGTTTTTGCTTAAATAAATACAGGTAATTTTTATTAGGAATTTTTTAAACAACAAAAAAAAGGGTGATTATTATTTTTTCTATACACATTCAAAAGACAAACTTGTTTTGCCTCCCAGATGACACAGCACAAGTGGAAGTGATGCAGAATGCGCCGGAGCATGACACAGTCAGTGGACATGTAACGAGCAGCTGCTTGATCAGCTCCCACCAGCCCTGAGTTAATTATCTAATCACAAGTCAGAAGTTTCAAACAGCACATGATTCACCATGAAGCTGGTTATTAAATAAGAGACAAATTGATGTTGCAAGAGTTCTCATTCTGAATAGATAAATAGGCCCCTTTCCCCTTCAGTCTATTTTTTCCCTTTTAGGCAATCTCTCTCTCTCTCTCTCTCTCTCTCTCCTCCTAATGGGGAGTTAACTACAGTGATGAATAAACTAATTACAGGCCAGGTCACATAATTACAAATTGACTAATTTTATTTAAAAAAAAAATCAGATGCAAATTAAAAAGGCTAAGAGGTATTTGATTGCGTCTCACATCCTTCAATCTGCATTAGTGCAAGATTAACTGTATCAAATTGAATTACATTAGCATACTTGAATTAATCCATACTTGCCTCGGCAGGATGTATGGGCCCAATTATAACCGGCCGTCCCAATATTGTGACTTCGAAAGGGGAAAATGGAATTGGATGAGAGTAACGCAGTACCCAAACGCAGACCTTCGCCTCGCAAAAAAAAAAATAAAAAAAATAACTGGCGTCAACTAAATTTAGAAAATGTTGAAAAGATAAGCAAAAGCGATGAGGTCCAAGTGCCTCAACTCAGTGACGGCCAACTAAATAACACATTCATTAAGTTCAAAGGAAACCCTATTAGTTAAGGGCCCTGCATGTGTTTAAAAGTTAAGGAATGGAATGATGAGAGTCCGGAGGAAAAGGAGAGACAAGATGAAGAGTGTTTTTTATTTTTTTTCTTGAGTCGGGGGGTCGGAGGGCTGTCTTGCTGAGCGCCTTGCGTGAGCCCTGACTGCAGCCAGAGACGTTTAATCTCGATTTAATTTAAAGAGCCATTAACTAGAATCTGGGCATTAAAATCCATCACTTCCTTGACACCCGGCCCCAGATTGCCCCATTTCCTCCACCTATGACTGATTGACCCCCCCCCCCCCCCCACCACCACTACCCCCATCCCTGCCTCGCTCCATCACTCGCTTGTGAACACACACTCGCACAAACTCACACTGAACATGTGTCGTCGTCGTCATCATCATCATCATCATCATCAACAGCAGCATCCAAGTAAAGAGGTACGAGCAGCGATGTTTCAGAGGGTTATAGCATGAAACCCTGCTGGTCCATCTCCGCAAATTTAGGGTGCTTTGATTTTGTGACAGGGGTCAAGTTAGGACGATTATCTCCTGCAATCTATCAAAGTGCCGAGGGAGACAATTGTCTGGGTTTCTATTGGCTGACATGATGAGATCATGATTTGGTTGTCGCAGCTGATGCTGTGAAGTGAAAGATGGTGACACGGATGCTGTGCGGCCATGCACGCATGCACACTCACACACAACACAATCAAAACACACGCGCGCGCGCCCGTACTCAAAGTGCATACACGCAAATTTTGCAGAAAGCAATATAGTATAATTAGGACAGAGAGAGAGGAGAGAGAGAGAGAGAGAGAGAGAGAGAGAGAGAGAGAGAGAGAGAGAGAGAGAGAGAGAGAGAGAGACAGGAGGCTGGGGAGTCAAGAGAGTGTCGGTAAAAGGTCACAAGGCTCTGCGTGACATTCGCTGACCTTGCACAGGTCAGCGATGGTGTCTGCGCCCATGGCAGTGACGAATGGTGGCGACACCCAGGTCACGTGCACGGAGGCGTCAGGGGCAGTGTGTACACCGACCGACGACATGAACACGCAATGCCGCACAAATAAGAGCGAAAACGCACGACGGGACGGAGGGAAAGAGATGGGCAGCAATGGTGGAAGAGATGGAAGATGTGGAGGATCTGGATCTAAAATGCCAGACATGACACTTTCGGGTGTCCAAGTCGAACAAAACTGTCCACCCTTCCGTCCCCACCGCCGCCTTTTTACGCTACATCCCGTTTCATTCTTTGACCTTTCCTATTATCTCAACTCAAAGCACGACCCCCATTAACAATATCACGGCAGGGTGATGTTTTTTTCTCCCTTTTGGGGAGGGGAGCGGTGGAAAGGATGGGATGGGT
The DNA here is from genome assembly GCA_009823395.1 of Thamnaconus septentrionalis. NCBI lineage: Eukaryota > Metazoa > Chordata > Actinopteri > Tetraodontiformes > Monacanthidae > Thamnaconus > Thamnaconus septentrionalis. The sequence continues at coordinate 20,092,351 of CM020516.1, forward strand.
GAAGGGAGGCGCATGCACACACACACACACACACACACACACACACACACACACACACACACACACACACACACACACACACACACACACGACCCCCCCCGCGGCAGAGAAGCACTGTGAGTAATAAGTAATAACGCATGCTGATTGATTAGAGCCCCGGTGGACAATCACATTCATCTTTATTCCATCATCTGGGGAGCCCATCAAATAAATAGAGGGGCCTGTGTGACCGGACAGGAGGACTGAACGCACACATCCAAGTGTGTGTATGTGTGTGTGTGTGCACTCTCCACATGTATGGCGACGTCACCATCAGCTCACATGAGAGCAACTGTTATGTGTCAAAAGGTTCAGGGGAGGGGCCCAGAAAATAATCTTCCCCCCGATCTTAATGAAACGATAAGCGTCGAGAGACATTGTCTCGTCTGTTTTATTTATTCATTTATTTTTATGAGTTCTCCCTCCAGGACCCTACTGTGGACCGTATCCCGTGTCACAGGTGTTTTGTCTGGTGATAAATGAGCTGGGAGCATTTTTACAGGTGACAGCCGGTTTAAATGACTTCATCTCCTTAACGCACTCGTCACACCGAGGAATCACGACAGGGGATTGGGGGGGAACACACGGGAAGTTAACTTTAGTAGGAATGGTGGGGTGGCAGACCTTGAAAGTTATGGAACCCCCTTGTTCCCTTTCCCCACCACTCCTCCCACACTCCCCCAACTCCCCTCACCCTCCCTCGCAGTACCGTTGCGTACCACCGAGGGCACTAACAGGGCGACGAGGAGTCAATGCTTTTATGGACATGCTCAGGGTGCCAAATGACAAACACAAACTCATATGGATGTTGATCTACAGCCTGTCTGCCCACTCTCTCCTCAACCCCCACAGGCTGTGTAAAACAATCAATAGCAAGGGCACATTAAGGTCTGGGTTGTACACTTTATTTATATTAGGCAATGACAAATCTTTATGATGCAGTGCCTTTTTTTTTTTTTTTGAGGCACGTAATACTGCACCAAACAAATACATAACCGCCCACCAGGTGGTGGGGGTGAAGGAGAAGAGATTGACGGAACAACATGAAACGACAAGTGGGCAAATCCATCATGGCGACCTTTCAAAGGAAATGGACCCACGATTTTGTCCACTTCCTTCTTATTCAGCGTTTCAATTAATGTTCTGCCTCTCTCCTTCGTCCTTCCAGCAATAACTCTTGGGAAAGAGCCCATGTTGTGCATTTGCAAGGAGGCCTGTCACTTAAATCAGAATCAGAAGAGGTAGCGCAAAGAGAGGTCCACTGGCAGAAAGTGTGAAAGTGATGTTTTTGAGTTTTTGTTATATTTGCATTGTAACTAATGAACTGAATGAATTTGAGGCTCCCAACTACACTTGTGTGGGTTACTTTTCCAAACTGACATTTTTCTGTGCGAAAAACAGATTTAAAAAGGGAACAGATAAAATTTTTTTATGATTTTCCTTGAAAATATACGATTGAGGTCCTGTCTACACGGGAACGTTTTTTGGCGGAAACGGTAAAGTATTTAACCGTTACGGCGTTTCGTCCATCTGACAACGCCGTTTCGTCGTTGTCACATCGTTGCCGTCTGGACAGTGAAAATGGCTTTTCCTTGTAAAACGATGATGTCATCGCACCGTCACTGTCATGTGACCGGAAAAAACAAGGCATGCAAATGCATTAGCAGCGGCACAAACAACAACGATGGCGGTGAGCGGAGTTGTCTTTGTATTGCAGGCGCTTCAAGATTTGTTGGCAATATTACTACAAAACCTCACAAAACCTCAGACTCATTTTTTTCCCCGCTACTCGCCGTTTTTGTTTTCTGTGTGTTTAGTGTGTAGCGGAAATGCCCTCTTTCTAAATCTTTGGTCCGGTGGCTGTGTCAGCGTCTGTTAACAGCGCCACGTTTCGGTGTGGCATACGCATTACATCATTTTCACACACCGTTCCGTTTCCATCTGCCAGCGCGTGGACGCGACTTTTTTCGACCCCGGGAAAGAAAAAAAAAACGCAACGTTCCCGTGTGGACAGGGCCTCAGTGTGAACAGGTAAAACATGCATTTGCGCGGATGCTCTTGAGTTTGGTGAACAGTACTGACTCGTTTACTGAACACTTTCCCAACTTTATCAGCCTCGTCTCTGTTGGGATACTGTTCCTGAAACTTCAGGATGTGTGCAAATAACAAGACTCCCAATTAATGTTTTATTTTGCTTTCATGGCTTTGTACTGAAAGCCAAACAAAACATATAGTGTCAGTTCAACCTTGCTGTTGGCCCATTCAAAGAAATCCTTTTTTGCTTTCCTGTTGCTCTGCATATTTTTCTGTCTGAGTTAAAACAGACTTTGGATGTTTACAGACACTACCGTCATTAGACTACAACTGCTCCTGGACTTCGTTTTTTGGGTTTACGTGTGCACAGAGATATTTTTGTGGTGTGGATATTCATTTTTTATTTTTTTGGGAAAAACAGGACAAAAATATCCTTTTCTAAAAATAATCATATACATTTAGTCTGGTCCTGATTTATGTGACTGTTACTATGTTAAATACATTGTTCAACGGCCATGTGTGCACTCTCCCTGATCATGTTATCCTGGTTGCCGAAACATTACTATCACAACACAAATAGTCAACATAGTCAACACATTGACAGTTCATGATGCGGGTTGATAATCTAATCAATCATTTTTTGCATATGTGGGCACAGCTAGATGACTTCTAGTTCCACAGAAGAAACATCAATTATGACAAGATTTATGTCAACAATCATGCCAAGATGTTTTAATTTCATTTTGCAGGTCGTTTCTAGTCTTAATAAATAGATAGATAGATATATAGATAGATGGATAAACAAAGTAGCATTGCTGGGTTGTGCACAAAGCACAACTTTACACACACACACACGTGCATACGCACTCCCTAATTCTGAAGGGCTCCAGCTGATTGAAATGAACTTGGTGACATTTGCTATTTTCTGATGCAGTCACAAACACTCCAACTTGTCAGGCCCTTCCCACAATGATGTCATCAGCGGCCCGCTCAGTGACACTTTATTAATGGGAGACTGTAAAGGTAGGACACATGAGGAAGAGCACATCACTTTTGTCTGGAACCTTAACTGTCTGCTGTCACTATCAAACCAACGTCAGGGGAACCAGCCTGAATTTCAAACATATGTTTGGTTACATGTAATCAACAAATGTTCCTCTGTGGGGCCTTTTTCCTCACCTTCACACGTGTAAACAGTCTGCACCTACGAGAACACAACTGCCCCCTGAAAAAAACTGAGAGAAGAAGAGCCTGAGCCGGTTTGGGACTGCTGTGTGTGGTGTTCTATCTGGTCCAAGATCCCTGTGTAATAGGGAAAGCTGCAGATGAATGGCAAATCTAGCCAGTTTCATCTACTAAAAGAGGGCATAAATCACTAGTGGAGGGAAGCGGAGACGAGGCAAGGGGTTATCACCAGTCTGCCTCCCTCATGAGAGCTTTACATTAAAGCATTAGTGAAATTAATTCATCTTTCATAAGAGGTTTGAGCAGTATCTGTGATCTATGATAACAACCAATTTCTCACTACGGAGGGGTGCGCAAGGAAGGGGGGTTGAGGGGGGGGGATACTGTGCCCTGATAGACTACACAAATCTGCTCTTTTTAAATGGGCTAACATTATCTGGAGTGCTGCTCTCTGGAGCATCATCCCAGATTCATATCCCAGTCAGGAAAGAGGCATAAATCACGAGGAAAAAACTTTTCTCATCTGTCACCCACACTCACCGGCCATCTACACACACACACACACACACACACACACACACACACACACACACACACACACACACACACACACACACACACACACACACAAACACCTTCGATCTCGCTACATCACACCGCCCATCCTTCCGACGGTGTCCTGTGCCAGGTTTGTTTTTGCGGTTCCCCCTGCCGATCCAGAAGGGCGTGATTTCGCTAGAACGCTTCAATCAGTTTAATTGGTTTTGGATCGTCTCTGAAAGGGGGAGAACCTGTGAGATGAAGCTGTTGGGGTGTGTGAGTGTTTTTTTTTTTTTTGGGGGGGGGCGGGCTAGCCCACAGAGGGGTCGGGGAGCCCCATTGGTGTGTGAAAGAGACGGAAATTGGGGGGGAAGTGTGTGAAGGGGGCCATATCCATCTGGTTTGCATATATTTGCGGAGGCGACCGCCAGAGCGTGGTTGACAGATGACTGGAGAGTGCAGGGATGACAAACAGGCGGACGCGCTCTTTATTACTATATCAGCGCGGCAAGGCTCAGCACTCAGGATGCAGGAAGCGGAGCAAAGCTGCAGAGTAGTGCAGAGGTCAGACGAGATCACACTGTGTTTCAGGGTTTTTTCATTTGCATTTTTTTTGCTTTTTTAATCTTAACTTCAAATTTTCTTTTATCAAAAAGACTTGTCAAAACATGACATGTCACTTCCCAAAGGAAAGGAGCAAATATTGGTAGGAAAAGTACAGAAATAAAAGACAGTAAATGCATTTCCTTTATTTGGTTTGGTAAGATTTGTCAAATGAGAGCTCAAGCAAATTGTATTGTGTGTTAATATATATATATATATATATATATATATATATATATATATATATATATATGTATGTATTTTTACGAAGTGATCGACAAGGCCTTTAATTCTCTAACTTCACTTTAGCAATGTCTTCTGCCAGTCAGTGTCTTTGCCCAGTCAGTGAACCCCCAATAAATGAGAAATGCTCAGCCTCGACTTACTTGCTCCCTCCAGTTTTCAGAAAGTGAGTACAAAAATATGCACAAACTTTCGTGATGAGGGGAACTGATACTTTACTCCAATACTTCTCAGAGATTACTGAGAGCACTGAAAGTCAGGTGGTTTTTCCTGCACTTGGGGTCACTTGAACTTCTCCCAAACATGTGGAAGGTACAACAAAGTACTTGTGGCGGGAAGCAACAGTTCCTGGTTTTATTTGGTGGGAGGTAGCACAGTAAAAGAGAGACAGATAAAATCACAATTTTTGCAGCTCTATTGTGCAGTTTTGAATAATTAATCCTAAAAGGCTCACGGACCCTGAAATTAAGAATAAGGACTTGGATATGGGCGCAATATGAGCCCTCAGTGTTCCAATTCAATTCACCTCCATTTGTCAAGCACGCTCACCTCTGGAAAGTAGTCCTGGGGAAACTTTTCCTTCTCCAGCGACGGTGTGCTCTCTAGTGTCTCTGAGTAGGTCTCCTTCCCCAACACCTTCTTGAATTTCTTAGCTGGAAAGGAGATTGGGGGGGGGGACAGAAAAAAGGCGGGAGGAACAGAGTGAGGTCAAACGTTGGGTTTATTTGCAGGGAACCCACAAACTCTCCTTGCTGGGGGGTGATGTGCCAGCCTCAACCGGACAAATGCACCACCTACTGGTCACAGTGAGGCACATCTACCTGAAATTAAGTCTCCGCTTTCAGGACTTTTTACATTGGGGAAGAAAGCTTTTAGATTTTCTGCTCCGAGTACATTGAACACTTTGCAGTCAGAGCTTAAACTTCAAAGTCTGGTCCCTCTGAATGTTTTTAAGTCTATGATAAACTCCATCACATCCAGGCTTCAGGAGTGCAAATGTCAATTTTAACTGCAAAGTGTTTGACTAATCCTTTGAAATCTTTTTAACTATTTTTTTTTGTGTGTGTGTTGAAACTCTATGTGCTGTCATTCTTGGCCAGGTCTCTCTTGTAAAAGAGATCTTGGATCTCAATGGGACAAACCTGGTTAAATAAAGGTTATTATAATAATTTTATAAAACATCTGCAGCCTGCAGCCAGAGGGGGAACGTGCGAGAGGTGGCAAGACAGGCGAATAAAGAGTGGCGGGTCAAGCAGAAGGCTTGGCTGAGCGTTTGTTCTGGGATTCAAATGAAAGATCTAAACAGTCAGCAGTGGCAGTTTGCTTATTATAATCAAACTGCAGAAAAAAACATGCTCATTCCTGTATTCTTCCTTTTCTTCCGATTTCTTAGGTTACCTTCTCTGCTCTGCTGTGTAGGTGTTTCTTATAATTAAAAACTGCTCTAAAACTCAAATGCTTCTTTGAGGTGTAGTCCATGACCAATGGAAAGAAATTTTAGTGGAGTGAAAATCATTATTTAGCATAGGCAAATATTTAAAACAGTGCTACGTTCTCAAAATCACTTTGTTTGCATTCTGTACAAACCCCCCAATATGTTTTTACCTAAAATGGGCCACCAAGGAGTTTTGACTGCCTAAAAATAGGACAAATCCAGTCAAAGATCCTGCCACAAATACACACATTATGTGTCCTCGTTACACAAGTGAATTGAACTGTATTTGTTTGATTCTGTAAGAGACAAGAAAAACAAATATTCATGGGTTTGTGATACTACAAACACAACTTGAAGGCTCTGCTTATTTAAACAAGGCAGTCAATGAGCAGCACGACTGAATAAAAATAAAGGCTGTGTAAATCCATAATTCTTCTCTGATTCTTCATATGACAGACAAACAGGAAGGAAAAAATACTGACAAAAGACAGACAAGAAAATAAATAAATTAATTAATTAAAAATACATGGACACTGGTTTATGTAATTCTGACATGAGTTCAAATCTTCAAGTGTGAGTGTGTACCTGAGGCCCAGTCCTCTCCCCTCTTAGACCCTTTGCCCTGTCCTTCACTGGGGTAACTGGTGTTCATGCTGACTTAGGTCTAATAAGAAGCGAAATGCCTCCACATCTATATCCCCTCTTTAATTAGGGCGGCCGCCAGACCCCGGGGCCCTTTGACACTGCAGGCTGATGAGACGGCCGTAACTGTCCAATAACCCGCCGCAGGCCATTACTGCGGGCCTGAAATCTTATGAATTAAAACCTAATATTAATAAGCATTACCATTCTGCCGTCTCCTCCCCCCGCCCCTGTCTATACATTATCCTCAAAGCCAATCTCAGCGGGCCAGTTTTGATGGGAGTTGGAATACCCTATGAATGGTTGTGTGTGCGCGGTGGCCGGGGTGGGATGAGGGGCCACCACATGAGGGGGATTTATCTGGGAATGAGCGGCGATGATGTATGTCCAGAGATAGTGTTTGGTGCTGAGGGGTGGGAGTGGACAAGAAAAAAAAAAGGAGGCACTCACCTTTAAAGTCAAACTGGTGGATGTTTTTCAAAGACTCGTGGATAAAGTAAAAACTTCCAAGAGCCTAAAGAGAAAAAAAAAAAGAGGATTTGTAAGTTTACCATCTGAGATCCCACAAATAATTTCAAAGATATGTATATACGAATACATATTGATGCAGACCACACATTTTGGTTGCTGGTCAATTATACACTGTGCACTGATCAGTTTTGGGGAGTAACACATTACATGTAACATCGTTACGTAATTTAATTACAAAAAATAATAATTGTAATCAGATACATTACTGGAAAAATGTGTATCTGAATGACAGTTACTTGTACAATTGTTCATAATTACATCTGATGAAATTTTAGAGAAAAAACATTTGATTTTTTTTTCTTTGCGTGGTTTCTTCTGCAGTGGCTCGGCATGAGCACTGCCCTTTTCTGTTTCCCTCCACAGACGAAAGGTTGATACTATTCTGATGCTTCTGATTG